>JAWNPJ010000068.1:0-55282 GCA_035047585.1 Drosophila monieri
CCCCTTAAAATGTTGCTGATTCTCAGTTTCCCTATTTCTGCCACTTCCGGTGGGCATATCTCTGCCAATTCGTATCCGATCTTGAAAAGGCGTCCCATTCCGTTATCAGGAATCTAAATACATTCTTTCCTCATTCAAAACTTTGCTTAAATATTGATTTTTAATTTTTCGATTTTTTTACAAGGGGTACCCCTTAAAATGTTGCTGATTCTCGGATTCCCCATTTCTGCCACTTCCGGTGGGCATATCTCTGCCAATTCGTATCCGATCTTGAAAAGGCGTCCCATTCCGTTATCAGGAATCTAAATACATTTTTTCCTCATTCAAAACTTTGCTTAAATATAGATTTTTAATTTTTCGATTTTTTTTACAAGGGGTACCCCTTTAAATGTTGCTGATTCTCAGTTTCCCCATTTCTGCCACTTCCGGTGGGCATATCTCTGCCAATTCGTATCCGATCTTGAAAAGGCGTCCCATTCCGTTATCAGGAATCTAAATACATTCTTTCCTCATTCAAAACTTTGCTTAAATATAGATTTTTAATTTTTCGATTTTTTTACAAGGGGTACCCCTTAAAATGTTGCTGATTCTCGGATTCCCCATTTCTGCCACTTCCGGTGGGCATATCTCTGCCAATTCGTATCCGATCTTGAAAAGGCGTCCCATTCCGTTATCAGGAATCTAAATACATTCTTTCCTCATTCAAAACTTTGCTTAAATATAGATTTTTAATTTTTCGATTTTTTTACAAGGGGTACCCCTTAAAATGTTGCTGATTCTCAGTTTCCCTATTTCTGCCACTTCCGGTGGGCATATCTCTGCCAATTCGTATCCGATCTTGAAAAGGCGTCCCATTCCGTTATCAGGAATCTAAATACATTCTTTCCTCATTCAAAACTTTGCTTAAATATTGATTTTTAATTTTTCGATTTTTTTACAAGGGGTACCCCTTAAAATGTTGCTGATTCTCGGATTCCCCATTTCTGCCACTTCCGGTGGGCATATCTCTGCCAATTCGTATCCGATCTTGAAAAGGCGTCCCATTCCGTTATCAGGAATCTAAATACATTTTTTCCTCATTCAAAACTTTGCTTAAATATAGATTTTTAATTTTTCGATTTTTTTACAAGGGGTACCCCTTTAAATGTTGCTGATTCTCAGTTTCCCCATTTCTGCCACTTCCGGTGGGCATATCTCTGCCAATTCGTATCCGATCTTGAAAAGGCGTCCCATTCCGTTATCAGGAATCTAAATACATTCTTTCCTCATTCAAAACTTTGCTTAAATATAGATTTTTAATTTTTCGATTTTTTTTACAAGGGGTACCCCTTAAAATGTTGCTGATTCTCGGATTCCCCATTTCTGCCACTTCCGGTGGGCATATCTCTGCCAATTCGTATCCGATCTTGAAAAGGCGTCCCATTCCGTTATCAGGAATCTAAATACATTCTTTCCTCATTCAAAACTTTGCTTAAATATAGATTTTTAATTTTTCGATTTTTTTACAAGGGGTACCCCTTAAAATGTTGCTGATTCTCAGTTTCCCTATTTCTGCCACTTCCGGTGGGCATATCTCTGCCAATTCGTATCCGATCTTGAAAAGGCGTCCCATTCCGTTATCAGGAATCTAAATACATTCTTTCCTCATTCAAAACTTTGCTTAAATATCGATTTTTAATTTTTCGATTTTTTTACAAGGGGTACCCCTTAAAATTTTGCTGATTCTCGGATTCCCCATTTCTGCTACTTCCGGTGAGCATATCTCTGCCAATTCGTATCCGATCTTGAAAAGGCGTCCCATTCCTTAAGCAGGAATCTAAATACATTCTTTCCTCATTCAAAACTTTGCTTAAATATAGATTTTTAATTTTTCGATTTTTTAAAAATCGAAAATGTTGCTGATTCTCGGATTGCCCATTTCTGCCACTTCCGGTGGGCATATCTCTGCCAATTCGTGTCCGATCTTGAAAAGGCGTCCCATTCCGTTATCAGGAATCTAAATACATTCTTTCCTCATTCAAAACTTTGCTTAAATATAGATTTTTAATTTTTCGATTTTTTTACAAGGGGTACCCCTTAAAATGTTGCTGATTCTCAGTTTCCCTATTTCTGCCACTTCCGGTGGGCATATCTCTGCCAATTCGTATCCGATCTTGAAAAGGCGTCCCATTCCGTTATCAGGAATCTAAATACATTCTTTCCTCATTCAAAACTTTGCTTAAATATTGATTTTTAATTTTTCGATTTTTTTACAAGGGGTACCCCTTTAAATGTTGCTGATTCTCAGTTTCCCCATTTCTGCCACTTCCGGTGGGCATATCTCTGCCAATTCGTATCCGATCTTGAAAAGGCGTCCCATTCCGTTATCAGGAATCTAAATACATTCTTTCCTCATTCAAAACTTTGCTTAAATATAGATTTTTAATTTTTCGATTTTTTTACAAGGGGTACCCCTTAAAATGTTGCTGATTCTCGGATTCCCCATTTCTGCTACTTCCGGTGAGCATATCTCTGCCAATTCGTATCCGATCTTGAAAAGGCGTCCCATTCCTTAAGCAGGAATCTAAATACATTCTTTCCTCATTCAAAACTTTGCTTAAATATAGATTTTTAATTTTTCGATTTTTTTACAAGGGGTACCCCTTAAAATGTTGCTGATTCTCAGTATCCCTATTTCTGCCACTTCCGGTGGGCATATCTCTGCCAATTCGTATCCGATCTTGAAAAGGCGTCCCATTCCGTTATCAGGAATCTAAATACATTTTTTCCTCATTCAAAACTTTGCTTAAATATAGATTTTTAATTTTTCGATTTTTTTACAAGGGTACCCCTTTAAATGTTGCTGATTCTCAGTTTCCCCATTTCTGCCACTTCCGGTGGGCATATCTCTGCCAATTCGTATCCGATCTTGAAAAGGCGTCCCATTCCGTTATCAGGAATCTAAATACATTCTTTCCTCATTCAAAACTTTGCTTAAATATCGATTTTTAATTTTTCGATTTTTTTACAAGGGGTACCCCTTAAAATTTTGCTGATTCTCGGATTCCCCATTTCTGCTACTTCCGGTGAGCATATCTCTGCCAATTCGTATCCGATCTTGAAAAGGCGTCCCATTCCTTAAGCAGGAATCTAAATACATTCTTTCCTCATTCAAAACTTTGCTTAAATATAGATTTTTAATTTTTCGATTTTTTTACAAGGGTACCCCTTAAAATGTTGCTGATTCTCAGATTCCCCATTTCTTCCACTTCCGGTGGGCATATCTCTGCCAATTCGTATCCGATATTGAAAAGGCGTCCCATTCCGTAATCAGGAATCTAAATACATTCTTTCCTCATTCAAAACTTTGCTTAAATATCGATTTTTAATTTTTCGATTTTTTTACAAGGGGTACCCCTTAAAATGTTGCTGATTCTCAGATTCCCCATTTCTTCCACTTCCGGTGGGCATATCTCTGCCAATTCGTATCCGATATTGAAAAGGCGTCCCATTCCGTAATCAGGAATCTAAATACATTCTTTCCTCATTCAAAACTTTGCTTAAATATCGATTTTTAATTTTTCGATTTTTTTACAAGGGGTACCCCTTAAAATGTTGCTGATTCTCAGATTCCCCATTTCTGCCACTTCCGGTGGGCATATCTCTGCCAATTCGTATCCGATCTTGAAAAGGCGTCCCATTCCGTAACCAGGAATCTAAATTCATTCTTTCCTCATTCAAAACTTTGCTTAAATATAGATTTTTAATTTTTCGATTTTTTTACAAGGGGTACCCCTTAAAATGTTGCAGATTCTCAGATTCCCCATTTCTGCCACTTCCGGTGGGCATATCTCTGCCAATTCGTATCCGATCTTGAAAAGGCGTCCCATTCCGTAATCAGGAATCTAAATACATTCTTTCCTCATTCAAAACTTTGCTTAAATATCGATTTTTAATTTTTCGATTTTTTTACAAGGGGTACCCCTTAAAATGTTGCTGATTCTCAGATTCCCCATTTCTGCCACTTCCGGTGGGCATATCTCTGTCAATTCGTATCCGATATTGAAAAGGCGTCCCATTCCGTAATCAGGAATCTAAATACATTCTTTCCTCATTCAAAACTTTGCTTAAATATAGATTTTTTAATTTTTCGATTTTTTTACAAGGGGTACCCCTTAAAATGTTGCTGATTCTCAGATTCCCCATTTCTTCCACTTCCGGTGGGCATATCTCTGCCAATTCGTATCCGATATTGAAAAGGCGTCCCATTCCGTAATCAGGAATCTAAATACATTCTTTCCTCATTCAAAACTTTGCTTAAATATCGATTTTTAATTTTTCGATTTTTTTACAAGGGGTACCCCTTAAAATGTTGCAGATTCTCAGATTCCCCATTTCTGCCACTTCCGGTGGGCATATCTCTGCCAATTCGTATCCGATATTGAAAAGGCGTCCCATTCCGAAATCAGGAATCTAAATACATTCTTTCCTCATTCAAAACTTTGCTTAAATATAGATTTTTAATTTTTCGATTTTTTTACAAGGGGTACCCCTTAAAATGTTGCAGATTCTCAGATTCCCCATTTCTGCCACTTCCGGTGGGCATATCTCTGTCAATTCGTATCCGATATTGAAAAGGCGTCCCATTCCGTAATCAGGAATCTAAATACATTCTTTCCTCATTCAAAACTTTGCTTAAATATAGATTTTTAATTTTTCGATTTTTTTTACAAGGGGTACCCCTTAAAATGTTGCAGATTCTCAGATTCCGTTCCATTCCGTAATCAGGAATCTAAATACATTCTTTCCTCATTCAAAACTTTGCTTAAATATAGATTTATAATTTTTCGATTTTTTTACAAGGGGTACCCCTTAAAATGTTGCTGATTCTCAGATTCCCCATTTCTGCCACTTCCGGTGGCCATATCTCTGCCAATTCGTATCCGATCTTGAAAAGGCATCCCATTATAGATTTCAGGAATCTAAATACATTCTTTCCTCATTCAAAACTTTGCTTAAATATAGATTTATAATTTTTCGATTTTTTTACAAGGGGTACCCTTTAAAATGTTGCAGATTCTCAGATTCCCCATTTCTGCCACTTCCGGTGGGCATATCTCTGCCAATTCGTATCCGATCTTGAAAAGGCGTCCCATTCCGTAATCAGGAATCTAAATACATTCTTTCCTCATTCAAAACTTTGCTTAAATATAGATTTTTAATTTTTCGATTTTTTTACAAGGGGTACCCCTTAAAATGTTGCAGATTCTCAGATTCCCTATTTCTTCCACTTCCGGTGGGCATATCTCTGCCAATTCGTATCCGATCTTGAAAAGGCGTCCCATTCCGTAATCAGGAATCTAAATACATTCTTTCCTCATTCAAAACTTTGCTTAAATATAGATTTTTAATTTTTCGATTTTTTTACAAGGGGTACCCCTTAAAATGTTGCAGATTCTCAGATTCCCTATTTCTGCCACTTCCGGTGGGCATATCTCTGCCAATTCGTATCCGATCTTGAAAAGGCGTCCCATTCCGTAATCAGGAATCTAAATACATTCTTTCCTCATTCAAAACTTTGCTTAAATATAGATTTTTAATTTTTCGATTTTTTTACAAGGGGTACCCTTTAAAATGTTGCAGATTCTCAGATTCCCCATTTCTGCCACTTCCGGTGGGCATATCTCTGCCAATTCGTATCCGATCTTGAAAAGGCGTCCCATTCCGTAATCAGGAATCTAAATACATTCTTTCCTCATTCAAAACTTTGCTTAAATATAGATTTTTAATTTTTCGATTTTTTTACAAGGGGTACCCCTTAAAATGTTGCAGATTCTCAGATTCCCCATTTCTGCCACTTCCGGTGGGCATATCTCTGCCAATTCGTATCCGATCTTGAAAAGGCGTCCCATTCCGTAATCAGGAATCTAAATACATTCTTTCCTCATTCAAAACTTTGCTTAAATATAGATTTTTAATTTTTGGATTTTTTTACAAGGGGTACCCTTTAAAATGTTGCAGATTCTCAGATTCCCCATTTCTGCCACTTCCGGTGGGCATATCTCTGCCAATTCGTATCCGATCTTGAAAAGGCGTCCCATTCCGTAATCAGGAATCTAAGTACATTCTTTCCTCATTCAAAACTTAGCTTAAATATAGATTTTTAATTTTTCGATTTTTTTACAAGGGGTACCCCTTAAAATGTTGCAGATTCTCAGATTCCCCATTTCTGCCACTTCCGGTGGGCATATCTCTGCCAATTCGTATCCGATCTTGAAAAGGCGTCCCATTCCGTAATCAGAAATCTAAATACATTCTTTCCTCATTCAAAACTTTGCTTAAATATAGATTTTTAATTTTTCGATTTTTTTACAAGGGGTACCCCTTAAAATGTTGCAGATTCTCAGATTCCCCATTTCTGCCACTTCCGGTGGGCATATCTCTGCCAATTCGTATCCGATCTTGAAAAGGCGTCCCATTCCGTAATCAGGAATCTAAATACATTCTTTCCTCATTCAAAACTTTGCTTAAATATAGATTTTTAATTTTTGGATTTTTTTACAAGGGGTACCCTTTAAAATGTTGCAGATTCTCAGATTCCCCATTTCTGCCACTTCCGGTGGGCATATCTCTGCCAATTCGTATCCGATCTTGAAAAGGCGTCCCATTCCGTAATCAGGAATCTAAGTACATTCTTTCCTCATTCAAAACTTAGCTTAAATATAGATTTTTAATTTTTCGATTTTTTTACAAGGGGTACCCCTTAAAATGTTGCAGATTCTCAGATTCCCCATTTCTGCCACTTCCGGTGGGCATATCTCTGCCAATTCGTATCCGATCTTGAAAAGGCGTCCCATTCCGTAATCAGGAATCTAAATACATTCTTTCCTCATTCAAAACTTTGCTTAAATATAGATTTTTAATTTTTCGATTTTTTTACAAGGGGTACCCCTTAAAATGTTGCAGATTCTCAGATTCCCCATTTCTGCCACTTCCGGTGGGCATATCTCTGTCAATTCGTATCCGATATTGAAAAGGCGTCCCATTCCGTAATCAGGAATCTAAATACATTCTTTCCTCATTCAAAACTTTGCTTAAATATAGATTTTTAATTTTTCGATTTTTTTAAAAGGGGTACCCCTTAAAATGTTGCAGATTCTCAGATTCCCTATTTCTGCCACTTCCGGTGGGCATATCTCTGCCAATTCGTATCCGATCTTGAAAAGGCGTCCCATTCCGTAATCAGGAATCTAAATACATTCTTTCCTCATTCAAAACTTTGCTTAAATATAGATTTTTAATTTTTCGATTTTTTTACAAGGGGTACCCCTTAAAATGTTGCAGATTCTCAGATTCCCTATTTCTGCCACTTCCGGTGGGCATATCTCTGCCAATTCGTATCCGATCTTGAAAAGGCGTCCCATTCCGTAATCAGGAATCTAAATACATTCTTTCCTCATTCAAAACTTTGCTTAAATATAGATTTTTAATTTTTCGATTTTTTTACAAGGGGTACCCTTTAAAATGTTGCAGATTCTCAGATTCCCCATTTCTGCCACTTCCGGTGGGCATATCTCTGCCAATTCGTATCCGATCTTGAAAAGGCGTCCCATTCCGTAATCAGAAATCTAAATACATTCTTTCCTCATTCAAAACTTTGCTTAAATATAGATTTTTAATTTTTCGATTTTTTTACAAGGGGTACCCTTTAAAATGTTGCAGATTCTCAGATTCCCCATTTCTGCCACTTCCGGTGGGCATATCTCTGCCAATTCGCATCCGATCTTGAAAAGGCGTCCCATTCCGTAATCAGGAATCTAAATACATTCTTTCCTCATTCAAAACTTTGCTTAAATATAGATTTTTAATTTTTCGATTTTTTTACAAGGGGTACCCCTTAAAATGTTGCAGATTCTCAGATTCCCCATTTCTGCCACTTCCGGTGGGCATATCTCTGCCAATTCGTATCCGATCTTGAAAAGGCGTCCCATTCCGTAATCAGGAATCTAAATACATTCTTCCTCATTCAAAACTTTGCTTAAATATAGATTTTTAATTTTTCGATTTTTTTACAAGGGGTACCCCTTAAAATGTTGCAGATTCTCAGATTCCCCATTTCTGCCACTTCCGGTGGGCATATCTCTGCCAATTCGTATCCGATCTTGAAAAGGCGTCCCATTCCGTAATCAGGAATCTAAATACATTCTTTCCTCATTCAAAACTTTGCTTAAATATAGATTTTTAATTTTTCGATTTTTTTACAAGGGGTACCCCTTAAAATGTTGCAGATTCTCAGATTCCCCATTTCTGCCACTTCCGGTGGGCATATCTCTGCCAATTTGTATCCGATCTTGAAAAGGCGTCCCATTCCGTAATCAGGAATCTAAATACATTCTTTCCTCATTCAAAACTTTGCTTAAATATAGATTTTTAATTTTTCGATTTTTTTACAAGGGGTACCCCTTAAAATGTTGCAGATTCTCAGATTCCCCATTTCTGCCACTTCCGGTGGGCATATCTCTGCCAATTCGTATCCGATCTTGAAAAGGCGTCCCATTCCGTAATCAGGAATCTAAATACATTCTTTCCTCATTCAAAACTTTGCTTAAATATCGATTTTTAATTTTTCGATTTTTTTACAAGGGGTACCCCTTAAAATGTTGCTGATTCTCAGATTCCCCATTTCTGCCACTTCCGGTGGGCATATCTCTGCCAATTCGTATCCGATCTTGAAAAGGCGTCCCATTCCGTAATCAGGAATCTAAATTCATTCTTTCCTCATTCAAAACTTTGCTTAAATATAGATTTTTAATTTTTCGATTTTTTTACAAGGGGTACCCCTTAAAATGTTGCTGATTCTCAGATTCCCCATTTCTGCCACTTCCGGTGGGCATATCTCTGTCAATTCGTATCCGATATTGAAAAGGCGTCCCATTCCGTAATCAGGAATCTAAATACATTCTTTCCTCATTCAAAACTTTGCTTAAATATAGATTTTTAATTTTTCGATTTTTTTAAAGGGGTACCCCTTAAAATGTTGCAGATTCTCAGATTCCCTATTTCTGCCACTTCCGGTGGGCATATCTCTGCCAATTCGTATCCGATCTTGAAAAGGCGTCCCATTCCGTAATCAGGAATCTAAATACATTCTTTCCTCATTCAAAACTTTGCTTAAATATAGATTTTTAATTTTTCGATTTTTTTACAAGGGGTACCCCTTAAAATGTTGCAGATTCTCAGATTCCCTATTTCTGCCACTTCCGGTGGGCATATCTCTGCCAATTCGTATCCGATCTTGAAAAGGCGTCCCATTCCGTAATCAGGAATCTAAATACATTCTTTCCTCATTCAAAACTTTGCTTAAATATAGATTTTTAATTTTTCGATTTTTTTACAAGGGGTACCCTTTAAAATGTTGCAGATTCTCAGATTCCCCATTTCTGCCACTTCCGGTGGGCATATCTCTGCCAATTCGTATCCGATCTTGAAAAGGCGTCCCATTCCGTAATCAGAAATCTAAATACATTCTTTCCTCATTCAAAACTTTGCTTAAATATAGATTTTTAATTTTTCGATTTTTTTACAAGGGGTACCTGTCGGGTCAGGCAGCAGCCACAGCTATCACTAATATACAACTAATACAACAATTATAGTTTCTCAGTTATATTTGTCCTATTTATCTGATCGCTATTGTTGGTCGCAAGCCGACTCTTCTCGGCCGCTTTATCTTTAGCATTAAGTTAATGAGCTTTCGCTCTGCCTATGTTCTAAGGCGGGCTCACTCATACCTTTTATATCAGTGCATACGCATCATTATAATCGGAGCTTTCTCACTCCCTGCCATACATATGCAAATAAACAAAATCTTATAACGTTGTGAAAATAAACAATTTCCCCCTTTTGTATTATTTTGAAAAAGGGGAAAAGTCATTAAAAAGGCTTAATGACCAAACATTGGTGACCCCGACGTGATCTAATTAATAAAATTATAAAATTAATATATATATAATATATAATATATAATTAACAAAATTAACAATTCCACGATCATAAACAGAACCAGTGCGAACATACATGATTCAGTTTTGTGCGGTGTATTAACATATGTATGTGCATTTGAACATAAACGGCATACAGTGCATCAGTGAAACAATTATTTTGTATTTATACACAAATCATATAAAATACATAATCGCATAAAATACAATTGTTATCCGGTCCGCCAACATACATACATACATACATACATATATACGTTCCACTTGCAAGTGCATTCGCCTCACACAAGCGTTCATATATATATACATTCCACAACTCAGCGTACGGTTCTGAGCGCACAGTGGGATAAATCGTGTTCGCTGCGCTCAAATAAAATTAAATATAATAAAATAATCAAGAGCCATAATTTGGCGCCAAAATTAATTTGTGCGTGTTTTTACTTAAAGTGAGCGAATTTCAATCATAGTGGCGATGAACTCCAGCGGCGCCGTCACAGGAGAACCCACTCCATCTCGGAGTGCGATCTTAAAATGCAAGGCAAGGGTATCCTCCAGGATTTGAAGAGGATCCAAGGCGTCCTGCAGCCAATGTCAAAGGTGGAAGACGCCATGCTCCATGTGCGTCACGGCCAGTTGGTCGCCATGTACGATGATTTTAAAGCCATCCACGGGGAGCTTGAAGAGTTAGATATTTCTGAGATAAGCAGCGACTTGCGATGGACAGTGTCTGAGCTTGTAGCTACGATGCATGCTGAAATCGAGCACGAGACGTCGTTGCGCTCTGCTCGAATTGCTGCCCATTCCACCCTGGCCAGCGGAGTTTCCAGTATTCAGGTGGACTCAGCGCTCAGTCGGAGTTTTCAAGCCTTGCCTCCTCTTCCTCTTCCTACTTTTAGCGGAGGATATTCGGAGTGGGCTGAGTTTCACTCGGCTTTCTCAACGATCGTGGGCTGCAATCCTCACATAAGTAAGGTGGAAAAGCTGCAGAGGTTGCGATCTTGTCTTCGGGACTCAGCCTTAGAAGCAGTTCGCTCCTTGGAAATCTCCGAGGAGAATTATGATGTTGCGTTGCGTGTTCTGGAAAGACGATTTAATAACCGCCGGTTAATATTTCAGGCTCATGTGAACGGGATTCTGGGCCTCAGCCTATTGGAAGGTGGCTCAGTGGCATCGCTTCGAGGGCTTTCCGATAAATTCAATGCCCACATGCGAGCCTTGCAAAATTTGGGGACGACCATGCAGATCGCTAGCAGTATCATTGTCCAAGTGCTCCTTCAACGGTTGGACCCAGCTACCCAGGTCAAGTGGGAGGAATGTCAAAATGCGTCGAACTTGGACCTCATCCCTACCTGGGAGTCGATGGCAGAATTTTTGGAGCAGCGGTGCAGGACTCTGGAGGCTATGGATGTGGCCATGACCGCCTACGTGCCAGGCACTCAGATGGGAAGACGTAGAGTCTCGAACAATAATAATAGATCGTCCTTTATCGTCACTAATTCACCTTCCCCCGCTTGTAGATTATGTGGTGGGTGGTCCCACGTAGTGTCTGAATGCCCCAGATTTTTGTTAATGGCCCCTGAGAGCCGCCTTGGTGAGGCTAGGCGACTCGGTCTGTGTCGGAAATGTCTCCAACCTGGTCATCACCTGCGTGAGTGCCTCGCTGCTAATTGTCGCAGTTGTGGGAGGAGGCATCACAGCCTGCTGCATTTTTTGGAAGTACAGTCATCCAGTAGCCAGCCTTCTGTTGTATCATCTACGTCAGCCACAACCGAGGGCGCCGAGCCAATAAGCGCTTCACCATCCGCGGCTAATGCACTAGTTGCCCAAGGTCGCAGCAGTGAGGTAGCCTTATTGGCTACAGCGAACATTCTCGTTCGGAGTCGCACTGGAGTTTTTGTTCCATGCCGAGCTCTTTTGGATTCAGGATCGCAAGTGCACGTGATAACTTCCCGACTGGCTAGTCAGCTGCAGCTTCCTAGACGCAAATCTTACATGGCAGTGTCTGGAATTGGCAACACTGGTTTCGCGACAGATGAATTATCCGTCGATGTGCTCCTTCGGTCCTGTTGCTCCGAATATTCGGCCTTTGTCAACGCTGTCATCGCCCCCAGCATCACGGATCTCCAGCCTAGTCTCAGCTTGGACGTCTCCAGCTGGAATATTCCGGCCAACCTCACTTTAGCCGATCCAAAGTTTTTCCGGCCACAACGTATCGATTTGCTTATCGGAGCCAGTCTATTTTATGAACTATTGTGTGCTGCGCAAATCCAGCTTTCAGCTGGCCTACCGTTGTTGCAGAAAACAAGGCTTGGATGGGTTGTATGTGGAGGCGGTTCACACGTGGAGAGAATGTCAATCGCGCCCACAGCTCATATTATGAAGTGGCCGTTGGGGAGAAGTATGGATCTAGCCCCCGGCCTGGATGGAGTGTCTCAAATGGCCGATAATAGAACCGAATCTGGAACTACCAAGCGGAACTGACTAAGTTTTCGCTAACTGCCCCTTTAGGATGAAGTTGAAGGACAGGCCTCAACTGGGGGGGGGAATGTCGGGTCAGGCAGCAGCCACAGCTATCACTAATATACAACTAATACAACAATTATAGTTTCTCAGTTATATTTGTCCTATTTATCTGATCGCTATTGTTGGTCGCAAGCCGACTCTTCTCGGCCGCTTTATCTTTAGCATTAAGTTAATGAGCTTTCGCTCTGCCTATGTTCTAAGGCGGGCTCACTCATACCTTTTATATCAGTGCATACGCATCATTATAATCGGAGCTTTCTCACTCCCTGCCATACATATGCAAATAAACAAAATCTTATAACGTTGTGAAAATAAACAATTTCCCCCTTTTGTATTATTTTGAAAAAGGGGAAAAGTCATTAAAAAGGCTTAATGACCAAACAGTACCCTTTAAAATGTTGCAGATTCTCAGATTCCCCATTTCTGCCACTTCCGGTGGGCATATCTCTGCCAATTCGTATCCGATCTTGAAAAGGCGTCCCATTCCGTAATCAGGAATCTAAATACATTCTTTCCTCATTCAAAACTTTGCTTAAATATAGATTTTTAATTTTTCGATTTTTTTACAAGGGGTACCCCTTAAAATGTTGCAGATTCTCAGATTCCCCATTTCTGCCACTTCCGGTGGGCATATCTCTGCCAATTCGTATCCGATCTTGAAAAGGCGTCCCATTCCGTAATCAGGAATCTAAATACATTCTTTCCTCATTCAAAACTTTGCTTAAATATAGATTTTTAATTTTTCGATTTTTTTACAAGGGGTACCCCTTAAAATGTTGCAGATTCTCAGATTCCCCATTTCTGCCACTTCCGGTGGGCATATCTCTGCCAATTCGTATCCGATCTTGAAAAGGCGTCCCATTCCGTAATCAGGAATCTAAATACATTCTTTCCTCATTCAAAACTTTGCTTAAATATAGATTTTTAATTTTTCGATTTTTTTACAAGGGGTACCCCTTAAAATGTTGCAGATTCTCAGATTCCCCATTTCTGCCACTTCCGGTGGGCATATCTCTGCCAATTTGTATCCGATCTTGAAAAGGCGTCCCATTCCGTAATCAGGAATCTAAATACATTCTTTCCTCATTCAAAACTTTGCTTAAATATAGATTTTTAATTTTTCGATTTTTTTACAAGGGGTACCCCTTAAAATGTTGCAGATTCTCAGATTCCCCATTTCTGCCACTTCCGGTGGGCATATCTCTGCCAATTCGTATCCGATCTTGAAAAGGCGTCCCATTCCGTAATCAGGAATCTAAATACATTCTTTCCTCATTCAAAACTTTGCTTAAATATCGATTTTTAATTTTTCGATTTTTTTACAAGGGGTACCCCTTAAAATGTTGCTGATTCTCAGATTCCCCATTTCTGCCACTTCCGGTGGGCATATCTCTGCCAATTCGTATCCGATCTTGAAAAGGCGTCCCATTCCGTAATCAGGAATCTAAATACATTCTTTCCTCATTCAAAACTTTGCTTAAATATAGATTTTTAATTTTTCGATTTTTTTACAAGGGGTACCCCTTAAAATGTTGCTGATTCTCAGATTCCCCATTTCTGCCACTTCCGGTGGGCATATCTCTGCCAATTCGTATCCGATCTTGAAAAGGCGTCCCATTCCGTAATCAGGAATCTAAATACATTCTTTCCTCATTCAAAACTTTGCTTAAATATCGATTTTTAATTTTTCGATTTTTTTACAAGGGGTACCCCTTAAAATGTTGCAGATTCTCAGATTCCCCATTTCTGCCACTTCCGGTGGGCATATCTCTGCCAATTCGTATCCGATCTTGAAAAGGCGTCCCATTCCGTAATCAGGAATCTAAATACATTCTTTCCTCATTCAAAACTTTGCTTAAATATAGATTTTTAATTTTTCGATTTTTTTACAAGGGGTACCCCTTAAAATGTTGCAGATTCTCTGATTCCCCATTTCTGCCACTTCCGGTGGGCATATCTCTGCCAATTCGTATCCGATCTTGAAAAGGCACCCCATTCCGTAATCAGGAATCTAAATACATTCTTTCCTCATTCAAAACTTTGCTTAAATATAGATTTTTAATTTTTCGATTTTTTTACAAGGGGTACCCCTTAAAATGTTGCAGATTCTCAGATTCCCCATTTCTGCCACTTCCGGTGGGCATATCTCTGCCAATTCGTATCCGATCTTGAAAAGGCATCCCATTCCGTAATCAGGAATCTAAATACATTCTTTCCTCATTCAAAACTTTGCTTAAATATAGATTTTTAATTTTTCGATTTTTTTACAAGGGGTACCCCTTAAAATGTTGCAGATTCTCAGATTCCCCATTTCTGCCACTTCCGGTGGGCATATCTCTGCCAATTCGTATCCGATCTTGAAAAGGCGTCCCATTCCGTAATCAGGAATCTAAATACATTCTTTCCTCATTCAAAACTTTGCTTAAATATAGATTTTTAATTTTTCGATTTTTTTACAAGGGGTACCCCTTAAAATGTTGCAGATTCTCTGATTCCCCATTTCTGCCACTTCCGGTGGGCATATCTCTGCCAATTCGTATCCGATCTTGAAAAGGCATCCCATTCCGTAATCAGGAATCTAAATACATTCTTTCCTCATTCAAAACTTTGCTTAAATATAGATTTTTAATTTTTCGATTTTTTTACAAGGGGTACCCCTTAAAATGTTGCAGATTCTCAGATTCCCCATTTCTGCCACTTCCGGTGGGCATATCTCTGCCAATTCGTATCCGATCTTGAAAAGGCGTCCCATTCCGTAATCAGGAATCTAAATACATTCTTTCCTCATTCAAAACTTTGCTTAAATATAGATTTTTAATTTTTCGATTTTTTTACAAGGGGTACCCCTTAAAATGTTGCTGATTCTCAGATTCCCCATTTCTGCCACTTCCGGTGGGCATATCTCTGCCAATTCGTATCCGATCTTGAAAAGGCGTCCCATTCCGTAATCAGGAATCTAAATACATTCTTTCCTCATTCAAAACTTTGCTTAAATATAGATTTTTAATTTTTCGATTTTTTTACAAGGGGTACCCCTTAAAATGTTGCAGATTCTCTGATTCCCCATTTCTGCCATTTCCGGTGGGCATATCTCTGCCAATTCGTATCCGATCTTGAAAAGGCATCCCATTCCGTAATCAGGAATCTAAATACATTCTTTCCTCATTCAAAACTTTGCTTAAATATAGATTTTTAATTTTTCGATTTTTTTACAAGGGGTACCCCTTAAAATGTTGCAGATTCTCAGATTCCCCATTTCTGCCACTTCCGGTGGGCATATCTCTGCCAATTCGTATCCGATCTTGAAAAGGCATCCCATTCCGTAATCAGGAATCTAAATACATTCTTTCCTCATTCAAAACTTTGCTTAAATATAGATTTTTAATTTTTCGATTTTTTTACAAGGGGTACCCCTTAAAATGTTGCAGATTCTCAGATTCCCCATTTCTGCCACTTCCGGTGGGCATATCTCTGCCAATTCGTATCCGATCTTGAAAAGGCGTCCCATTCCGTTATCAGGAATCTAAATACATTCTTTCCTCATTCAAAACTTTGCTTAAATATAGATTTTTAATTTTTCGATTTTTTTACAAGGGGTACCCCTTAAAATGTTGCTGATTCTCAGATTCCCCATTTCTGCCACTTCCGGTGGGCATATCTCTGCCAATTCGTATCCGATCTTGAAAAGGCGTCCCATTCCGTTATCAGGAATCTAAATACATTCTTTCCTCATTCAAAACTTTGCTTAAATATAGATTTTTAATTTTTCGATTTTTTTACAAGGGGTACCCCTTAAAATGTTGCTGATTCTCAGATTCCCCATTTCTGCCACTTCCGGTGGGCATATCTCTGCCAATTCGTATCCGATCTTGAAAAGGCGTCCCATTCCGTTATCAGGAATCTAAATACATTCTTTCCTCATTCAAAACTTTGCTTAAATATAGATTTTTAATTTTTCGATTTTTTTACAAGGGGTACCCCTTAAAATGTTGCTGATTCTCGGATTCCCCATTTCTGCCACTTCCGGTGGGCATATCTCTGCCAATTCGTATCCGATCTTGAAAAGGCGTCCCATTCCGTTATCAGGAATCTAAATACATTCTTTCCTCATTCAAAACTTTGCTTAAATATAGATTTTTAATTTTTCGATTTTTTAAAAATCGAAAATGTTGCTGATTCTCGGATTCCCCATTTCTGCCACTTCCGGTGGGCATATCTCTGCCAATTCGTATCCGATCTTGAAAAGGCGTCCCATTCCGTTATCAGGAATCTAAATACATTCTTTCCTCATTCAAAACTTTGCTTAAATATAGATTTTTAATTTTTCGATTTTTTTACAAGGGGTACCCCTTAAAATGTTGCTGATTCTCAGTTTCCCTATTTCTGCCACTTCCGGTGGGCATATCTCTGCCAATTCGTATCCGATCTTGAAAAGGCGTCCCATTCCGTTATCAGGAATCTAAATACATTCTTTCCTCATTCAAAACTTTGCTTAAATATAGATTTTTAATTTTTCGATTTTTTTACAAGGGGTACCCCTTTAAATGTTGCTGATTCTCAGTTTCCCCATTTCTGCCACTTCCGGTGGGCATATCTCTGCCAATTCGTATCCGATCTTGAAAAGGCGTCCCATTCCGTTATCAGGAATCTAAATACATTCTTTCCTCATTCAAAACTTTGCTTAAATATAGATTTTTAATTTTTCGATTTTTTTACAAGGGGTACCCCTTAAAATGTTGCTGATTCTCGGATTCCCCATTTCTGCCACTTCCGGTGGGCATATCTCTGCCAATTCGTATCCGATCTTGAAAAGGCGTCCCATTCCGTTATCAGGAATCTAAATACATTCTTTCCTCATTCAAAACTTTGCTTAAATATAGATTTTTAATTTTTCGATTTTTTTACAAGGGGTACCCCTTAAAATGTTGCTGATTCTCAGTTTCCCTATTTCTGCCACTTCCGGTGGGCATATCTCTGCCAATTCGTATCCGATCTTGAAAAGGCGTCCCATTCCGTTATCAGGAATCTAAATACATTCTTTCCTCATTCAAAACTTTGCTTAAATATAGATTTTTAATTTTTCGATTTTTTTACAAGGGGTACCCCTTAAAATGTTGCTGATTCTCAGTTTCCCCATTTCTGCCACTTCCGGTGGGCATATCTCTGCCAATTCGTATCCGATCTTGAAAAGGCGTCCCATTCCGTTATCAGGAATCTAAATACATTCTTTCCTCATTCAAAACTTTGCTTAAATATAGATTTTTAATTTTTCGATTTTTTTACAAGGGGTACCCCTTAAAATGTTGCTGATTCTCAGATTCCCCATTTCTGCCACTTCCGGTGGGCATATCTCTGCCAATTCGTATCCGATCTTGAAAAGGCGTCCCATTCCGTTATCAGGAATCTAAATACATTCTTTCCTCATTCAAAACTTTGCTTAAATATAGATTTTTAATTTTTCGATTTTTTAAAAATCGAAAATGTTGCTGATTCTCGGATTCCCCATTTCTGCCACTTCCGGTGGGCATATCTCTGCCAATTCGTATCCGATCTTGAAAAGGCGTCCCATTCCGTTATCAGGAATCTAAATACATTCTTTCCTCATTCAAAACTTTGCTTAAATATAGATTTTTAATTTTTCGATTTTTTTACAAGGGGTACCCCTTAAAATGTTGCTGATTCTCGGATTCCCCATTTCTGCCACTTCCGGTGGGCATATCTCTGCCAATTCGTATCCGATCTTGAAAAGGCGTCCCATTCCGTTATCAGGAATCTAAATACATTCTTTCCTCATTCAAAACTTTGCTTAAATATAGATTTTTAATTTTTCGATTTTTTTACAAGGGGTACCCCTTAAAATGTTGCTGATTCTCAGTTTCCCCATTTCTGCCACTTCCGGTGGGCATATCTCTGCCAATTCGTATCCGATCTTGAAAAGGCGTCCCATTCCGTTATCAGGAATCTAAATACATTCTTTCCTCATTCAAAACTTTGCTTAAATATAGATTTTTAATTTTTCGATTTTTTTACAAGGGGTACCCCTTAAAATGTTGCTGATTCTCGGATTCCCCATTTCTGCCACTTCCGGTGGGCATATCTCTGCCAATTCGTATCCGATCTTGAAAAGGCGTCCCATTCCGTTATCAGGAATCTAAATACATTCTTTCCTCATTCAAAACTTTGCTTAAATATAGATTTTTAATTTTTCGATTTTTTTACAAGGGGTACCCCTTAAAATGTTGCTGATTCTCAGTTTCCCCATTTCTGCCACTTCCGGTGGGCATATCTCTGCCAATTCGTATCCGATCTTGAAAAGGCGTCCCATTCCGTTATCAGGAATCTAAATACATTCTTTCCTCATTCAAAACTTTGCTTAAATATAGATTTTTAATTTTTCGATTTTTTTACAAGGGGTACCCCTTAAAATGTTGCTGATTCTCGGATTCCCCATTTCTGCCACTTCCGGTGGGCATATCTCTGCCAATTCGTATCCGATCTTGAAAAGGCGTCCCATTCCGTTATCAGGAATCTAAATACATTCTTTCCTCATTCAAAACTTTGCTTAAATATAGATTTTTAATTTTTCGATTTTTTTACAAGGGGTACCCCTTAAAATGTTGCTGATTCTCGGATTCCCCATTTCTGCCACTTCCGGTGGGCATATCTCTGCCAATTCGTATCCGATCTTGAAAAGGCGTCCCATTCCGTTATCAGGAATCTAAATACATTCTTTCCTCATTCAAAACTTTGCTTAAATATAGATTTTTAATTTTTCGATTTTTTTACAAGGGGTACCCCTTAAAATGTTGCTGATTCTCGGATTCCCCATTTCTGCCACTTCCGGTGGGCATATCTCTGCCAATTCGTATCCGATCTTGAAAAGGCGTCCCATTCCGTTATCAGGAATCTAAATACATTCTTTCCTCATTCAAAACTTTGCTTAAATATAGATTTTTAATTTTTCGATTTTTTTACAAGGGGTACCCCTTAAAATGTTGCTGATTCTCGGATTCCCCATTTCTGCCACTTCCGGTGGGCATATCTCTGCCAATTCGTATCCGATCTTGAAAAGGCGTCCCATTCCGTTATCAGGAATCTAAATACATTCTTTCCTCATTCAAAACTTTGCTTAAATATAGATTTTTAATTTTTCGATTTTTTTACAAGGGGTACCCCTTAAAATGTTGCTGATTCTCGGATTCCCCATTTCTGCCACTTCCGGTGGGCATATCTCTGCCAATTCGTATCCGATCTTGAAAAGGCGTCCCATTCCGTTATCAGGAATCTAAATACATTCTTTCCTCATTCAAAACTTTGCTTAAATATAGATTTTTAATTTTTCGATTTTTTTACAAGGGGTACCCCTTAAAATGTTGCTGATTCTCAGTTTCCCCATTTCTGCCACTTCCGGTGGGCATATCTCTGCCAATTCGTATCCGATCTTGAAAAGGCGTCCCATTCCGTTATCAGGAATCTAAATACATTCTTTCCTCATTCAAAACTTTGCTTAAATATAGATTTTTAATTTTTCGATTTTTTTACAAGGGGTACCCCTTAAAATGTTGCTGATTCTCGGATTCCCCATTTCTGCCACTTCCGGTGGGCATATCTCTGCCAATTCGTATCCGATCTTGAAAAGGCGTCCCATTCCGTTATCAGGAATCTAAATACATTCTTTCCTCATTCAAAACTTTGCTTAAATATAGATTTTTAATTTTTCGATTTTTTTACAAGGGGTACCCCTTAAAATGTTGCTGATTCTCAGTTTCCCCATTTCTGCCACTTCCGGTGGGCATATCTCTGCCAATTCGTATCCGATCTTGAAAAGGCGTCCCATTCCGTTATCAGGAATCTAAATACATTCTTTCCTCATTCAAAACTTTGCTTAAATATAGATTTTTAATTTTTCGATTTTTTTACAAGGGGTACCCCTTAAAATGTTGCTGATTCTCAGTTTCCCCATTTCTGCCACTTCCGGTGGGCATATCTCTGCCAATTCGTATCCGATCTTGAAAAGGCGTCCCATTCCGTTATCAGGAATCTAAATACATTCTTTCCTCATTCAAAACTTTGCTTAAATATAGATTTTTAATTTTTCGATTTTTTTACAAGGGGTACCCCTTAAAATGTTGCTGATTCTCGGATTCCCCATTTCTGCCACTTCCGGTGGGCATATCTCTGCCAATTCGTATCCGATCTTGAAAAGGCGTCCCATTCCGTTATCAGGAATCTAAATACATTCTTTCCTCATTCAAAACTTTGCTTAAATATAGATTTTTAATTTTTCGATTTTTTTACAAGGGGTACCCCTTAAAATGTTGCTGATTCTCGGATTCCCCATTTCTGCCACTTCCGGTGGGCATATCTCTGCCAATTCGTATCCGATCTTGAAAAGGCGTCCCATTCCGTTATCAGGAATCTAAATACATTCTTTCCTCATTCAAAACTTTGCTTAAATATAGATTTTTAATTTTTCGATTTTTTTACAAGGGGTACCCCTTAAAATGTTGCTGATTCTCAGTTTCCCCATTTCTGCCACTTCCGGTGGGCATATCTCTGCCAATTCGTATCCGATCTTGAAAAGGCGTCCCATTCCGTTATCAGGAATCTAAATACATTCTTTCCTCATTCAAAACTTTGCTTAAATATAGATTTTTAATTTTTCGATTTTTTTACAAGGGGTACCCCTTAAAATGTTGCTGATTCTCGGATTCCCCATTTCTGCCACTTCCGGTGGGCATATCTCTGCCAATTCGTATCCGATCTTGAAAAGGCGTCCCATTCCGTTATCAGGAATCTAAATACATTCTTTCCTCATTCAAAACTTTGCTTAAATATAGATTTTTAATTTTTCGATTTTTTTACAAGGGGTACCCCTTAAAATGTTGCTGATTCTCGGATTCCCCATTTCTGCCACTTCCGGTGGGCATATCTCTGCCAATTCGTATCCGATCTTGAAAAGGCGTCCCATTCCGTTATCAGGAATCTAAATACATTCTTTCCTCATTCAAAACTTTGCTTAAATATAGATTTTTAATTTTTCGATTTTTTTACAAGGGGTACCCCTTAAAATGTTGCTGATTCTCAGTTTCCCCATTTCTGCCACTTCCGGTGGGCATATCTCTGCCAATTCGTATCCGATCTTGAAAAGGCGTCCCATTCCGTTATCAGGAATCTAAATACATTCTTTCCTCATTCAAAACTTTGCTTAAATATAGATTTTTAATTTTTCGATTTTTTTTACAAGGGGTACCCCTTAAAATGTTGCTGATTCTCGGATTCCCCATTTCTGCCACTTCCGGTGAGCATATCTCTGCCAATTCGTATCCGATCTTGAAAAGGCGTCCCATTCCGTTATCAGGAATCTAAATACATTCTTTCCTCATTCAAAACTTTGCTTAAATATAGATTTTTAATTTTTCGATTTTTTTACAAGGGGTACCCCTTAAAATGTTGCTGATTCTCGGATTCCCCATTTCTGCCACTTCCGGTGGGCATATCTCTGCCAATTCGTATCCGATCTTGAAAAGGCGTCCCATTCCGTTATCAGGAATCTAAATACATTCTTTCCTCATTCAAAACTTTGCTTAAATATAGATTTTTAATTTTTCGATTTTTTTACAAGGGGTACCCCTTAAAATGTTGCTGATTCTCGGATTCCCCATTTCTGCCACTTCCGGTGGGCATATCTCTGCCAATTCGTATCCGATCTTGAAAAGGCGTCCCATTCCATTTAATTTTTCTGCCACTTCCGGTGGGCATATCTCTGCCAATTCGTATCCGATCTTGAAAAGGCGTCCCATTCCGTTATCAGGAATCTAAATACATTCTTTCCTCATTCAAAACTTTGCTTAAATATAGATTTTTAATTTTTCGATTTTTTTACAAGGGGTACCCCTTAAAATGTTGCTGATTCTCGGATTCCCCATTTCTGCCACTTCCGGTGGGCATATCTCTGCCAATTCGTATCCGATCTTGAAAAGGCGTCCCATTCCGTTATCAGGAATCTAAATACATTCTTTCCTCATTCAAAACTTTGCTTAAATATAGATTTTTAATTTTTCGATTTTTTTACAAGGGGTACCCCTTAAAATGTTGCTGATTCTCGGATTCCCCATTTCTGCCACTTCCGGTGGGCATATCTCTGCCAATTCGTATCCGATCTTGAAAAGGCGTCCCATTCCGTTATCAGGAATCTAAATACATTTTTTCCTCATTCAAAACTTTGCTTAAATATAGATTTTTAATTTTTCGATTTTTTTACAAGGGGTACCCCTTAAAATGTTGCTGATTCTCAGTTTCCCCATTTCTGCCACTTCCGGTGGGCATATCTCTGCCAATTCGTATCCGATCTTGAAAAGGCGTCCCATTCCGTTATCAGGAATCTAAATACATTCTTTCCTCATTCAAAACTTTGCTTAAATATAGATTTTTAATTTTTCGATTTTTTTACAAGGGGTACCCCTTAAAATGTTGCTGATTCTCGGATTCCCCATTTCTGCCACTTCCGGTGGGCATATCTCTGCCAATTCGTATCCGATCTTGAAAAGGCGTCCCATTCCGTTATCAGGAATCTAAATACATTCTTTCCTCATTCAAAACTTTGCTTAAATATAGATTTTTAATTTTTCGATTTTTTTACAAGGGGTACCCCTTAAAATGTTGCTGATTCTCAGATTCCCCATTTCTGCCACTTCCGGTGGGCATATCTCTGCCAATTCGTATCCGATCTTGAAAAGGCGTCCCATTCCATTATAATTTTTCTGCCACTTCCGGTGGGCATATCTCTGCCAATTCGTATCCGATCTTGAAAAGGCGTCCCATTCCGTTATCAGGAATCTAAATACATTCTTTCCTCATTCAAAACTTTGCTTAAATATAGATTTTTAATTTTTCGATTTTTTTACAAGGGGTACCCCTTAAAATGTTGCTGATTCTCGGATTCCCCATTTCTGCCACTTCCGGTGGGCATATCTCTGCCAATTCGTATCCGATCTTGAAAAGGCGTCCCATTCCGTTATCAGGAATCTAAATACATTCTTTCCTCATTCAAAACTTTGCTTAAATATAGATTTTTAATTTTTCGATTTTTTTACAAGGGGTACCCCTTAAAATGTTGCTGATTCTCGGATTCCCCATTTCTGCCACTTCCGGTGGGCATATCTCTGCCAATTCGTATCCGATCTTGAAAAGGCGTCCCATTCCATTTAATTTTTCTGCCACTTCCGGTGGGCATATCTCTGCCAATTCGTATCCGATCTTGAAAAGGCGTCCCATTCCGTTATCAGGAATCTAAATACATTCTTTCCTCATTCAAAACTTTGCTTAAATATAGATTTTTAATTTTTCGATTTTTTTACAAGGGGTACCCCTTAAAATGTTGCTGATTCTCGGATTCCCCATTTCTGCCACTTCCGGTGGGCATATCTCTGCCAATTCGTATCCGATCTTGAAAAGGCGTCCCATTCCGTTATCAGGAATCTAAATACATTCTTTCCTCATTCAAAACTTTGCTTAAATATAGATTTTTAATTTTTCGATTTTTTTACAAGGGGTACCCCTTAAAATGTTGCTGATTCTCGGATTCCCCATTTCTGCCACTTCCGGTGGGCATATCTCTGCCAATTCGTATCCGATCTTGAAAAGGCGTCCCATTCCGTTATCAGGAATCTAAATACATTTTTTCCTCATTCAAAACTTTGCTTAAATATAGATTTTTAATTTTTCGATTTTTTTACAAGGGGTACCCCTTAAAATGTTGCTGATTCTCAGTTTCCCCATTTCTGCCACTTCCGGTGGGCATATCTCTGCCAATTCGTATCCGATCTTGAAAAGGCGTCCCATTCCGTTATCAGGAATCTAAATACATTCTTTCCTCATTCAAAACTTTGCTTAAATATAGATTTTTAATTTTTCGATTTTTTTACAAGGGGTACCCCTTAAAATGTTGCTGATTCTCAGTTTCCCTATTTCTGCCACTTCCGGTGGGCATATCTCTGCCAATTCGTATCCGATCTTGAAAAGGCGTCCCATTCCGTTATCAGGAATCTAAATACATTTTTTCCTCATTCAAAACTTTGCTTAAATATAGATTTTTAATTTTTCGATTTTTTTACAAGGGGTACCCCTTAAAATGTTGCTGATTCTCAGTTTCCCCATTTCTGCCACTTCCGGTGGGCATATCTCTGCCAATTCGTATCCGATCTTGAAAAGGCGTCCCATTCCGTTATCAGGAATCTAAATACATTCTTTCCTCATTCAAAACTTTGCTTAAATATAGATTTTTAATTTTTCGATTTTTTTACAAGGGGTACCCCTTAAAATGTTGCTGATTCTCGGATTCCCCATTTCTGCCACTTCCGGTGGGCATATCTCTGCCAATTCGTATCCGATCTTGAAAAGGCGTCCCATTCCGTTATCAGGAATCTAAATACATTCTTTCCTCATTCAAAACTTTGCTTAAATATAGATTTTTAATTTTTCGATTTTTTAAAAATCGGTACCAAAATGTTGCTGATTCTCAGATTCCCCATTTCTGCCACTTCCGGTGGGCATATCTCTGCCAATTCGTATCCGATCTTGAAAAGGCGTCCCATTCCGTTATCAGGAATCTAAATACATTCTTTCCTCATTCAAAACTTTGCTTAAATATAGATTTTTAATTTTTCGATTTTTTTACAAGGGGTACCCCTTAAAATGTTGCTGATTCTCGGATTCCCCATTTCTGCCACTTCCGGTGGGCATATCTCTGCCAATTCGTATCCGATCTTGAAAAGGCGTCCCATTCCGTTATCAGGAATCTAAATACATTCTTTCCTCATTCAAAACTTTGCTTAAATATAGATTTTTAATTTTTCGATTTTTTTACAAGGGGTACCCCTTAAAATGTTGCTGATTCTCGGATTCCCCATTTCTGCCACTTCCGGTGGGCATATCTCTGCCAATTCGTATCCGATCTTGAAAAGGCGTCCCATTCCGTTATCAGGAATCTAAATACATTCTTTCCTCATTCAAAACTTTGCTTAAATATAGATTTTTAATTTTTCGATTTTTTTACAAGGGGTACCCCTTAAAATGTTGCTGATTCTCAGTTTCCCCATTTCTGCCACTTCCGGTGGGCATATCTCTGCCAATTCGTATCCGATCTTGAAAAGGCGTCCCATTCCGTTATCAGGAATCTAAATACATTCTTTCCTCATTCAAAACTTTGCTTAAATATAGATTTTTAATTTTTCGATTTTTTTACAAGGGGTACCCCTTAAAATGTTGCTGATTCTCGGATTCCCCATTTCTGCCACTTCCGGTGGGCATATCTCTGCCAATTCGTATCCGATCTTGAAAAGGCGTCCCATTCCGTTATCAGGAATCTAAATACATTCTTTCCTCATTCAAAACTTTGCTTAAATATAGATTTTTAATTTTTCGATTTTTTTACAAGGGGTACCCCTTAAAATGTTGCTGATTCTCGGATTCCCCATTTCTGCCACTTCCGGTGGGCATATCTCTGCCAATTCGTATCCGATCTTGAAAAGGCGTCCCATTCCGTTATCAGGAATCTAAATACATTCTTTCCTCATTCAAAACTTTGCTTAAATATAGATTTTTAATTTTTCGATTTTTTTACAAGGGGTACCCCTTAAAATGTTGCTGATTCTCGGATTCCCCATTTCTGCCACTTCCGGTGGGCATATCTCTGCCAATTCGTATCCGATCTTGAAAAGGCGTCCCATTCCGTTATCAGGAATCTAAATACATTCTTTCCTCATTCAAAACTTTGCTTAAATATAGATTTTTAATTTTTCGATTTTTTTACAAGGGGTACCCCTTAAAATGTTGCTGATTCTCGGATTCCCCATTTCTGCCACTTCCGGTGGGCATATCTCTGCCAATTCGTATCCGATCTTGAAAAGGCGTCCCATTCCGTTATCAGGAATCTAAATACATTCTTTCCTCATTCAAAACTTTGCTTAAATATAGATTTTTAATTTTTCGATTTTTTTACAAGGGGTACCCCTTAAAATGTTGCTGATTCTCAGTTTCCCCATTTCTGCCACTTCCGGTGGGCATATCTCTGCCAATTCGTATCCGATCTTGAAAAGGCGTCCCATTCCGTTATCAGGAATCTAAATACATTCTTTCCTCATTCAAAACTTTGCTTAAATATAGATTTTTAATTTTTCGATTTTTTTACAAGGGGTACCCCTTAAAATGTTGCTGATTCTCGGATTCCCCATTTCTGCCACTTCCGGTGGGCATATCTCTGCCAATTCGTATCCGATCTTGAAAAGGCGTCCCATTCCGTTATCAGGAATCTAAATACATTCTTTCCTCATTCAAAACTTTGCTTAAATATAGATTTTTAATTTTTCGATTTTTTTACAAGGGGTACCCCTTAAAATGTTGCTGATTCTCGGATTCCCCATTTCTGCCACTTCCGGTGGGCATATCTCTGCCAATTCGTATCCGATCTTGAAAAGGCGTCCCATTCCGTTATCAGGAATCTAAATACATTCTTTCCTCATTCAAAACTTTGCTTAAATATAGATTTTTAATTTTTCGATTTTTTTACAAGGGGTACCCCTTAAAATGTTGCTGATTCTCAGATTCCCCATTTCTGCCACTTCCGGTGGGCATATCTCTGCCAATTCGTATCCGATCTTGAAAAGGCGTCCCATTCCGTTATCAGGAATCTAAATACATTCTTTCCTCATTCAAAACTTTGCTTAAATATAGATTTTTAATTTTTCGATTTTTTTACAAGGGGTACCCCTTAAAATGTTGCTGATTCTCAGTTTCCCCATTTCTGCCACTTCCGGTGGGCATATCTCTGCCAATTCGTATCCGATCTTGAAAAGGCGTCCCATTCCGTTATCAGGAATCTAAATACATTCTTTCCTCATTCAAAACTTTGCTTAAATATAGATTTTTAATTTTTCGATTTTTTTACAAGGGGTACCCCTTAAAATGTTGCTGATTCTCAGATTCCCCATTTCTGCCACTTCCGGTGGGCATATCTCTGCCAATTCGTATCCGATCTTGAAAAGGCGTCCCATTCCATTTAATTTTTCTGCCACTTCCGGTGGGCATATCTCTGCCAATTCGTATCCGATCTTGAAAAGGCGTCCCATTCCGTTATCAGGAATCTAAATACATTTTTTCCTCATTCAAAACTTTGCTTAAATATAGATTTTTAATTTTTCGATTTTTTTACAAGGGGTACCCCTTAAAATGTTGCTGATTCTCGGATTTCCCATTTCTGCCACTTCCGGTGGGCATATCTCTGCCAATTCGTATCCGATCTTGAAAAGGCGTCCCATTCCGTTATCAGGAATCTAAATACATTCTTTCCTCATTCAAAACTTTGCTTAAATATAGATTTTTAATTTTTCGATTTTTTTACAAGGGGTACCCCTTAAAATGTTGCTGATTCTCAGTTTCCCCATTTCTGCCACTTCCGGTGGGCATATCTCTGCCAATTCGTATCCGATCTTGAAAAGGCGTCCCATTCCGTTATCAGGAATCTAAATACATTCTTTCCTCATTCAAAACTTTGCTTAAATATAGATTTTTAATTTTTCGATTTTTTTACAAGGGGTACCCCTTAAAATGTTGCTGATTCTCGGATTCCCCATTTCTGCCACTTCCGGTGGGCATATCTCTGCCAATTCGTATCCGATCTTGAAAAGGCGTCCCATTCCGTTATCAGGAATCTAAATACATTTTTTCCTCATTCAAAACTTTGCTTAAATATAGATTTTTAATTTTTCGATTTTTTTACAAGGGGTACCCCTTAAAATGTTGCTGATTCTCAGTTTCCCCATTTCTGCCACTTCCGGTGGGCATATCTCTGCCAATTCGTATCCGATCTTGAAAAGGCGTCCCATTCCGTTATCAGGAATCTAAATACATTCTTTCCTCATTCAAAACTTTGCTTAAATATAGATTTTTAATTTTTCGATTTTTTTACAAGGGGTACCCCTTAAAATGTTGCTGATTCTCAGTTTCCCCATTTCTGCCACTTCCGGTGGGCATATCTCTGCCAATTCGTATCCGATCTTGAAAAGGCGTCCCATTCCGTTATCAGGAATCTAAATACATTCTTTCCTCATTCAAAACTTTGCTTAAATATAGATTTTTAATTTTTCGATTTTTTTACAAGGGGTACCCCTTAAAATGTTGCTGATTCTCAGTTTCCCCATTTCTGCCACTTCCGGTGGGCATATCTCTGCCAATTCGTATCCGATCTTGAAAAGGCGTCCCATTCCGTTATCAGGAATCTAAATACATTCTTTCCTCATTCAAAACTTTGCTTAAATATAGATTTTTAATTTTTCGATTTTTTTACAAGGGGTACCCCTTAAAATGTTGCTGATTCTCAGTTTCCCCATTTCTGCCACTTCCGGTGGGCATATCTCTGCCAATTCGTA
This sequence comes from Drosophila monieri, assembly GCA_035047585.1. Taxonomy (NCBI): domain Eukaryota; kingdom Metazoa; phylum Arthropoda; class Insecta; order Diptera; family Drosophilidae; genus Drosophila; species Drosophila monieri. The sequence continues at coordinate 28,928 of JAWNPJ010000068.1, forward strand.
TCCGATCTTGAAAAGGCGTCCCATTCCGTTATCAGGAATCTAAATACATTCTTTCCTCATTCAAAACTTTGCTTAAATATAGATTTTTAATTTTTCGATTTTTTTACAAGGGGTACCCCTTAAAATGTTGCTGATTCTCAGTTTCCCCATTTCTGCCACTTCCGGTGGGCATATCTCTGCCAATTCGTATCCGATCTTGAAAAGGCGTCCCATTCCGTTATCAGGAATCTAAATACATTCTTTCCTCATTCAAAACTTTGCTTAAATATAGATTTTTAATTTTTCGATTTTTTTACAAGGGGTACCCCTTAAAATGTTGCTGATTCTCGGATTCCCCATTTCTGCCACTTCCGGTGGGCATATCTCTGCCAATTCGTATCCGATCTTGAAAAGGCGTCCCATTCCGTTATCAGGAATCTAAATACATTCTTTCCTCATTCAAAACTTTGCTTAAATATAGATTTTTAATTTTTCGATTTTTTTACAAGGGGTACCCCTTAAAATGTTGCTGATTCTCAGTTTCCCCATTTCTGCCACTTCCGGTGGGCATATCTCTGCCAATTCGTATCCGATCTTGAAAAGGCGTCCCATTCCGTTATCAGGAATCTAAATACATTCTTTCCTCATTCAAAACTTTGCTTAAATATAGATTTTTAATTTTTCGATTTTTTTACAAGGGGTACCCCTTAAAATGTTGCTGATTCTCGGATTCCCCATTTCTGCCACTTCCGGTGGGCATATCTCTGCCAATTCGTATCCGATCTTGAAAAGGCGTCCCATTCCGTTATCAGGAATCTAAATACATTCTTTCCTCATTCAAAACTTTGCTTAAATATAGATTTTTAATTTTTCGATTTTTTTACAAGGGGTACCCCTTAAAATGTTGCTGATTCTCAGTTTCCCTATTTCTGCCACTTCCGGTGGGCATATCTCTGCCAATTCGTATCCGATCTTGAAAAGGCGTCCCATTCCGTTATCAGGAATCTAAATACATTCTTTCCTCATTCAAAACTTTGCTTAAATATAGATTTTTAATTTTTCGATTTTTTTACAAGGGGTACCCCTTAAAATGTTGCTGATTCTCGGATTCCCCATTTCTGCCACTTCCGGTGGGCATATCTCTGCCAATTCGTATCCGATCTTGAAAAGGCGTCCCATTCCGTTATCAGGAATCTAAATACATTCTTTCCTCATTCAAAACTTTGCTTAAATATAGATTTTTAATTTTTCGATTTTTTTACAAGGGGTACCCCTTAAAATGTTGCTGATTCTCAGATTCCCCATTTCTGCCACTTCCGGTGGGCATATCTCTGCCAATTCGTATCCGATCTTGAAAAGGCGTCCCATTCCGTTATCAGGAATCTAAATACATTCTTTCCTCATTCAAAACTTTGCTTAAATATAGATTTTTAATTTTTCGATTTTTTTACAAGGGGTACCCCTTAAAATTTTGCTGATTCTCGGATTGCCCATTTCTGCCACTTCCGGTGGGCATATCTCTGCCAATTCGTATCCGATCTTGAAAAGGCGTCCCATTCCATTTAATTTTTCTGCCACTTCCGGTGGGCATATCTCTGCCAATTCGTATCCGATCTTGAAAAGGCGTCCCATTCCGTTATCAGGAATCTAAATACATTTTTTCCTCATTCAAAACTTTGCTTAAATATAGATTTTTAATTTTTCGATTTTTTTACAAGGGGTACCCCTTAAAATGTTGCTGATTCTCGGATTTCCCATTTCTGCCACTTCCGGTGGGCATATCTCTGCCAATTCGTATCCGATCTTGAAAAGGCGTCCCATTCCGTTATCAGGAATCTAAATACATTCTTTCCTCATTCAAAACTTTGCTTAAATATAGATTTTTAATTTTTCGATTTTTTTTACAAGGGGTACCCCTTAAAATGTTGCTGATTCTCGGATTCCCCATTTCTGCCACTTCCGGTGGGCATATCTCTGCCAATTCGTATCCGATCTTGAAAAGGCGTCCCATTCCGTTATCAGGAATCTAAATACATTCTTTCCTCATTCAAAACTTTGCTTAAATATAGATTTTTAATTTTTCGATTTTTTTACAAGGGGTACCCCTTAAAATGTTGCTGATTCTCGGATTCCCCATTTCTGCCACTTCCGGTGGGCATATCTCTGCCAATTCGTATCCGATCTTGAAAAGGCGTCCCATTCCGTTATCAGGAATCTAAATACATTCTTTCCTCATTCAAAACTTTGCTTAAATATAGATTTTTAATTTTTCGATTTTTTTACAAGGGGTACCCCTTAAAATGTTGCTGATTCTCAGTTTCCCCATTTCTGCCACTTCCGGTGGGCATATCTCTGCCAATTCGTATCCGATCTTGAAAAGGCGTCCCATTCCGTTATCAGGAATCTAAATACATTCTTTCCTCATTCAAAACTTTGCTTAAATATAGATTTTTAATTTTTCGATTTTTTTACAAGGGGTACCCCTTAAAATGTTGCTGATTCTCAGTTTCCCCATTTCTGCCACTTCCGGTGGGCATATCTCTGCCAATTCGTATCCGATCTTGAAAAGGCGTCCCATTCCGTTATCAGGAATCTAAATACATTCTTTCCTCATTCAAAACTTTGCTTAAATATAGATTTTTAATTTTTCGATTTTTTTACAAGGGGTACCCCTTAAAATGTTGCTGATTCTCAGTTTCCCCATTTCTGCCACTTCCGGTGGGCATATCTCTGCCAATTCGTATCCGATCTTGAAAAGGCGTCCCATTCCGTTATCAGGAATCTAAATACATTCTTTCCTCATTCAAAACTTTGCTTAAATATAGATTTTTAATTTTTCGATTTTTTTACAAGGGGTACCCCTTAAAATGTTGCTGATTCTCAGTTTCCCCATTTCTGCCACTTCCGGTGGGCATATCTCTGCCAATTCGTATCCGATCTTGAAAAGGCGTCCCATTCCGTTATCAGGAATCTAAATACATTCTTTCCTCATTCAAAACTTTGCTTAAATATAGATTTTTAATTTTTCGATTTTTTTACAAGGGGTACCCCTTAAAATGTTGCTGATTCTCAGTTTCCCCATTTCTGCCACTTCCGGTGGGCATATCTCTGCCAATTCGTATCCGATCTTGAAAAGGCGTCCCATTCCGTTATCAGGAATCTAAATACATTCTTTCCTCATTCAAAACTTTGCTTAAATATAGATTTTTAATTTTTCGATTTTTTTACAAGGGGTACCCCTTAAAATGTTGCTGATTCTCAGTTTCCCCATTTCTGCCACTTCCGGTGGGCATATCTCTGCCAATTCGTATCCGATCTTGAAAAGGCGTCCCATTCCGTTATCAGGAATCTAAATACATTCTTTCCTCATTCAAAACTTTGCTTAAATATAGATTTTTAATTTTTCGATTTTTTTACAAGGGGTACCCCTTAAAATGTTGCTGATTCTCAGTTTCCCCATTTCTGCCACTTCCGGTGGGCATATCTCTGCCAATTCGTATCCGATCTTGAAAAGGCGTCCCATTCCGTTATCAGGAATCTAAATACATTCTTTCCTCATTCAAAACTTTGCTTAAATATAGATTTTTAATTTTTCGATTTTTTTACAAGGGGTACCCCTTAAAATGTTGCTGATTCTCAGTTTCCCCATTTCTGCCACTTCCGGTGGGCATATCTCTGCCAATTCGTATCCGATCTTGAAAAGGCGTCCCATTCCGTTATCAGGAATCTAAATACATTCTTTCCTCATTCAAAACTTTGCTTAAATATAGATTTTTAATTTTTCGATTTTTTTACAAGGGGTACCCCTTAAAATGTTGCTGATTCTCAGTTTCCCCATTTCTGCCACTTCCGGTGGGCATATCTCTGCCAATTCGTATCCGATCTTGAAAAGGCGTCCCATTCCGTTATCAGGAATCTAAATACATTCTTTCCTCATTCAAAACTTTGCTTAAATATAGATTTTTAATTTTTCGATTTTTTTACAAGGGGTACCCCTTAAAATGTTGCTGATTCTCGGATTCCCCATTTCTGCCACTTCCGGTGGGCATATCTCTGCCAATTCGTATCCGATCTTGAAAAGGCGTCCCATTCCGTTATCAGGAATCTAAATACATTCTTTCCTCATTCAAAACTTTGCTTAAATATAGATTTTTAATTTTTCGATTTTTTTACAAGGGGTACCCCTTAAAATGTTGCTGATTCTCAGTTTCCCCATTTCTGCCACTTCCGGTGGGCATATCTCTGCCAATTCGTATCCGATCTTGAAAAGGCGTCCCATTCCGTTATCAGGAATCTAAATACATTCTTTCCTCATTCAAAACTTTGCTTAAATATAGATTTTTAATTTTTCGATTTTTTTACAAGGGGTACCCCTTAAAATGTTGCTGATTCTCAGTTTCCCCATTTCTGCCACTTCCGGTGGGCATATCTCTGCCAATTCGTATCCGATCTTGAAAAGGCGTCCCATTCCGTTATCAGGAATCTAAATACATTCTTTCCTCATTCAAAACTTTGCTTAAATATAGATTTTTAATTTTTCGATTTTTTTACAAGGGGTACCCCTTAAAATGTTGCTGATTCTCGGATTCCCCATTTCTGCCACTTCCGGTGGGCATATCTCTGCCAATTCGTATCCGATCTTGAAAAGGCGTCCCATTCCGTTATCAGGAATCTAAATACATTCTTTCCTCATTCAAAACTTTGCTTAAATATAGATTTTTAATTTTTCGATTTTTTTACAAGGGGTACCCCTTAAAATGTTGCTGATTCTCGGATTCCCCATTTCTGCCACTTCCGGTGGGCATATCTCTGCCAATTCGTATCCGATCTTGAAAAGGCGTCCCATTCCGTTATCAGGAATCTAAATACATTCTTTCCTCATTCAAAACTTTGCTTAAATATAGATTTTTAATTTTTCGATTTTTTTACAAGGGGTACCCCTTAAAATGTTGCTGATTCTCAGTTTCCCCATTTCTGCCACTTCCGGTGGGCATATCTCTGCCAATTCGTATCCGATCTTGAAAAGGCGTCCCATTCCGTTATCAGGAATCTAAATACATTCTTTCCTCATTCAAAACTTTGCTTAAATATAGATTTTTAATTTTTCGATTTTTTTACAAGGGGTACCCCTTAAAATGTTGCTGATTCTCGGATTCCCCATTTCTGCCACTTCCGGTGGGCATATCTCTGCCAATTCGTATCCGATCTTGAAAAGGCGTCCCATTCCGTTATCAGGAATCTAAATACATTCTTTCCTCATTCAAAACTTTGCTTAAATATAGATTTTTAATTTTTCGATTTTTTAAAAATCGAAAATGTTGCTGATTCTCGGATTCCCCATTTCTGCCACTTCCGGTGGGCATATCTCTGCCAATTCGTATCCGATCTTGAAAAGGCGTCCCATTCCGTTATCAGGAATCTAAATACATTCTTTCCTCATTCAAAACTTTGCTTAAATATAGATTTTTAATTTTTCGATTTTTTTACAAGGGGTACCCCTTAAAATGTTGCTGATTCTCGGATTCCCCATTTCTGCCACTTCCGGTGGGCATATCTCTGCCAATTCGTATCCGATCTTGAAAAGGCGTCCCATTCCGTTATCAGGAATCTAAATACATTCTTTCCTCATTCAAAACTTTGCTTAAATATAGATTTTTAATTTTTCGATTTTTTTACAAGGGGTACCCCTTAAAATGTTGCTGATTCTCAGTTTCCCCATTTCTGCCACTTCCGGTGGGCATATCTCTGCCAATTCGTATCCGATCTTGAAAAGGCGTCCCATTCCGTTATCAGGAATCTAAATACATTCTTTCCTCATTCAAAACTTTGCTTAAATATAGATTTTTAATTTTTCGATTTTTTTTACAAGGGGTACCCCTTAAAATGTTGCTGATTCTCGGATTCCCCATTTCTGCCACTTCCGGTGGGCATATCTCTGCCAATTCGTATCCGATCTTGAAAAGGCGTCCCATTCCGTTATCAGGAATCTAAATACATTCTTTCCTCATTCAAAACTTTGCTTAAATATAGATTTTTAATTTTTCGATTTTTTTACAAGGGGTACCCCTTAAAATGTTGCTGATTCTCGGATTCCCCATTTCTGCCACTTCCGGTGGGCATATCTCTGCCAATTCGTATCCGATCTTGAAAAGGCGTCCCATTCCGTTATCAGGAATCTAAATACATTCTTTCCTCATTCAAAACTTTGCTTAAATATAGATTTTTAATTTTTCGATTTTTTTACAAGGGGTACCCCTTAAAATGTTGCTGATTCTCGGATTCCCCATTTCTGCCACTTCCGGTGGGCATATCTCTGCCAATTCGTATCCGATCTTGAAAAGGCGTCCCATTCCGTTATCAGGAATCTAAATACATTCTTTCCTCATTCAAAACTTTGCTTAAATATAGATTTTTAATTTTTCGATTTTTTTACAAGGGGTACCCCTTAAAATGTTGCTGATTCTCGGATTCCCCATTTCTGCCACTTCCGGTGGGCATATCTCTGCCAATTCGTATCCGATCTTGAAAAGGCGTCCCATTCCGTTATCAGGAATCTAAATACATTCTTTCCTCATTCAAAACTTTGCTTAAATATAGATTTTTAATTTTTCGATTTTTTTACAAGGGGTACCCCTTAAAATGTTGCTGATTCTCAGATTCCCCATTTCTGCCACTTCCGGTGGGCATATCTCTGCCAATTCGTATCCGATCTTGAAAAGGCGTCCCATTCCGTTATCAGGAATCTAAATACATTCTTTCCTCATTCAAAACTTTGCTTAAATATAGATTTTTAATTTTTCGATTTTTTTACAAGGGGTACCCCTTAAAATGTTGCTGATTCTCGGATTCCCCATTTCTGCCACTTCCGGTGGGCATATCTCTGCCAATTCGTATCCGATCTTGAAAAGGCGTCCCATTCCGTTATCAGGAATCTAAATACATTCTTTCCTCATTCAAAACTTTGCTTAAATATAGATTTTTAATTTTTCGATTTTTTTACAAGGGGTACCCCTTAAAATGTTGCTGATTCTCAGTTTCCCCATTTCTGCCACTTCCGGTGGGCATATCTCTGCCAATTCGTATCCGATCTTGAAAAGGCGTCCCATTCCGTTATCAGGAATCTAAATACATTCTTTCCTCATTCAAAACTTTGCTTAAATATAGATTTTTAATTTTTCGATTTTTTTACAAGGGGTACCCCTTAAAATGTTGCTGATTCTCGGATTCCCCATTTCTGCCACTTCCGGTGGGCATATCTCTGCCAATTCGTATCCGATCTTGAAAAGGCGTCCCATTCCGTTATCAGGAATCTAAATACATTCTTTCCTCATTCAAAACTTTGCTTAAATATAGATTTTTAATTTTTCGATTTTTTTACAAGGGGTACCCCTTAAAATGTTGCTGATTCTCAGTTTCCCCATTTCTGCCACTTCCGGTGGGCATATCTCTGCCAATTCGTATCCGATCTTGAAAAGGCGTCCCATTCCGTTATCAGGAATCTAAATACATTCTTTCCTCATTCAAAACTTTGCTTAAATATAGATTTTTAATTTTTCGATTTTTTTACAAGGGGTACCCCTTAAAATGTTGCTGATTCTCAGTTTCCCCATTTCTGCCACTTCCGGTGGGCATATCTCTGCCAATTCGTATCCGATCTTGAAAAGGCGTCCCATTCCGTTATCAGGAATCTAAATACATTCTTTCCTCATTCAAAACTTTGCTTAAATATAGATTTTTAATTTTTCGATTTTTTTTACAAGGGGTACCCCTTAAAATGTTGCTGATTCTCGGATTCCCCATTTCTGCCACTTCCGGTGGGCATATCTCTGCCAATTCGTATCCGATCTTGAAAAGGCGTCCCATTCCGTTATCAGGAATCTAAATACATTCTTTCCTCATTCAAAACTTTGCTTAAATATAGATTTTTAATTTTTCGATTTTTTTACAAGGGGTACCCCTTAAAATGTTGCTGATTCTCGGATTCCCCATTTCTGCCACTTCCGGTGGGCATATCTCTGCCAATTCGTATCCGATCTTGAAAAGGCGTCCCATTCCGTTATCAGGAATCTAAATACATTCTTTCCTCATTCAAAACTTTGCTTAAATATAGATTTTTAATTTTTCGATTTTTTTACAAGGGGTACCCCTTAAAATGTTGCTGATTCTCAGTTTCCCCATTTCTGCCACTTCCGGTGGGCATATCTCTGCCAATTCGTATCCGATCTTGAAAAGGCGTCCCATTCCGTTATCAGGAATCTAAATACATTCTTTCCTCATTCAAAACTTTGCTTAAATATAGATTTTTAATTTTTCGATTTTTTTACAAGGGGTACCCCTTAAAATGTTGCTGATTCTCGGATTCCCCATTTCTGCCACTTCCGGTGGGCATATCTCTGCCAATTCGTATCCGATCTTGAAAAGGCGTCCCATTCCGTTATCAGGAATCTAAATACATTTTTTCCTCATTCAAAACTTTGCTTAAATATAGATTTTTAATTTTTCGATTTTTTTACAAGGGGTACCCCTTAAAATGTTGCTGATTCTCAGTTTCCCCATTTCTGCCACTTCCGGTGGGCATATCTCTGCCAATTCGTATCCGATCTTGAAAAGGCGTCCCATTCCGTTATCAGGAATCTAAATACATTCTTTCCTCATTCAAAACTTTGCTTAAATATAGATTTTTAATTTTTCGATTTTTTTACAAGGGGTACCCCTTAAAATGTTGCTGATTCTCGGATTTCCCATTTCTGCCACTTCCGGTGGGCATATCTCTGCCAATTCGTGTCCGATCTTGAAAAGGCGTCCCATTCCGTTATCAGGAATCTAAATACATTTTTTCCTCATTCAAAACTTTGCTTAAATATAGATTTTTAATTTTTCGATTTTTTTACAAGGGGTACCCCTTAAAATGTTGCTGATTCTCAGTTTCCCCATTTCTGCCACTTCCGGTGGGCATATCTCTGCCAATTCGTATCCGATCTTGAAAAGGCGTCCCATTCCGTTATCAGGAATCTAAATACATTCTTTCCTCATTCAAAACTTTGCTTAAATATAGATTTTTAATTTTTCGATTTTTTTACAAGGGGTACCCCTTAAAATGTTGCTGATTCTCAGTTTCCCCATTTCTGCCACTTCCGGTGGGCATATCTCTGCCAATTCGTATCCGATCTTGAAAAGGCGTCCCATTCCGTTATCAGGAATCTAAATACATTCTTTCCTCATTCAAAACTTTGCTTAAATATAGATTTTTAATTTTTCGATTTTTTTACAAGGGGTACCCCTTAAAATGTTGCTGATTCTCAGTTTCCCCATTTCTGCCACTTCCGGTGGGCATATCTCTGCCAATTCGTATCCGATCTTGAAAAGGCGTCCCATTCCGTTATCAGGAATCTAAATACATTCTTTCCTCATTCAAAACTTTGCTTAAATATAGATTTTTAATTTTTCGATTTTTTTACAAGGGGTACCCCTTAAAATGTTGCTGATTCTCAGTTTCCCCATTTCTGCCACTTCCGGTGGGCATATCTCTGCCAATTCGTATCCGATCTTGAAAAGGCGTCCCATTCCGTTATCAGGAATCTAAATACATTCTTTCCTCATTCAAAACTTTGCTTAAATATAGATTTTTAATTTTTCGATTTTTTTACAAGGGGTACCCCTTAAAATGTTGCTGATTCTCAGTTTCCCCATTTCTGCCACTTCCGGTGGGCATATCTCTGCCAATTCGTATCCGATCTTGAAAAGGCGTCCCATTCCGTTATCAGGAATCTAAATACATTCTTTCCTCATTCAAAACTTTGCTTAAATATAGATTTTTAATTTTTCGATTTTTTTACAAGGGGTACCCCTTAAAATGTTGCTGATTCTCGGATTCCCCATTTCTGCCACTTCCGGTGGGCATATCTCTGCCAATTCGTATCCGATCTTGAAAAGGCGTCCCATTCCGTTATCAGGAATCTAAATACATTCTTTCCTCATTCAAAACTTTGCTTAAATATAGATTTTTAATTTTTCGATTTTTTTACAAGGGGTACCCCTTAAAATGTTGCTGATTCTCAGTTTCCCCATTTCTGCCACTTCCGGTGGGCATATCTCTGCCAATTCGTATCCGATCTTGAAAAGGCGTCCCATTCCGTTATCAGGAATCTAAATACATTCTTTCCTCATTCAAAACTTTGCTTAAATATAGATTTTTAATTTTTCGATTTTTTTACAAGGGGTACCCCTTAAAATGTTGCTGATTCTCGGATTCCCCATTTCTGCCACTTCCGGTGGGCATATCTCTGCCAATTCGTATCCGATCTTGAAAAGGCGTCCCATTCCGTTATCAGGAATCTAAATACATTCTTTCCTCATTCAAAACTTTGCTTAAATATAGATTTTTAATTTTTCGATTTTTTTACAAGGGGTACCCCTTAAAATGTTGCTGATTCTCAGTTTCCCCATTTCTGCCACTTCCGGTGGGCATATCTCTGCCAATTCGTATCCGATCTTGAAAAGGCGTCCCATTCCGTTATCAGGAATCTAAATACATTCTTTCCTCATTCAAAACTTTGCTTAAATATAGATTTTTAATTTTTCGATTTTTTTACAAGGGGTACCCCTTAAAATGTTGCTGATTCTCGGATTCCCCATTTCTGCCACTTCCGGTGGGCATATCTCTGCCAATTCGTATCCGATCTTGAAAAGGCGTCCCATTCCGTTATCAGGAATCTAAATACATTCTTTCCTCATTCAAAACTTTGCTTAAATATAGATTTTTAATTTTTCGATTTTTTTACAAGGGGTACCCCTTAAAATGTTGCTGATTCTCAGTTTCCCCATTTCTGCCACTTCCGGTGGGCATATCTCTGCCAATTCGTATCCGATCTTGAAAAGGCGTCCCATTCCGTTATCAGGAATCTAAATACATTCTTTCCTCATTCAAAACTTTGCTTAAATATAGATTTTTAATTTTTCGATTTTTTTACAAGGGGTACCCCTTAAAATGTTGCTGATTCTCGGATTCCCCATTTCTGCCACTTCCGGTGGGCATATCTCTGCCAATTCGTATCCGATCTTGAAAAGGCGTCCCATTCCGTTATCAGGAATCTAAATACATTCTTTCCTCATTCAAAACTTTGCTTAAATATAGATTTTTAATTTTTCGATTTTTTTACAAGGGGTACCCCTTAAAATGTTGCTGATTCTCGGATTCCCCATTTCTGCCACTTCCGGTGGGCATATCTCTGCCAATTCGTATCCGATCTTGAAAAGGCGTCCCATTCCGTTATCAGGAATCTAAATACATTCTTTCCTCATTCAAAACTTTTCTTAAATATAGATTTTTAATTTATCGATTTTTTTACAAGGGGTACCCCTTAAAATTTTGCTGATTCTCAGATTCCCCATTTCAGCCACTTCCGGTGGGCATATCTCTGCCAATTCGTATCCGATCTTGAAAACGTATTTTATTTTCTGCCACTTCCGGTGGGCATATCTCTGCCAATTCGTATCCGATCTTGAAAAGGCGTCCCATTCCGTTATCAGGAATCTAAATACATTCTTTCCTCATTCAAAACTTTGCTTAAATATAGATTTTTAATTTTTAGATTTTTTTACAAGGGGTACCCCTTAAAATGTTGCTGATTCTCAGATTTCCCATTTCTGCCACTTCCGGTGGGCATATCTCTGCCAATTCGTATCCGATCTTGAAAAGGCGTCCCATTCCGTTATCAGGAATCTAAATACATTCTTTCCTCATTCAAAACTTTGCTTAAATATAGATTTTTAATTTTTCGATTTTTTTACAAGGGGTACCCCTTAAAATGTTGCTGATTCTCAGATTCCCCATTTCTGCCACTTCCGGTGGGCATATCTCTGCCAATTCGTATCCGATCTTGAAAAGGCGTCCCATTCCGTTATCAGGAATCTAAATACATTCTTTCCTCATTCAAAACTTTGCTTAAATATAGATTTTTAATTTTTCGATTTTTTTACAAGGGGTACCCCTTAAAATGTTGCTGATTCTCGGATTCCCCATTTCTGCCACTTCCGGTGGGCATATCTCTGCCAATTCGTATCCGATCTTGAAAAGGCGTCCCATTCCGTTATCAGGAATCTAAATACATTCTTTCCTCATTCAAAACTTTGCTTAAATATAGATTTTTAATTTTTCGATTTTTTTACAAGGGGTACCCCTTAAAATGTTGCTGATTCTCAGTTTCCCCATTTCTGCCACTTCCGGTGGGCATATCTCTGCCAATTCGTATCCGATCTTGAAAAGGCGTCCCATTCCGTTATCAGGAATCTAAATACATTCTTTCCTCATTCAAAACTTTGCTTAAATATAGATTTTTAATTTTTCGATTTTTTTACAAGGGGTACCCCTTAAAATGTTGCTGATTCTCAGTTTCCCCATTTCTGCCACTTCCGGTGGGCATATCTCTGCCAATTCGTATCCGATCTTGAAAAGGCGTCCCATTCCGTTATCAGGAATCTAAATACATTCTTTCCTCATTCAAAACTTTGCTTAAATATAGATTTTTAATTTTTCGATTTTTTTACAAGGGGTACCCCTTAAAATGTTGCTGATTCTCAGTTTCCCCATTTCTGCCACTTCCGGTGGGCATATCTCTGCCAATTCGTATCCGATCTTGAAAAGGCGTCCCATTCCGTTATCAGGAATCTAAATACATTCTTTCCTCATTCAAAACTTTGCTTAAATATAGATTTTTAATTTTTCGATTTTTTTACAAGGGGTACCCCTTAAAATGTTGCTGATTCTCAGTTTCCCCATTTCTGCCACTTCCGGTGGGCATATCTCTGCCAATTCGTATCCGATCTTGAAAAGGCGTCCCATTCCGTTATCAGGAATCTAAATACATTCTTTCCTCATTCAAAACTTTGCTTAAATATAGATTTTTAATTTTTCGATTTTTTTACAAGGGGTACCCCTTAAAATGTTGCTGATTCTCAGTTTCCCCATTTCTGCCACTTCCGGTGGGCATATCTCTGCCAATTCGTATCCGATCTTGAAAAGGCGTCCCATTCCGTTATCAGGAATCTAAATACATTTTTTCCTCATTCAAAACTTTGCTTAAATATAGATTTTTAATTTTTCGATTTTTTTACAAGGGGTACCCCTTAAAATGTTGCTGATTCTCAGTTTCCCCATTTCTGCCACTTCCGGTGGGCATATCTCTGCCAATTCGTATCCGATCTTGAAAAGGCGTCCCATTCCGTTATCAGGAATCTAAATACATTCTTTCCTCATTCAAAACTTTGCTTAAATATAGATTTTTAATTTTTCGATTTTTTTACAAGGGGTACCCCTTAAAATGTTGCTGATTCTCAGTTTCCCCATTTCTGCCACTTCCGGTGGGCATATCTCTGCCAATTCGTATCCGATCTTGAAAAGGCGTCCCATTCCGTTATCAGGAATCTAAATACATTCTTTCCTCATTCAAAACTTTGCTTAAATATAGATTTTTAATTTTTCGATTTTTTTACAAGGGGTACCCCTTAAAATGTTGCTGATTCTCAGTTTCCCCATTTCTGCCACTTCCGGTGGGCATATCTCTGCCAATTCGTATCCGATCTTGAAAAGGCGTCCCATTCCGTTATCAGGAATCTAAATACATTCTTTCCTCATTCAAAACTTTGCTTAAATATAGATTTTTAATTTTTCGATTTTTTTACAAGGGGTACCCCTTAAAATGTTGCTGATTCTCAGTTTCCCCATTTCTGCCACTTCCGGTGGGCATATCTCTGCCAATTCGTATCCGATCTTGAAAAGGCGTCCCATTCCGTTATCAGGAATCTAAATACATTCTTTCCTCATTCAAAACTTTGCTTAAATATAGATTTTTAATTTTTCGATTTTTTTACAAGGGGTACCCCTTAAAATGTTGCTGATTCTCGGATTCCCCATTTCTGCCACTTCCGGTGGGCATATCTCTGCCAATTCGTATCCGATCTTGAAAAGGCGTCCCATTCCGTTATCAGGAATCTAAATACATTCTTTCCTCATTCAAAACTTTGCTTAAATATAGATTTTTAATTTTTCGATTTTTTTACAAGGGGTACCCCTTAAAATGTTGCTGATTCTCAGTTTCCCCATTTCTGCCACTTCCGGTGGGCATATCTCTGCCAATTCGTATCCGATCTTGAAAAGGCGTCCCATTCCGTTATCAGGAATCTAAATACATTCTTTCCTCATTCAAAACTTTGCTTAAATATAGATTTTTAATTTTTCGATTTTTTTACAAGGGGTACCCCTTAAAATGTTGCTGATTCTCAGTTTCCCCATTTCTGCCACTTCCGGTGGGCATATCTCTGCCAATTCGTATCCGATCTTGAAAAGGCGTCCCATTCCGTTATCAGGAATCTAAATACATTCTTTCCTCATTCAAAACTTTGCTTAAATATAGATTTTTAATTTTTCGATTTTTTTTACAAGGGGTACCCCTTAAAATGTTGCTGATTCTCGGATTCCCCATTTCTGCCACTTCCGGTGGGCATATCTCTGCCAATTCGTATCCGATCTTGAAAAGGCGTCCCATTCCGTTATCAGGAATCTAAATACATTCTTTCCTCATTCAAAACTTTGCTTAAATATAGATTTTTAATTTTTCGATTTTTTTACAAGGGGTACCCCTTAAAATGTTGCTGATTCTCAGTTTCCCCATTTCTGCCACTTCCGGTGGGCATATCTCTGCCAATTCGTATCCGATCTTGAAAAGGCGTCCCATTCCGTTATCAGGAATCTAAATACATTCTTTCCTCATTCAAAACTTTGCTTAAATATAGATTTTTAATTTTTCGATTTTTTTAACAAGGGGTACCCCTTAAAATGTTGCTGATTCTCGGATTCCCCATTTCTGCCACTTCCGGTGGGCATATCTCTGCCAATTCGTATCCGATCTTGAAAAGGCGTCCCATTCCGTTATCAGGAATCTAAATACATTCTTTCCTCATTCAAAACTTTGCTTAAATATAGATTTTTAATTTTTCGATTTTTTTACAAGGGGTACCCCTTAAAATGTTGCTGATTCTCGGATTCCCCATTTCTGCCACTTCCGGTGGGCATATCTCTGCCAATTCGTATCCGATCTTGAAAAGGCGTCCCATTCCGTTATCAGGAATCTAAATACATTCTTTCCTCATTCAAAACTTTGCTTAAATATAGATTTTTAATTTTTCGATTTTTTTACAAGGGGTACCCCTTAAAATGTTGCTGATTCTCAGTTTCCCCATTTCTGCCACTTCCGGTGGGCATATCTCTGCCAATTCGTATCCGATCTTGAAAAGGCGTCCCATTCCGTTATCAGGAATCTAAATACATTCTTTCCTCATTCAAAACTTTGCTTAAATATAGATTTTTAATTTTTCGATTTTTTTACAAGGGGTACCCCTTAAAATGTTGCTGATTCTCGGATTCCCCATTTCTGCCACTTCCGGTGGGCATATCTCTGCCAATTCGTATCCGATCTTGAAAAGGCGTCCCATTCCGTTATCAGGAATCTAAATACATTCTTTCCTCATTCAAAACTTTGCTTAAATATAGATTTTTAATTTTTCGATTTTTTTACAAGGGGTACCCCTTAAAATGTTGCTGATTCTCAGTTTCCCTATTTCTGCCACTTCCGGTGGGCATATCTCTGCCAATTCGTATCCGATCTTGAAAAGGCGTCCCATTCCGTTATCAGGAATCTAAATACATTCTTTCCTCATTCAAAACTTTGCTTAAATATAGATTTTTAATTTTTCGATTTTTTTACAAGGGGTACCCCTTAAAATGTTGCTGATTCTCAGTTTCCCTATTTCTGCCACTTCCGGTGGGCATATCTCTGCCAATTCGTATCCGATCTTGAAAAGGCGTCCCATTCCGTTATCAGGAATCTAAATACATTCTTTCCTCATTCAAAACTTTGCTTAAATATAGATTTTTAATTTTTCGATTTTTTTACAAGGGTTTTTTACCCCTTAAAATGTTGCTGATTCTCGGATTCCCTATTTCTGCCACTTCCGGTGGGCATATCTCTGCCAATTCGTATCCGATCTTGAAAAGGCGTCCCATTCCGTTATCAGGAATCTAAATACATTCTTTCCTCATTCAAAACTTTGCTTAAATATAGATTTTTAATTTTTCGATTTTTTTACAAGGGGTACCCCTTAAAATGTTGCTGATTCTCGGATTCCCCATTTCTGCCACTTCCGGTGGGCATATCTCTGCCAATTCGTATCCGATCTTGAAAAGGCGTCCCATTCCGTTATCAGGAATCTAAATACATTCTTTCCTCATTCAAAACTTTGCTTAAATATAGATTTTTAATTTTTCGATTTTTTTACAAGGGGTACCCCTTAAAATGTTGCTGATTCTCGGATTCCCCATTTCTGCCACTTCCGGTGGGCATATCTCTGCCAATTCGTATCCGATCTTGAAAAGGCGTCCCATTCCGTTATCAGGAATCTAAATACATTCTTTCCTCATTCAAAACTTTGCTTAAATATAGATTTTTAATTTTTCGATTTTTTTACAAGGGGTACCCCTTAAAATGTTGCTGATTCTCGGATTCCCCATTTCTGCCACTTCCGGTGGGCATATCTCTGCCAATTCGTATCCGATCTTGAAAAGGCGTCCCATTCCGTTATCAGGAATCTAAATACATTCTTTCCTCATTCAAAACTTTGCTTAAATATAGATTTTTAATTTTTCGATTTTTTTACAAGGGGTACCCCTTAAAATGTTGCTGATTCTCAGTTTCCCCATTTCTGCCACTTCCGGTGGGCATATCTCTGCCAATTCGTATCCGATCTTGAAAAGGCGTCCCATTCCGTTATCAGGAATCTAAATACATTCTTTCCTCATTCAAAACTTTGCTTAAATATAGATTTTTAATTTTTCGATTTTTTTACAAGGGGTACCCCTTAAAATGTTGCTGATTCTCGGATTCCCCATTTCTGCCACTTCCGGTGGGCATATCTCTGCCAATTCGTATCCGATCTTGAAAAGGCGTCCCATTCCGTTATCAGGAATCTAAATACATTCTTTCCTCATTCAAAACTTTGCTTAAATATAGATTTTTAATTTTTCGATTTTTTTACAAGGGGTACCCCTTAAAATGTTGCTGATTCTCAGATTCCCCATTTCTGCCACTTCCGGTGAGCATATCTCTGCCAATTCGTATCCGATCTTGAAAAGGCGTCCCATTCCGTAATCAGGAATCTAAATACATTCTTTCCTCATTCAAAACTTTGCTTAAATATAGATTTTTAATTTTTCGATTTTTTTACAAGGGGTACCCCTTAAAATGTTGCTGATTCTCGGATTCCCCATTTCTGCCACTTCCGGTGGGCATATCTCTGCCAATTCGTATCCGATCTTGAAAAGGCGTCCCATTCCGTAATCAGGAATCTAAATACATTCTTTCCTCATTCAAAACTTTGCTTAAATATAGATTTTTAATTTTTCGATTTTTTTACAAGGGGTACCCCTTAAAATGTTGCTGATTCTCGGATTCCCCATTTCTGCCACTTCCGGTGAGCATATCTCTGCCAATTCGTATCCGATCTTGAAAAGGCGTCCCATTCCTTAATCAGGAATCTAAATACATTCTTTCCTCATTCAAAACTTTGCTTAAATATAGATTTTTAATTTTTCGATTTTTTTACAAGGGGTACCCCTTAAAATGTTGCTGATTCTCAGTTTCCCCATTTCTGCCACTTCCGGTGGGCATATCTCTGCCAATTCGTATCCGATCTTGAAAAGGCGTCCCATTCCGTAATCAGGAATCTAAATACATTCTTTCCTCATTCAAAACTTTGCTTAAATATAGATTTTTAATTTTTCGATTTTTTTACAAGGGGTACCCCTTAAAATGTTGCTGATTCTCGGATTCCCCATTTCTGCCACTTCCGGTGGGCATATCTCTGCCAATTCGTATCCGATCTTGAAAAGGCGTCCCATTCCGTTATCAGGAATCTAAATACATTCTTTCCTCATTCAAAACTTTGCTTAAATATAGATTTTTAATTTTTCGATTTTTTTACAAGGGGTACCCCTTAAAATGTTGCTGATTCTCGGATTCCCCATTTCTGCCACTTCCGGTGGGCATATCTCTGCCAATTCGTATCCGATCTTGAAAAGGCGTCCCATTCCGTAATCAGGAATCTAAATACATTCTTTCCTCATTCAAAACTTTGCTTAAATATAGATTTTTAATTTTTCGATTTTTTTACAAGGGGTACCCCTTAAAATGTTGCTGATTCTCAGTTTCCCCATTTCTGCCACTTCCGGTGGGCATATCTCTGCCAATTCGTATCCGATCTTGAAAAGGCGTCCCATTCCGTAATCAGGAATCTAAATACATTCTTTCCTCATTCAAAACTTTGCTTAAATATAGATTTTTAATTTTTCGATTTTTTTACAAGGGGTACCCCTTAAAATGTTGCTGATTCTCAGATTCCCCATTTCTGCCACTTCCGGTGGGCATATCTCTGCCAATTCGTATCCGATCTTGAAAAGGCGTCCCATTCCGTAATCAGGAATCTAAATACATTCTTTCCTCATTCAAAACTTTGCTTAAATATAGATTTTTAATTTTTCGATTTTTTTACAAGGGGTACCCCTTAAAATGTTGCTGATTCTCAGATTCCCCATTTCTGCCACTTCCGGTGGGCATATCTCTGCCAATTCGTATCCGATCTTGAAAAGGCGTCCCATTCCGTAATCAGGAATCTAAATACATTCTTTCCTCATTCAAAACTTTGCTTAAATATAGATTTTTAATTTTTCGATTTTTTTACAAGGGGTACCTCTTTAAAATGTTGCTGATTCTCAGACTCCTCATTTCTGCCACTTCCGGTGGGCATATCTCTGCCAATTCGTATCCGATCTTGAAAAGGCGTCCCATTCCGTAATCAGGAATCTAAATACATTCTTTCCTCATTCAAAACTTTGCTTAAATATAGATTTTTAATTTTTCGATTTTTTTACAAGGGGTACCCCTTAAAATGTTGCTGATTCTCGGATTCCCCATTTCTGCCACTTCCGGTGGGCATATCTCTGCCAATTCGTATCCGATCTTGAAAAGGCGTCCCATTCCGTAATCAGGAATCTAAATACATTCTTTCCTCATTCAAAACTTTGCTTAAATATAGATTTTTAATTTTTCGATTTTTTTACAAGGGGTACCCCTTAAAATGTTGCTGATTCTCAGTTTCCCCATTTCTGCCACTTCGGGTGGGCATATCTCTGCCAATTCATACCCGATCTTGAAAAGGCGTCCCATTCCTTAATCAGGAATCTAAATACATTCTTTCCTCATTCAAAACTTTGCTTAAATATAGATTTTTAATTTTTCGATTTTTTTACAAGGGGTACCCCTTAAAATGTTGCTGATTCTCGGATTCCCCATTTCTGCTACTTCCGGGGAGCATATCTCTGCCAATTCGTATCCGATCTTGAAAAGGCGTCCCATTCCGTAATCAGGAATCTAAATACATTCTTTCCTCATTCAAAACTTTGCTTAAATATAGATTTTTAATTTTTCGATTTTTTTACAAGGGGTACCCCTTAAAATGTTGCTGATTCTCAGATTCCCCATTTCTGCCACTTCCGGTGGGCATATCTCTGCCAATTCGTATCCGATCTTGAAAAGGCGTCCCATTCCGTAATCAGGAATCTAAATACATTCTTCCCTCATTCAAAACTTTGCTTAAATATAGATTTTTAATTTTTCGATTTTTTTACAAGGGGTACCCCTTAAAATGTTGCTGATTCTCGGATTCCCCATTTCTGCTACTTCCGGGGAGCATATCTCTGCCAATTCGTATCCGATCTTGAAAAGGCGTCCCATTCCGTAATCAGGAATCTAAATACATTCTTCCCTCATTCAAAACTTTGCTTAAATATAGATTTTTAATTTTTCGATTTTTTTACAAGGGGTACTCCTTAAAATGTTGCTGATTCTCAGATTCCCCATTTCTGCCACTTCCGGTGAGCATATCTCTGCCAATTCGTATCCGATCTTGAAAAGGCGTCCCATTCCTTAAGCAGGAATCTAAATACATTCTTTCCTCATTCAAAACTTTGCTTGAATATAGATTTTTAATTTTTCGATTTTTTTACAAGGGGTACCCCTTTAAATGTTGCTGATTCTCGGATTCCCCATTTCTGCCACTTCCGGTGAGCATATCTCTGCCAATTCGTATCCGATCTTGAAAAGGCGTCCCATTCCTTAAGCAGGAATCTAAATACATTCTTTCCTCATTCAAAACTTTGCTTGAATATAGATTTTTAATTTTTCGATTTTTTTACAAGGGGTACCCCTTAAAATGTTGCTGATTCTCGGATTCCCCATTTCTGCTACTTCCGGGGAGCATATCTCTGCCAATTCGTATCCGATCTTGAAAAGGCGTCCCATTCCGTAATCAGGAATCTAAATACATTCTTCCCTCATTCAAAACTTTGCTTAAATATAGATTTTTAATTTTTCGATTTTTTTACAAGGGGTACCCCTTAAAATGTTGCTGATTCTCAGATTCCCCATTTCTGCCACTTCCGGTGGGCATATCTCTGCCAATTCGTGTCCGATCTTGAAAAGGCGTCCCATTCCGTTATCAGGAATCTAAATACATTCTTCCCTCATTCAAAACTTTGCTTAAATATAGATTTTTAATTTTTCGATTTTTTTACAAGGGGTACTCCTTAAAATGTTGCTGATTCTCAGATTCCCCATTTCTGCCACTTCCGGTGAGCATATCTCTGCCAATTCGTATCCGATCTTGAAAAGGCGTCCCATTCCTTAAGCAGGAATCTAAATACATTCTTTCCTCATTCAAAACTTTGCTTAAATATAGATTTTTAATTTTTCGATTTTTTTACAAGGGGTACCCCTTAAAATATTGCTGATTCTCAGATTCCCCATTTCTGCCACTTCCGGTGGGCATATCTCTGCCAATTCGTACCCGATCTTGAAAAAGCGTCCCATTCCGTAATCAGGAATCTAAATACATTCTTTCCTCATTCAAAACTTTGCTTAAATATAGATTTTTAATTTTTCGATTTTTTTACAAGGGGTACCCCTTAAAATGTTGCTGATTCTCAGTTTCCCCATTTCTGCCACTTCCGGTGGGCATATCTCTGCCAATTCGTGTCCGATCTTGAAAAGGCGTCCCATTCCGTAATCAGGAATCTAAATACATTCTTCCCTCATTCAAAACCTTGCTTAAATATAGATTTTTAATTTTTCGATTTTTTTACAAGGGGTACCCCTTAAAATGTTGCTGATTCTCGGATTCCCCATTTCTGCTACTTCCGGGGAGCATATCTCTGCCAATTCGTATCCGATCTTGAAAAGGCGTCCCATTCCTTAAGCAGGAATCTAAATACATTCTTTCCTCATTCAAAACTTTGCTTAAATATAGATTTTTAATTTTTCGATTTTTTTACAAGGGGTACCCCTTAAAATGTTGCTGATTCTCAGTTTCCCCATTTCTGCCACTTCCGGTGGGCATATCTCTGCCAATTCGTATCCGATCTTGAAAAGGCGTCCCATTCCTTAAACAGGAATCTAAATACATTCTTTCCTCATTCAAAACTTTCCTTAAATATAGATTTTTAATTTTTCGATTTTTTTACAAGGGGTACCCCTTAAAATGGTGCTGATTCTCAGATTCCCCATTTCTGCCACTTCCGGTGGGCATATCTCTGCCAATTCATACCCGATCTTGAAAAGGCGTCCCATTCCTTAAGCAGGAATCTAAATACATTCTTTCCTCATTCAAAACTTTGCTTAAATATAGATTTTTAATTTTTCGATTTTTTTACAAGGGGTACCCCTTAAAATGTTGCTGATTCTCAGATTCCCCATTTCTGCCACTTCCGGTGGGCATATCTCTGCCAATTCGTGTCCGATCTTGAAAAGGCGTCCCATTCCGTTATCAGGAATCTAAATACATTCTTTCCTCATTCAAAACTTTGCTTAAATATAGATTTTTAATTTTTCGATTTTTTTACAAGGGGTACCCCTTAAAATGTTGCTGATTAAATATCGATTTTAATTTTTCGATTTTTTTACAAGGGGTACCCCTTAAAATGTTGCTGATTCTCGGATTCCCCATTTCTGCTACTTCCGGGGAGCATATCTCTGCCAATTCGTATCCGATCTTGAAAAGGCGTCCCATTCCGTTATCAGGAATCTAAATACATTCTTTCCTCATTCAAAACTTTGCTTAAATATAGATTTTAATTTTTCGATTTTTTTACAAGGGGTACTCCTTAAAATGTTGCTGATTCTCAGATTCCCCATTTCTGCCACTTCCGGTGAGCATATCTCTGCCAATTCGTATCCGATCTTGAAAAGGCGTCCCATTCCTTAAGCAGGAATCTAAATACATTCTTTCCTCATTCAAAACTTTGCTTAAATATAGATTTTTAATTTTTCGATTTTTTTACAAGGGGTACCCCTTAAAATGTTTCTGATTCTCAGATTCCCCATTTCTGCCACTTCCGGTGGGCATATCTCTGCCAATTCGTGTCCGATCTTGAAAAGGCGTCCCATTCCGTAATCAGGAATCTAAATACATTCTTCCCTCATTCAAAACTTTGCTTAAATATAGATTTTTAATTTTTCGATTTTTTTACAAGGGGTACCCCTTAAAATGTTTCTGATTCTCAGATTCCCCATTTCTGCCACTTCCGGTGGGCATATCTCTGCCATTTCGTGTCCGATCTTGAAAAGGCGTCCCATTCCGTTATCAGGAATCTAAATACATTCTTCCCTCATTCAAAACTTTGCTTAAATATAGATTTTAATTTTTCGATTTTTTTACAAGGGGTACCCCTTAAAATATTGCTGATTCTCAGATTCCCCATTTCTGCCACTTCCGGTGGGCATATCTCTGCCAATTCGTACCCGATCTTGAAAAAGCGTCCCATTCCGTAATCAGGAATCTAAATACATTCTTTCCTCATTCAAAACTTTGCTTAAATATAGATTTTTAATTTTTCGATTTTTTTACAAGGGGTACCCCTTAAAATGTTGCTGATTCTCAGATTCCCCATTTCTGCCACTTCCGGTGGGCATATCTCTGCCAATTCGTGTCCGATCTTGAAAAGGCGTCCCATTCCTTAATCAGGAATCTAAATACATTCTTTCCTCATTCAAAACTTTCCTTAAATATAGATTTTTAATTTTTCGATTTTATTACAAGGGGTACCCCTTAAAATGTTGCTGATTCTCAGATTCCCCATTTCTGCCACTTCCGGTGGGCATAGCTCTGCCAATTCGTGTCCGATCTTGAAAAGGCGTCCCATTCCGTAATCAGGAATCTAAATACATTCTTTCCTCATTCAAAACTTTGCTTAAATATAGATTTTTAATTTTTCGATTTTTTTACAAGGGGTACCCCTTAAAATTTTGCTGATTCTCGGATTCCCCATTTCTGCTACTTCCGGTGAGCATATCTCTGCCAATTCGCATCCGATCTTGAAAAGGCGTCCCATTCCTTAAGCAGGAATCTAAATACATTCTTTCCTCATTCAAAACTTTGCTTAAATATAGATTTTTAATTTTTCGATTTTTTTACAAGGGGTACCCCTTAAAATGTTGCTGATTCTCAGTTTCCCCATTTCTGCCACTTCCGGTGGGCATATCTCTGCCAATTCGTATCCGATCTTGAAAAGGCGTCCCATTCCTTAATCAGGAATCTAAATACATTCTTTCCTCATTCAAAACTTTGCTTAAATATAGATTTTTAATTTTTCGATTTTTTTACAAGGGGTACCCCTTAAAATTTTGCTGATTCTCGGATTCCCCATTTCTGCTACTTCCGGTGAGCATATCTCTGCCAATTCGTATCCGATCTTGAAAAGGCGTCCCATTCCTTAAGCAGGAATCTAAATACATTCTTTCCTCATTCAAAACTTTGCTTAAATATAGATTTTTAATTTTTCGATTTTTTTACAAGGGGTACCCCTTAAAATTTTGCTGATTCTCAGTTTCCCCATTTCTGCCACTTCCGGTGGGCATATCTCTGCCAATTCGTATCCGATCTTGAAAAGGCGTCCCATTCCTTAATCAGGAATCTAAATACATTCTTTCCTCATTCAAAACTTTCCTTAAATATAGATTTTTAATTTTTCGATTTTTTTACAAGGGGTACCCCTTAAAATGTTGCTGATTCTCAGATTCCCCATTTCTGCCACTTCCGGTGGGCATATCTGCCAATTCGTATCCGATCTTGAAAAGGCATCCCATTCCGTTATCAGGAATCTAAATACATTCTTTCCTCATTCAAAACTTTGCTTAAATATAGATTTTTAATTTTTCGATATTTTTACAAGGGGTACCCCTTAAAATGTTGCTGATTAAATATCGATTTTAATTTTTCGATTTTTTTTACAAGGGGTACCCCTTAAAATGTTGCTGATTCTCGGATTCCCCATTTCTGCTACTTCCGGGGAGCATATCTCTGCCAATTCGTATCCGATCTTGAAAAGGCGTCCCATTCCTTAAGCAGGAATCTAAATACATTCTTCCCTCATTCAAAACTTTGCTTAAATATAGATTTTTAATTTTTCGATTTTTTTACAAGGGGTACTCCTTAAAATGTTGCTGATTCTCAGATTCCCCATTTCTGCCACTTCCGGTGAGCATATCTCTGCCAATTCGTATCCGATCTTGAAAAGGCGTCCCATTCCGTAATCAGGAATCTAAATACATTCTTTCCTCATTCAAAACTTTGCTTAAATATAGATTTTTAATTTTTCGATTTTTTTACAAGGGGTACCCCTTAAAATATTGCTGATTCTCAGATTCCCCATTTCTGCCACTTCCGGTGGGCATATCTCTGCCAATTCGTATCCGATCTTGAAAAGGCGTCCCATTCCTTAAGCAGGAATCTAAATACATTCTTTCCTCATTCAAAACTTTGCTTAAATATAGATTTTTAATTTTTCGATTTTTTTACAAGGGGTACCCCTTAAAATGTTGCTGATTCTCAGATTCCCCATTTCTGCCACTTCCGGTGGGCATATCTCTGCCAATTCGTATCCGATCTTGAAAAGGCGTCCCATTCCGTAATCAGGAATCTAAATACATTCTTCCCTCATTCAAAACTTTGCTTAAATATAGATTTTTAATTTTTCGATTTTTTTACAAGGGGTACCCCTTAAAATGTTGCTGATTCTCAGTTTCCCCATTTCTGCCACTTCCGGTGAGCATATCTCTGCCAATTCGTATCCGATCTTGAAAAGGCGTCCCATTCCTTAATCAGGAATCTAAATACATTCTTTCCTCATTCAAAACTTTGCTTAAATATAGATTTTTAATTTTTCGATTTTTTTACAAGGGGTACCCCTTAAAATATTGCTGATTCTCAGATTCCCCATTTCTGCCACTTCCGGTGGGCATATCTCTGCCAATTCATACCCGATCTTGAAAAAGCGTCCCATTCCGTAATCAGGAATCTAAATACATTCTTTCCTCATTCAAAACTTTGCTTAAATATAGATTTTTAATTTTTCGATTTTTTTACAAGGGGTACCCCTTAAAATGTTGCTGATTCTCAGATTCCCCATTTCTGCCACTTCCGGTGGGCATAGCTCTGCCAATTCGTGTCCGATCTTGAAAAGGCGTCCCATTCCTTAAGCAGGAATCTAAATACATTCTTTCCTCATTCAAAACTTTGCTTAAATATAGATTTTTAATTTTTCGACTTTTTTACAAGGGGTACCCCTTAAAATGTTGCTGATTCTCAGATTCCCCATTTCTGCCACTTCCGGTGGGCATATCTCTGCCAATTCGTATCCGATCTTGAAAAGGCGTCCCATTCCGTAATCAGGAATCTAAATACATTCTTCCCTCATTCAAAACTTTGCTTAAATATAGATTTTTAATTTTTCGATTTTTTTACAAGGGGTACCCCTTAAAATGTTGCTGATTCTCAGTTTCCCCATTTCTGCCACTTCCGGTGAGCATATCTCTGCCAATTCGTGTCCGATCTTGAAAAGGCGTCCCATTCCGTAATCAGGAATCTAAATACATTCTTCCCTCATTCAAAACTTTGCTTAAATATCGATTTTTAATTTTTCGATTTTTTTACAAGGGGTACCCCTTAAAATGTTGCTGATTCTCAGATTCCCCATTTCTGCCACTTCCGGTGAGCATATCTCTGCCAATTCGTGTCCGATCTTGAAAAGGCGTCCCATTCCATAATCAGGAATCTAAATACATTCTTTCCTCATTCAAAACTTTGCTTAAATATAGATTTTTAATTTTTCGATTTTTTTACAAGGGGTACCCCTTAAAATGTTGCTGATTCTCAGATTCCCCATTTCTGCCACTTCCGGTGGGCATATCTCTGCCAATTCGTATCCGATCTTGAAAA
>JAWNPJ010000069.1:1800000-2110000 GCA_035047585.1 Drosophila monieri
TCCGATCGACTTCCCGTGTAGGCGATCTTTGCTGCAGCTGGGAATCAACGTGGAAGATGACTTCCTCGTCCAACGGCCCCTTGATCGACTGGAGCCTTGCTGTGCACACACCATCGGTCCCAACGCTTGTGACGGAGAGGCCCAAAGACCTTGCCAAGGATGCATTGATCAGACTGGTAGGACAGCAAGGGTCGATCAAGGCCTTCAGTTCAAACTTCTTGACCCCGGTGTTGATAACCACCTCAGCTGTAGGCAGGACACACGTGGCCTTATGTTGCAGGAGGGTAGACAGCGTGGTGGTATAGGCGCCACGCTGATCCTCCTGAAGGGCAGCAGGAGAGCTTGACCTGGCGGAGCTCAACGGCTCAACCCCTAGGTCTGAATCAGACTGCCCCAGTGGACGGCGATGAGGGGATCTGTATACAGATCTTGATGGCGATCTATCCGGCGAACTGGATGGCGATCGTATACGTGAGGAACGGGAACGTGGAGGTGAGCGTCATCGACGGCCCCCTTCATTGTGCAGCTGCAGAAGCGTGTGGTGGTCCCGTTGACAGAGTCGACACGTTTCCGCACTGCGGCAAGAGCGCCCGGAATGCTCATGGGCTAAGCAGTTTCTGCAGTACTTATTAATAAGTACTGCTCGCAGGCGTTTCTCGGCAGTCAGCTTGAGGAATCGCTGGCACTTCCGCAGTGCATGAACTCCTCTGCACACTCGGCATCGATAGGAAGCTGTTCCTTGCGGCGGATAATTTGGCTTCTGGGCCTTCGGACGCGGTGCCATTTTCTCTGTACGATAAGGAAAGAGAAGCAGAATTAGTGGTATCCAGAACATATGAATAGACGTGAACATGGACAAACGAACATTGAAGAAGAATAGCGTAGGAGTTACTTTAGGAGTGGAAGAAGTATTAATTTCGCGATTGGCCGACGTATTACGCCTCTTGACGTAAGAACATCCACCACTCGGACCTTGTCGTCTGCACCTGGGCAAACCTTCTTAATTCGGCCGAGGCGCCATTCGTTCGTGGGCAGGTTGTCTTCTTTTATGACAACCATGTCATCGACCTGGAGATTTGTAGTTTATGACTGCCATTTATTCCGTTTGTGCAGCTCCTTTAGGTATTCTTCCTTCCATCGGACACAAAATTGTTGATGGAGACCCTTTAGACGTTGCCAACGGTTGATGATGGATACTGCGTTAGCTTTAATTTCTGGTTCGGCCAGAGCTAGCAGTGGGCCACCGATCAAAAAATGCCCGGGAGTAAAGGCTAATAAGTCAGTAGGATCCTCGGAAATA
The DNA here is from genome assembly GCA_035047585.1 of Drosophila monieri. Lineage (NCBI taxonomy): Eukaryota > Metazoa > Arthropoda > Insecta > Diptera > Drosophilidae > Drosophila > Drosophila monieri. The sequence continues at coordinate 1,801,301 of JAWNPJ010000069.1, forward strand.
GGAGAAATGGGCCGTGAATTGAGACAGGCCTCGATTTTTATTAAAAATGTCGAAAGTTCTTCAAACGTATATTTGACTGAGGAAGCAGACTTGTAGAAAAGCGCCTTAAAGCTCTGCACTTGGCGGATTGAAGTACCAGGAGAGGTTTTGGTGGCTGTATTGTGCAGTGACCATCTCTCTCGTTGCTTGTAGGAAATCCAGCGTGATAATGGCTGAGGCACCCATAAATGTCTTACCGTTGTCTGAGTATAATTTCTGTGGGCAGCCTCTTCTACCAGCCAAACGCGCAAAAGCCGCCAGGAATTTCTCACTCGTCAAGTCTGACGTAGCTTCAAGGTGGATTGCCTTTGTGCTGAAGCAGACAAATACACACACGTAGCCCTTTGTGATAAGGCAAAATCTGCTCCAGTGTGTGTAAACGGACGTGAGAAAGTGGTCCGTTCAGCGGGCAGCTCCCCCATGAGTTGGGTCTGCAACCGCTTTCGGTAAATCAAGCACACTTTGCATGCACTAATAGTAGCTTTTAGCAAAGTTTTAAGCTTTGGAATCCAATACTTGGATCGAATGAGTCGCATTAGGAGCTGACTTTCACCATGCAAAGATATGCGGTGAGTAAATCGAACCAGTAGACGGGCCCATGGACTGGAGTGTGGTATTATAATCGGATGTTTCTCATCGTAGGAAAACGTGCCAGACGCAACAAGCCTTCCCGATGCTCGCAGTACCCCTCTGTGGTTTAAGAAGGGATTCAGGTTTTTGAGAGGGCTGGATGATGAGATCTGTTGCTTTTTTAATAAGCAACTGTATTCTTTTGCATACCCTTGCCGTTGGGTCAGAACATGAAGACACTCCTGTCCCTCTCGGACTTCAGCGGTACTGATTTCAGTTGGCAAGACCGTAGATGGTACTTTGCAACGCTTTAGGAACCGCAGGACATAAACGGTCACCCGGAGGGCCCGACTTAGGTCTGAAAAACGATCTATGTAATCCTCCGATGGTGGCAACTTAGCCAAGTTGCATTTAATATGACGCTGCTCATGTTCTGTCTCAGGTACGGATTAGGCCATTGTTCCTTAGGAAGTTGTAGCCATTGTGGGCGATTCCACCACAAGTTACTTGAGACTAGATCTTGTGGAGCCACGCCTCTACTAGCCAAGTCAGCTGGATTGAATTCAGATCGAACGTGAGACCACTTCCCAGCATCTACGGACTGTGTAATCTTGGCAATTCTATTTGCCACAAAACATGTCCAGGTACATGGCGGTTTGCTTAACCACGCCAGCACTATCGTGGAGTCCGTCCAATAGAATGTGTCGAAGTCATCAGGAGGGAGTTGTGGAACAACCGATTGGGATAACTCAGCCAGAAGAACTGCACCGCATAATTCCAGGGGTGGTATGGACATTGTCTTTACTGGAGCCACGCGAGTTTTAGCGGTCAAAAGAGAAATGTAAACCTCCTGAGCGTGCTCGATTCGGCCATAGATCGCGGCTCCATATGCTTGCTGCGATGCATCGCAGAAGCCGTGATATTGAACTTTGGATTGTGGGCCAAACTTCACCCATCTTGGAATTCGGATTTGGTTTATAATAGGATATCTCATAAGAAATTCGTTCCATTTTCCCATGAGCTCAGCAGGGAGTGGATCGTCCCAACCCAGCTGCTGGAGCCAAATCTCCTGCATAAAGATTTTGGCTCGGATCACGAAAAGTGCCAGCTATCCTGCCGGGTCAAAAAGTCTTGCAATTTGTGACAGTACCTCCCGTTTACTGAGGACTGCCTTTGGAGTAATGTCGGATGGGACGAAGAAAAATTCATCTTTATTTGCCTGCCAACGAATCCCGAGAGTTTTGGCAGTGCTCTGATCATCTAGCTCTAAGAAACCCTCTCTTAGCAAGTGATCTTTAGGAATGTCCTTGAGGATGCACTTGGAGTTGGACGTCGACTTGCGCAACGGAAAACCTGCGCTATTGAGCGCCGCACGTAGCTGTTCAATAGCCACACCAGCAGCTTGCTTTGTGTGTGCCCCAGCCAGTACGTCATCTACGTACATAGAAGTAGAAATAATTCAACTTGCCAATGGAAAAGTCGTTCTCACATCTTTCGTCAACTGATGCAATACTCTTATTGCAAGGAACGGAGCACAATTTACTCCAAATGTGACTGTTTTGAGTTCATAGTCACAGATTTGGTCATTTGCATCACGAAACAGGATTCTTTGGAATGGAGTGTGCTCTGGAGCAACGAGAATTTGCCGGTACATCTTCGTAATGTCGGCATTGAAAACGAAGCGAAAGAACCGCCAGCGTAAGATCTGCAAAGTCAAATCGGACTGTAACACAGGCCCTGGATGAAGGATATCATTCAGGCTCTTTCCATTGGAAGTAGGGCAGGATGCATTGAATACTACACGAACCTTGGTAGTAGTGCTATATGGCTTAAAAACGGCGTGATGAGGCAGATAGAAATTCTTCCCACTGGAGTCTGGAATGATTGGAGACTTATGCCTCTGGTCTAAGTAATCCCTGATTACTGCCTCATATTCTTCTTTTAGAGTTGGATTCTTCCTCAAACGGCTTTCGTTCTTCAGGAATTGAGCCAGTGCTGTGGATCTTGAATGCCCTAGATCCATCCGATCACCACTTCGGAATGGTAGGGTGACGATATATCTCCCGATGTCATCTCTCCTTGTTGTTTGCACAAAGTTCTTCTCACAGAAAGAATCCGACTCTTTTACCGGCTTCCCTGGAAGATCCTCCACCTCCCAAAACTTTGTAAGAAGTTTCTCGAGTTTAGCTTCAGAGCTTATCGAGACCTTTGTGGAAAAGTTCGAAATGGATTTTGGCACGGCCTTGGAGACTGGCCCACTCAGGATCCAGCCAAATACTGTTTCCTGACCTAACAGAGTGCCACAAATCTTTGTCTTCGAGCCACTCAGCAGAATAGACGGAAGAATATCCGTCCCAATCAGCAAATCAATTTGTGAGCTCTCGAAAAACGAAGGATCAGCCCATGTAAAACTGGGAAGGTCCTTTAACTGCTCCTATGGTATGGAGTTTGAAGGCAACTTTCCGGATAGAAGTGGCACGACAAAATTCTAAAAAGACGTTTCCAGATAAAAGTAGCCTCAGACCCGGAATCAAGTAAGGCCCTGGCAGTATATGTCACTCCTAAGTGACAGACATGTATCATTGCCGTACTTAACAGCACACCTTGTGTGGCTGCCGCTAGATAACTTTGCACATTGATAGGCGTAGTGGACTGTATAGTTGAATTAGTAGGATTATTATTGGATTGAATTGGAGCCAACTGAGGAAGGTCTGCTCTGTGCAGGAGCGTATTGTGGCGCCCTTTACATGTGAAACAATTGTGCTTACTGGTACACTGTTTAAGTTGGTGTCCCCCAGCGAAACAGTTTAAGCTCAATTTCTTCCTCCTTATATATGCGGATCGTTCACTGACGGGCATTTGGAGGAACCTAGGACATACCCGCACTGAGTGGTTCTCTTTTGTGCAAAGGTCACAGTTTTTTGGTCCTTGCGTCACGTTGGTCTCAAAGGAGTTGATCCTTTTTGAGCCTGTGTCTTTGGAAGGCGGTTGGGAATTTACCATCTTAGTGTTGGAGCTGGGTTTAACATCCTCTATGGCTTCCAGGGTGCGATATCGTTCGCTGAGAAACGAGCTCATATCATGCCATGCGGGTATCTCGCACTTATTGGACAAGGATTGTTCCCACAAAGAAAGGGTCAATTTCGGAAGCTTGGAGGAGCAGAGAAATACGAGAAGACAATCCCAATTATCGATTGAAATTTTGGAGTGTCCTAACGCCGTGAGACAGCCTTGGGTGGTACTTTGCAGCTCCTTTAAAGCTGCACCGGACTCAACAACCACTACAGGAAGATTGAACAGGATTTTTAATTGGCTGTTGACCAGAAGACGCTTGTTTTCAAAACGGTCACAAAGCGCGGTTCAAGCCGATTCAAACCCGTCATGCGTGAGTGGAGATTTTGCTACTGTAGCCTTAGCTTCTCCCTCTGTTTTGGCATTTAAATGGAACAATTTTTCCACTGGCATCAACCTCGGATTGTTGACGTAGATAGCAGTGAAAAGGTCGCGGAACGTTGGCCACCGTAAGTAATCCCCCCTGAAAACTTCAGTGTCACAGGGCGGAAGTCGGCATCCGCTAGACATGGACGGTTGGGCAATACTTGATGCCCTCGGAAGAGTTGGAACGGACATTCTTTCGATAATCTCTGTTAGCTGGGCTACACAGCGTTCATAAACGGAATAGCAGTAGTCATACTTGGCTTCTATTGCCTGCCACTCACCACTGCTGGAGGCTTCCTGCTGGAGAACTTGGGAACATTTGTCGTACTCGCTCTCAATCTTCTCCCAAAGTTTCTTTACGTGGTCACGGCGGACCTGGAGGGCGTATTGAGTGGACTCAGAAGCCGCTGGTTCATTGATCTTGGCCTCGAAATGGCTTAGTTTATCGCACACGGAAATGAACACCGCAACAGCCATCGTGTTTGCAGAAACTGTTTTCTGAGTAACGGACCGGGTTCTTATTGGGGTTCGTGAGATGCTCTGCGTTTTTGGTAGCGTTGGCGTCAGGGACTCGCTCTTGGATCTGGTGTTCGCAGATCTTGCTAACGGATGCGAAGGAGGAACTGGAGATGAGGATGTACTCCTTCTTATAATTTTGACGGGTGCAAAACTTTTTGGTTTTGTGTCTCATCCAGAGGACATAATATGGGAGCCTTTGGATAAGTTCAGAGGATACGAACTCCCCAACAAACGCGATAGGAATCAATGGTATTCGAAATACGTGAAGGAAGAAAACTGCTGCTTTGGAAATAATAAAAAATATCCGTCCAAGTCTACTTATCAAAAAACCAAATAATTTAATTTATTATTATTATTATTTTTTTTTTTTATACGTACAAAGGTTTCGGGTTATTTTATTTATTTATTTATTTCCTTTCTTTTAACGCGTTAAATGGAGTAGTATCAGGCCGTAGTAGAAGGCGATCCTCGGCTCATATATATAGGAATAATTTTATGAAAATGAGAATGAGAACTTTTACAGCAGCCCTCGGCAACAATATATATATGCAGAAGATGAGGCTACATATTTTTATTTAGCCATTAATGGTACATCACTTATTTATTTGCAGCAGAAGTTAAATAATATAATCGGTATAGTAGGAATGAATTGGTTGTATATAATAGTAGTATAATATAATAATATATTGGTAGGAAAACATTTTTTTTCGCGAGGTTCCCTCTGCATACGTTCAGCCCACCTCCCGCCCAACCGACCGAGGGGCGCTGCCGCATAATGTACGGCTCGAATCTGTAACAATGATAATTGTTCTTGAAAGCCGTACAGGATACAATATTCAAGTCCTAGGCGAGGTGTTGTATTTGGGAGAGGTGCCGCACGCAATATAACAAATCTTCCGGCTCTGGCTCGCCAGCTAATGGGGTGGTGTTCTTGCCACGCCTCCCAAGGTGCCTTTTGCTCATTATCCACAAAAAAACTGCGTGCATGGGGCAAGCTTCTCTTGGTAAGAGATCTGCTACTCATCTTAGCCGTCGGGAGAAAGGATTAAAAGAAGATAGAAAAGTAAGTTCCTTCACATCGGGCTACACCGCCGAGTGCTCAAGACCTCTGATGTTGCGAGGCTGGTTTGCCCACCCAACCTGTGGCTATCCAAATCCTGGGTACAGCACCCATGATGACGCTAATAGCCCCTACTTCGGCGGTCTCAAGGGAATCAGTCATGTCGGGTCAAAAAAATAGAATTATTTAGCACATTACCAAAAATTATTTAACTACTAAAAGAATTAAGATTAGATACTAAAATAAACATAATAATAATTGGCATATTTTTTTAGTTATAAATATTGGTATAAAATGTACGAGTTAAAAGAATTGACAGGAATTTGCTTTCAAAAATAATAATGACAAATTAGGCGTGAGCTGGGCTTCCTATCAAAGCATAAATATATAAAAATTACTTCGAACATATAAACGAACATGCGCTCGAACTTGAGTGAAAACTTGCCAACGTACTGGGTCAAGCGACTTGGATTGGGGGATTAAAAATTACTTTGAACTTTCCTTTTTTTTCTTTTTTTTTTATTTAAATTTTAAGTTGGCCATCATGTTTAGGGAATAATCCTTGTTATACTTTATTTTTTTTCTTGGTCTTGTTCGCTCTTCTTTTCTGGTGATTAAAATTGGTAATACGAAAGAATCACACTCACCCCAAATATTGGAAAATCCATCGTTGAAAGCGCTTTCTCGGACTTGAGGTGGCTGAAACTTTGGAACTTAACAATAAAAAACTAGGAAAATTCTCTAACACGAATTATTCGATGGGGCCATGGAAAATATTATTTTTCTTTTTTTTTCTTATTTTTAAAGGTTAGATATAACCCCACTACCTTTTCGACCCGACATTGGCCAATTTTCTTTTCTCACTTCATATTATTTCTTTTTACGCTAATGGCTCGGAATTGACTTTAGCTATCAGCAATCATTAAAACTTAATCTTTACTCACTAAACAAAACTTATATTACTTAAACTAACACCTATTCCGATGCCGGAATCCCACGTGGATTCGGCTCCTCCGATTTTTCCCGGACAAGATCCTCCGAGTTATCGCGCCGGGGTCGCCAGACGTCCCCCCAAGTGCCCTGGGTCACTCTCGGGTCACTTTTCCGCCGGAAAACTAGCGATCTTTCCGGTTTTATTCGCGGCGAGGAAAAATTATGCGCTATCGAGCGCGGTTGGAACCAAACTGCGGCTCGCGCCAAGGGTTTGATGGTGGGCCTAGCGCGTCAAACTCAAGACCGTCGATTGAGTCTTTCTTAGATATTCTGTTTCGGGGTCTATCTGACAATCTTGGTCCGACCTGTTACTTTTCCGGCGAACTCTGCTCCTGCTGCTTTGCGCCGTGGGCTTCCGGAATCCCTCAGATCCGCTCCGACTCTTTGGGGCTGCCTGAATTTCTCTCTGTTCCAGCAATGTCAATCCTTTCGCTGAGCCTCCACGAATCCAGCACTGGCCCAAAAACGGTGGGCCTTCCTATTGGATCTTTCCGCCCCTGGACATAAGCTCCTTGTTCGTCGATCCTTACACTTGGCACCCAGTCACTTCTGTCAACCAATCCTCTCAACTGAATCTGAGGAGGTGCAATGAGGGAATCAACGCACCGACGCCAAAATTTGGCGCTGAATCCTCCTTGGCCTTTGCCCAAAGAGAAGATGCCCACAACGGAAAGTTGCCATTTTACCCGGTTGCACTCCTCCTAATCTCTCTATGCCCCTTTCCAATCTAAAACTTGACTCCTAGATGGCGCTCCTTTCCCAACTACCTTTCATTCTACAGATACAAGCGTTACAAAGCCCCTCCGCCAAGAATCTGACTTGGGGTTTGATACCCTAAGACAGATTCCACCAACAGCTTGTATCTGCCTTGGCTACTGTCTCATATCCTTGGCATGAAATTTTCCCAGGAGATGACCTTGCAGATCCTCTAACTCATAGCATGAGTTTCCCACTCTTTTGCGTACTCTAGCTTTTATGAATGCTGGGCCTAATTTTGCACTATATCCTGCCGCAAAATTACTCTGCTTAAAATTCCTGTAAAATATCTCTAGCCCTTCTGTATAAGACACCTCTCTAGCCCGCAGATTATACTGACGCTCATTCTTCTCATTCTGTTTCCTCAGAACCTCGCAAGCCTTTTTCCGGACTATTTCCACCGAGTCCTCTTTTGAAAGCGCCAAAGACCTGTCCTCCAACAGCCCTAAAGCTCTCAACAGTTTGTAGGATGACCCTGAGGAGACGAAATTTTGGCCGAAAGCTATATTATAAGGGCTAGTACCCAACGCCGTATGAACCGCTGTACGGAGAGCGCAACAAATACTGCTGAGTTGCTCGTCCCAATCTTTCTGATCAGGTCTGACATAAGATCTTATCGCTGCGATGACTGATCGGTTAACCCTCTCCGAGGCGTTCGACTGGGGCGAATAAGCAGCGGTCAAAGTGTGAGAAACAGAATATTCCCTTAGCAATTTCTGAAAAGTTTCCGCCCTGAACTGCGTTCCATTATCGGATACAATGGTTTCCGGCACGCCGAAAGTGTGAAAAAGATCTTGCTGGAGATACTTAATGACTACATCTGCCGTGAATTTTTTTACCGCTTTCAAAAACACAAACTTGGAGTAATGGTCCAACACTATAAATATTCCGATGTTCCCACTCCGAGACCTGGGGTACGGACCGAGGAAATCTATATAAAGACGCTGGAAAAATCGCTCTGATACAGGAGCCACACCCATTGGAGGTCGACAGGTTTTATTTGAGGCCTTGGTGGATTTGCAAACTTCACAAGCTTGCGTATACGCCCTCACATCGTTGACTAACCCTGGCCAATAGTAATATCGTCTCACCCTCTCCAATGTCTTGTACATGCCTCCATGAGAAGCAAGAGGCTCGTCATGATTCTTTCTTAGAACTTCGGCAACTAGCTCTTCGGGAATCCATAATTTCCAATTGAAAATATCATGTATCTGGTCTCCCGTTGCATGTTCTGTTCTCCGATGGACGAGTCCATCTGCCACTTTCAAATCTGGCAGTTGATTCTGATTGGCCTTGATTTTCTCTATAATTTCTAAGTACTTGGCCGACTTGAATTCCGATGCTTGCAGATCTATTAAAAGCCCATGTCTCGCCTCTATAGCAGCTAGTTCAGCCTCATTGATCCTAGACAAAGCATCTGGTACAGTATTCATTTTTCCACTTCTGTGTTCAATAACGCCTTCTCCCCCTCCGGAGTCATTTCGAATTTTTTTCTTGGCTTCAACAAATCTGTAAGTGGAGCCGATACTGATGCGAAGTTGTTGATAAATTTGCGATACCACCCCACCATGCCAAGAAAACGCCGAAGCGATCTCAAATTTTGGGGAAGTGGAAAGTCTGCCATGGCCGATATTTTCTCTGGATCAGTTCGTATAGTCCCTTCTCCCACGATATGCCCAAGATATTTTACCGTTCTCACGCAGAATTTACTTTTCTCCACGTTTAGTGTGAGTCCAGCTATTTTCATTTGCTCATTTGAAAGGCATCACTTTGAATTGGTACAACGACTTTCCCGGAATTGTAAACGCTGTTTTATCCCGAGATTTTGGGTCCAACGGGATCTGCCAATAGGCATCTTTCAAATCGAGGCTTAAGATATAATTTGCCTTTGGAAGTCGAGATAAAATTCCATCTATTTGGGGTAAAGGATAAGCATCCTTTTTGGTAACAGCGTTGACTTTACGACTGACCAAACACAACCGTACTTTCCCAGGTTTTTGAACCAGGACAACGGGCGAAGACCACGCACTCTGCGACTCCTCAATCACCCCCATTTCCAACATTCGATCGACTTCTTTGTAAAGAAGTTTTTCAACCGATGGTGACACCGGAAAGTGACGTTGTTTGACTGGCTTACCAACGTCGATTTCGTGAGAAATAATAGCGGTTTTTCCTAATCCCGACGAGGCAAACGAAGGAAATTTCCCAATTACCTCGCTTAGGCTGCATCGCTGACCCTCCGCTAGATTATGCGAATTTGATGATATTTCAGATATTTGCATAGAAGATGGCAGCAAACTAAATGCCGTCCAGAACGTGATACCCAAGTACAAATCCTGATTCAGGGATGGTATGATATGGAACTCGAGATCTTTGGTTTCTTCCTTGTACTTTACGGCCGTTTGAAGCTTTCCTACTACTACCTGTTTTTGACCATCTGCCGTGGTAGCAACGGTTGTTACTCTTTTGAACGGAATTTTACCTCGTATTAACTGTTCTGCCAATTTCCCCCCAATCACATTAATAGCTGCCCCCGTGTCTAATAGACCAACCACTACTTTATCAAGGAGCCTGACTTCGGCATACGGACGATTATCATTGTTTTTGAACCTAATTGTGTTTATAGTTTTGACATTGTTCCAATAGGACCTTATTCTTTTAGTATTTCTAGACACCAATCTGTTTCTCACTTTCGGTTTCGAACCTGCAACTTGTGAAACCACCAGGTTTGGCCAAAATTTCTCGATCGGATCAGATGTAAGTGATCTCGCAGGCTGAAAGTGTTCGCTTTCCCGTTTTTTAAACAATTCGGACAAGTATGACGGTAGTTATTTGGGGCGCCACAGCCGAAACAAATTTGCGCTTCATTCGGCATTCTTTGTGTCGATGGCCTTCCTTGCGACAGTTCCAGCATAATAGTGCCATTGCACAGACTTCGCCACTCAACTCGCATTCTACGAATTCCTCTGCATCCATCATGCAGACTCCTCAACTAACTCGGAAACTTGTTTGCGGAAAGGTACCACCTTCTGATATCCCTGGGATTTTCGGACGTCTTCTAAGAAATTTTCTCTGCGCCGGCATATTGCCCTTAAATTTTCTACCGACCGGACTGGAATATTCAGAATCTCATGCCTTATCTCTGGCCTTAAATTTCTTTTTAAAATTTCCACCACCTCCATTTCGGTTAGTGGCATGTCCAGGCGATCCATTAACTCCTCTACTGCATCATAGAACGTATCGAATCCTTCCCTTTCCCGCTGCTTCCTATCTCGAATGGCTTCTCGGATATCTAAGTCCGTCCGCACCTCTCTGAATTGCCTCCTTAGCGCAGCACAAAGAAAATCCCATCGCAAATCCTGGGTATTTTTGTGGTACATCCAGTAGAACTCTCTCGCTTTTCCTTCAAACAGGAGGCTAGCATTGCTGCTTAGAATTGAAAAGTTTCCTTCCAGCGTTTGTCTGGTGAGAGCTTCTACTCGATAAATGAAATTATCGACACTAAGACCATCCGGGTTCCCACTAAACCGCAGTTTCCAACTATTTAAAATATGGCCTACTTTGTCGGGCCTCTGACTTAGGTCTGAGTGATTACTCCTGGGTGTTTCGCGATTGGACCCTATTGGTTCATCCATACTACCCAACGGAATTTGGCCCAAGGAATTTCTTCCAAGTACTACCTCCGGGTTAAAAACTTCTACCGCTGGAAATGATGCCTGAAGATTGGCTTCAATCAACCTAGACATTCTTCCAGATAATTCTGTCAACAACTCGTTCTGCATGGACTTTACAGCGTCTAAAACTGTATTTTGGATTAACTCTTTCTGAGCCCGTCCCAACGCGGATGCCCCTGATGAGCCACTGGGCGTAGAATCTGACATCTGCCCTTTAGCTAACCTAGTGTTTTGAGATGGAGTGTCCAGTTTTTCGAAGCATACTGTGTTACAATTAGGACACGTTGTTTTGCTTTTGGCATAGCCTGCAATGCAGGACTGATAGAAAACATGACCACATTTGGTTTTGTACGTTTTCCCAACGTCTACGGTGGAATCACATAGCGGACACTTTTGTGCCTCATTTTCTTCGGGATCTGGCATAATTGGTTAATTTTTAGAATTTAGCAAGGACAGAAAAATAATATATCTAAGTGGAAAAATACTGATCGACTATTTAATGACAAATAAACTATTGATAATACTAATATTAAAACTAACTTGCGAATAAATCTAAACCAACGTAGGTGAAAAAAAAATGAAAACGGAATTCAAACAGATGTGATCTGAGATTTCACCGGACGAAAAGGTCGATGAACTTTCCGCTGTATTCCGATCTTTATTTCTTTTTTTTTTAAATCACGGCCAGAACCGACAAATAAACTAAAATCGCCAACGACAAATATATCATAAAATAATTGACCCTGAGCATAACTACACCCCTTGAGATAAGACCTGAATGCGAAGGAAAAGAACAAAAAAATGGAAAAAAAATCACGTGAGTAGCCCCAGACACCTGTTGCTTGTGCGATTGCACCAACAACAAATGCTGCTTTCCGACAGCGGTTAGGCGATTGCGATCGATCGCTTTTGCCTATAATCCCATAATCATATAATCATATAATCCCAAAAGCATAAATATATAAAAATTACTTCGAACATATAAACGAACATATAATCGAACATATAAACGAACATGCGCTCGAACTTGAGTGAAAACTTGCCAACGTACTGGGTCAAGCGACTTGGATTGGGGGATTTAAAATTACTTTGAACTTTCCTTTTTTTTTCTTTTTTTTTTTATTTAAATTTTAAGTTGGCCATCATGTTTAGGGAATAATCCTTGTTATACTTTATTTTTTTTCTTGGTCTTGTTCGCTCTTCTTTTCTGGTGATTAAAATTGGTAATACGAAAGAATCACACTCACCCCAAATATTGGAAAATCCATCGTTGAAAGCGCTTTCTCGGACTTGAGGTGGCTGAAACTTTGGAACTTAACAATAAAAAACTAGGAAAATTCTCTAACACGAATTATTCGATGGGGCCATGGAAAATATTATTTTTCTTTTTTTTTCTTATTTTTAAAGGTTAGATATAACCCCACTACCTTTTCGACCCGACATTGGCCAATTTTCTTTTCTCACTTCATATTATTTCTTTTTACGCTAATGGCTCGGAATTGACTTTAGCTATCAGCAATCATTAAAACTTAATCTTTACTCACTAAACAAAACTTATATTACTTAAACTAACACCTATTCCGATGCCGGAATCCCACGTGGATTCGGCTCCTCCGATTTTTCCCGGACAAGATCCTCCGAGTTATCGCGCCGGGGTCGCCAGACGTCCCCCCAAGTGCCCTGGGTCACTCTCGGGTCACTTTTCCGCCGGAAAACTAGCGATCTTTCCGGTTTTATTCGCGGCGAGGAAAAATTATGCGCTATCGAGCGCGGTTGGAACCAAACTGCGGCTCGCGCCAAGGGTTTGATGGTGGGCCTAGCGCGTCAAACTCAAGCCCGTCGATTGAGTCTTTCTTAGATAGTCTGTTTCGGGGTCTATCTGACAATCTTGGTCCGACCTGTTACTTTTCCGGCGAACTCTGCTCCTGCTGCTTTGCGCCGTGGGCTTCCGGAATCCCTCAGATCCGCTCCGACTCTTTGGGGCTGCCTGAATTTCTCTCTGTTCCAGCAATGTCAATCCTTTCGCTGAGCCTCCACGATTCCAGCACTGGCCACAAAAACGGTGGGCCTTCCTATTGGATCTTTCCGCCCCTGGACATAAGCTCCTTGTTCGTCGATCCTTACACTTGGCACCTAGTCACTTCTGTCAACCAATCCTCTCAACTGAATCTGAGGAGGTGCAATGAGGGAATCAACGCACCGACGCCAAAATTTGGCGCTGAATCCTCCTTGGCCTTTGCCCAAAGAGAAGATGCCCACAACGGAAAGTTGCCATTTTACCCGGTTGCACTCCTCCTAATCTCTCTATGCCCCTTTCCAATCTAAAACTTGACTCCTAGATGGCGCTCCTTTCCCAACTACCTTTCATTCTACAGAAACAAGCGTTACAAATCGCGGGGATAGATCCGAGAGAGTATACAGAGAAGGAGAAGAGTATTACGAGGAAGAGTTTTGCACAGATAAGGCGTTTAGTATAAAGGATTTAAGATTGTTAGTAGAGCAAAGTGGCAAGATGTTGTAGAGACCATTGTAGTCCGAACATAATACCCTGAACGGATCGTGTTGGGCATATGTCGAGCTACAATGGCTAAGGAGTAGAGGACGAAAGTTTCTAGTCCTTCCACTAGGAACATTAAAATTTAAGCGTGTTGGTAAATGCTGGCTGTCTACATTTCCATTAATAAGATTAACTAGAAATATGACACCCAGCAATGTTCTACGGTTTTTTAATGTTGGTAAGTTTAATAATAAAAGTGTACAATGATAGGATGGAAGGTGAAGACTTGCATCCCAATTAAGTCCCCTAAGTGCGAAGATAAGGAAGTTTTTTTTTACAGATTCTATGTGATCTTGGTGTACTCCATATTGAGGACTCCAGACACACGATCCATACTCAAGAATCGGACGGACTAGTGAAGTATATAAAGTTTTTGTTAAGTACGGGTCATTGAATTCTTTTGACCATCTTTTAAAAAAACCAAGCACACCCATAGCTTTATTAACCATGGTGGATATATGGTCGGTAAATTTAAGTTTCAAATCTAATAGGACACCCAGATCGTTAACCTGAGTTAATCGTTCTAGGGCATTCCCATAAAGAAAGTACGTAGCCTGGTGAGGATTTGATCGATAAAATGACATGAGTTTACATTTCGATCCATTAAGCATTAGGTTATTTGCTAAACACCAATTTTGAAATTTATCTAAATCGGATTGAAGTCTAGATTGGGCGATAGTGAATCTATACTGAAGACAAAGCTTAACGTCATCAGCGTACATAAGTACAAGTGAGACAGTTAAGGCAAGGGGCAAGTCGTTAATAAATAATGTAAAGAGTAATGGTCCAAGATGGCTTCCTTGGGGCACCCCAGATGTGACGCGGACTAAACGCGAGGTAACATCTTTAAAGAAAACACGTTGGGTTCTTTCAGATAAGTAACTCGAAATCCAAATCAGGAGATCAGTTGGGAATTCCAATAGACTGAGTTTACTTACAAGAAGCGAATGGTTAACAGAGTCAAATGCTTTACTGAAATCAGTGTAAATGACGTCTGTTTGTAAGCCATTCCAGAACCCATCCATGACAAAAGATGTTTGCTCCAACAAGTTGGTGGTGGTGGAGCGGTGCTTCATAAAGCCATGTTGGCACGGGGATATTATTAAACTACATAGGTGTTGCAAATGTGGAGTGATAAGTTTTTCGAAAAGCTTTGGAATGGCTGACAATTTAGAAATTCCTCTATAATTGGCAGCATCGGATTTTTTCCATTTTTTATGAAGAGGAATAATGTAGGATTCCTTCCACATAAGGGGAAAAGCCGAAGTCTCCAGCGACAGATTAAAGAGTCTAAAGAGCGGTTTGCACAGTGCCTCGGCGCAGTTCTTCAGAACGCATGGTACTCCATCAGGGCCTGACGAATACACGGGCTTGACCTTAAGAAGATCCGATAACACACCACTTTGATCAAAAGATGGGCAAAATATCTGGATGGCTGATTGAATCTTATAAGTGTAAGGCTGAGTTGGAATGGTGCTACATGAATAAGTTGTTTGAAAAAACTTTGCGAAGAGATCGGCCATTGCCAGATCAGTGTTCGCATATGAGTTCTCAAACGTAAGCAGAGGAGGATAAATTACATGTTTGCGCTTAGTGATTACGAGGTTATAAAACTGCTTCGGGTCCTGAGAAAATGTTTATGTCATCGCATGCCAGTAGATCGGACCAATCAATTTCCAAAAGTAATTTATTTAGTTTTATAAAGTCAGACTTACGGAAGAAACGAATTTTATTACATTTACGTGTAGACTTAAGGTCAATTAAGGTATTGGTTTCGATTGAAACATCAAGAGTGGGATGATATAGATTCTCAGGGTTAGAAAGGGGCAAAGTTCTGGTAAGAGTAATTCCATCAGGATCAGAAACGAAACACAAGTCCAACAGCCGACCTAAAGAATTTCTAACATGGTTAATTTGCCCGAGTGACATGTCGAACATACCCGCAGGGAAGTCGTGGTGCGAGTTAAGCAGTAAGGACGGAGAATTCTCAACCTTAGACCACATGAGTTCTGGTATATTGAAATCCCCTAGAGCTACCAGCTGATCGTTGTCGGACAGACGGTCCGAAATAAGACGAATAGCGGACAAATGTTGCCAGTATGTAGGCGGTTCCGACGAAGGTGGTATGTAAGAACAGGTAACGTATAAAGAATGACCGGACAAAATGATTTTAATGCAAAGAAATTCTATGTCACCATACTCTTGTGATTGTACCTCTTCAGAAGCGAAATTGGAGTCTACAGAAATTAAGACTCCTCCTCCCCTTCGCAGTGTTCTATCACGTCTAAAAGTGGTGTACTTACTTGGAAAAACTTCGGAGCTTAAGATCTCCGGCTTTAACCAAGTTTCTGTAAAGACTATAATGTGAGATGCAAAGGAAGAACTAAGGTAAGTGTTAGTGTAGAAATTAGTTTTTTGAAGATGAGGTGGAAGGTTGGTCAGTGGCTCTAACCTGTGGTAGTTTCACTCCCACAGGCTTCGTAATTTTTTTCTTCACCGTACTTGGCTGATGTTCATGAACGAAAATGTTCTCTGGCCAAAAGCTGGCGGAACAGATCGTCTTGAACATCTGCACGACACACGTATTTTGAAAGATGACGTGTGCCTGGTGTAGGTGTATTTGCATTTTGTAATATCTGCCACCTTTATGTCGGCTTTAGTTTTGGCTTTGATGTAAGCCGAGATATCAATCTCCGAAGTATCAGGGGCAAGCCGTGAAACAAATATATGTTTCGATGGCGGGATCACCTGCAAGGGTTTTGGTGCCGCCGTAACTAATACGGCAGCATCAGTGCGTCCGGTGGTCCGGACGCTTGATTGCCCTGTTCGGTGACTCTTAAGGGGGTTTGTATTATTGGGTCTGGTGGTATCACTTGAAGCGATGCCACAGAGGACATATCGGACAATTGCTCATTTACCCCGAGATATTCGGAAGCCGAATTTTTCCCAGGTCCGGCCCTTGGAGTGGCCAGCGATATAAGCGGCTGCATGATTGTCGGCTGAGAGGGCTGATGATTATTCGCCACAAGCACATCACTAAAAGCGGATTTCTTACGCTTTGGAGACTCATTTAATAGTTGTAGACTACTAAACTGTGTATCGAGCGCACAGCGTAGGTCATTGATTTTACGAAAACCACTAACCAATTCGTTAAATCCACTTTAAGTCTGTCTCATGAACGATCTCATTTCGCCCTGAACAACACGACAACCGTCACAGCAAAAGTGGAGCCCAGACTTACGGAAATGGCATCCGAAACTGAGGCCGTGAACCCGGCACACTTTGCGTGTAAAACGTTTTCACAAAGCCAGCAGTGGATGGTAAGCTGGGATGAGGAGATTGTCTTATTACAAGACTTCAACGCACAGACAAGTTTAAATTCCATGGTTTTGATTAATTAATATTTTAAATTTTTTTTTATTATATTATTACCGTACCTTGAACCACTGTACCAGGGAAACGAAAAAGGGGGATTCAAGATATGAATCTCTATTGAGCGACGATAGAAGCAACGCCGTAAAAGATGAAGAAGCAGAGCAGAGCTATGTTTGGATTAAAATTAATAAAGTTATTATTTACCTCCAAATATACCACTGCACACACGAAGCGATACGGATATTTGTAAAGCATAAGATTGTTTATTATAAATATTAATAAATATAGATAAACACCGGAGTTTTAAGTTTTGAGATCAAATATTAAATAGAAACGCAGTGCGCACAAAAAAAAAAAACACGTCCGTTCGCTTTAAGATAAGAGAAAGAAGGAATTTAGGAACCGAAAATTATGCACAAAATAATTGTCGTTTTGTGCATACCTTGGTAGAACTTTAATTAGCAGAGGTAGAAGGAAGGAATAATACTGGTTAGGAATACGTAGATTCGGTGGGTAAATGTTTTTCGGTTGTTATATATCTCAACAAAAAAATAATTTAGCCGCCTACGGAATAGTGTACTTGCCTTGCTTTTGTGTTGTTGGTATCCGGCTCGAAGGACCAATGTTTTGCCAGGAATGAGGCGAACAGTAGCAATGTTTGGCCAGGAATGAGGCGAACAGTAGCAATGAGTTGCCCAGGAATTAAAGGCAACCGGATTAGAAATGTTCTGCGAATTATACGAAACAGTGTTACCTTTTAATACAAGAAATTTGGGTTTTAAAAATCAAGAGAATATTAAATTATGTGAGGAACTTTTGGGCTGTGAAATGTTGAGACTAATTGGATTCAACTAATTTGTGGTCGAGCTCTGGATAGGGCGTCTGCTACCACAATATCTTATATGTAAGCTATAATCTCGGGGCTATATTCGCCGATAATATCTCTCCAGCGTTAAAGCTTAGCAGTGTGATTATTTGTACTCTTTGAAAGGTCAGGTTGGGAGTTTGAAATCAAAATTTTCTTTCGTCCAGAGAGTACGGGAGATGGGATCACCTATGGCAAAATTTAATGCGTCTATAGTAAGTTGGAATTCCTTTGTGAAGTCTTTTACACTAATGTACACTAATGTTATATCCCTAGAGATAAGTGTGTTTTTAAGTAGTTCGAATGCACCCGCTGCTTCTTTGTATAAGTTAATGGATATTCTGCTTGACTTGTTTGTGTATACATTCTTCTTTTCTTAGGAGGACAGTTAGAGGTTTGTCTATCTTTGCGTAATCATAATAAATCCATATATCTATAATGGCTTGTCATTCCTGACAATGATCAAAGTTCCTTATTTATTTCTTGAAAAGTGGCAAATGTCGATTTGTATCCTCATATGGGCTTTATGTAGGGTTAGAAACATTTTTTTTTAATGTTCTCGGCATGATTGTTTTCTATTTTGCTGTCGTCAATGTACACATAACAGGATTTTCCTGTCTGTTTCCATAAAATGTCATCTAGAGCTTATTGGAATATGGCTGGCGAAATTTTAACCCAAATAATAATCTGGTAAATTCATAGTTCCCTCCATTCACCGCGAAAACAGTATTTGTATGTCTGACTCATTAAGTGGTATTTGGTGAAATCCACTTTTTAAGTCTAGTACTGAGTAAATTCTTCTTTGGTTTTTTGTTTACTAATTGTGCGATTATTTCGCTTATTTCGGGGATGGGGTATCGATCGAAAATTTGTGACCTCGTTTGGTTCCAATTATCAATGCATGTTCCTGTGCATTTGTTCATTCGGGTTGTCTTTTTCAGGACTACCCAAACTTGTTCCTTATAGGGTGGGAAGGTCTAATAATGCTATCTTGTAGCATTTTTTTAACTTGTTGTTCTACTTCTTGTGTAAGCGATACCGGATAAAGCAAGCAAGTTCCCTTTAATTATTTGGTCTGAAAAGTATATAAAATCTTTGTTTTGATTAAGCACTTCTTTAACGAACCCAGCTTAGTCTATAGTCTATTTAATTAGGTAAGGTAACCTTAAGTAATTAAAAAAATAAATGGAAAGCTAACTTCCATAACAAAGTTATGGAATTTCCGATCAATCACTTTCGGCCGATACCTGGAAAACTATGCAGATCGAATAAGTTTGCCAAAAGTAGAATCCATAGAAAGTCCCATAACTCAAATAACTCAAAAGTCCCAAATGCCATAACTTTTTTGTTTTCTAAGTTCGAAAAATGGGACTTGTTGGCACCTAGTGCCAAGACCCAATAACCTAGCCCCAATAGATGGCCCCTGAAATCACCGGAATCGGGCCAGAAACCGAATTGAGCAATATCAGCGTTAAGAATGACCGACTGACCGGAGCGAGCAAAACCAGCGAGCTCAGCTGAAACCCAATACCTAGCGATCTGAGTCAGCAGATCTATGAACATTGACCAACCAACCACCACATATGAAATTATTTGATCTTATAAAAGATCACCTGGTCCAAAATAAAGACACTTGCGAATACAAATTTAAGCGTCTCTTTACTCAGTGCCAAGTGCGGTTCTTAAAACTTTGAACCTACTTCGAGTGTTGCTCCCGTGAAATGGACCACAAGTAGGAGTGTTGCTCCCGTGTAACGAACCGTCCGTATGACCAATACGCTACGTAGCCTCCGTGTGTTGCTTTCAACTGCCGGAGGGATTATTATCCAACATACCACCACCACAGCTGCAGACAGCCAACCAGACCTTAGCTCATCGCTACAACATAGCGACCTCATCCTGATCACCGCAAGCGACTGTTCAGCCAGAGCAGACCTATGTACAGGTAATTCAGTCAGACTTTCTATAAGGTTTTGATTACGACTCCGGGACCTACCGTTACCCCCGTGAGTTCAAGTTCGACCAAAGTGGCAAATGGCATCGCAACCGCTATACGGACACATAGGACTTTTAATGGATTTTATTTTGGGAAACCTTATCCGATCTGCCAAATTTCATAACGATCGGCTGAATATAAACTACAGCTGTCATATAACTGATTTATCGGAAATGCCATATTTTTGTTGTTTTTTATGTTAGAAGGATGGGACTTTATTTGGATTCCGATGTATAGCTAATAATATAAGCTGCCATTTAACTGCAAGGGTATATCAACTTCGACTGTGCCCGAAGTTAGCTTTCATTTTTGATAAAAATTAAACAAAAAATTTAAATAAATCCAAAAATATTTTTATTATTCTTTTTAGCCCCTAAAAGCGAGGTTGATTAATTGATAGAATCATGACGTCCAGGAATTATAGTAGTTGGAAAAAACATAGACTTGAAGGACAATATTTAAAATACATTGCTAAATTAAAATTTTTTCTCCAGGAAATTAAACCAAAATTTATACATGAGGAAAATTTATTCGAACCCAATATTGCGTGTATTTCTGTTTCTCTACGACCTATTTCCCATACAATAAAAATCAAACATGTAAATGAATGTTCAAGAATTCCTTTTATTTCGACATTGATAATTCCGAAAAATTTCTTGTTTCTCGCTACAATTATACTTCTTGTATTAGCTCAATTTGTTAATGGACAAGAGGATGCTAAAAGCCACAAAAAGTTTTTAAATGCTAGTGGAAACCCCGAATTCAACATATTAAGTTCAAATTTTAATACTAATGCGTTTCCCGACCCAGATCGAATTGATAACCCGCCTTTAAATGAAATCAAAGTACAAAATGAAGCGAGTATAAAAAGATATAATTCATTCAACTCTTCAAACATTGATATATTTACCAACGCTCAAACCGTTTCGATGAACCGCAATATATTGCTTAATTTTGATAATATGCTACAACGGCAATTGCGAGAGAAAGCAAGGTTAGACAGTCTGGAGTCTATAAAAATGCACATACTTATGCGATTAAATCTTAAACAACTTCCAAATATAACAAAACCAATACCTGTGCCGCAAAATATAATAGATAACTTTTATAAAGACTACAATTTATCCTCTCAAAATGTAATGTCGAACCGTGCATTTCGAAATCTAAAACGAAATGTTAGTCAGATTCGCAGTGCAATCATTGAAGATTTTAAAGATAAAGAATCTACACATATGCAAGGGGATAATACTAATAATGTTAATGAGTCTCCAAATATTTATAAAAGAGAATCCAACGAAAATAATTACATTGAAAGAAAAATTCCAATTAATATCAAAAACGATGATTATGAAAGTATTCTTTCGCAAATCAGCAGCATTTACATCTTTCCTGAACGTAAGTGACTAAAATATTAAGATATCTATAGAAAAAGAAAAATTTGCTTATAAACATATATATAATATATAAAATATATATAATACGGAAAAAATTTACTATTCCTTTTCTCCATTATTTTTATTTACCTGTCGAATCTTCTCCCTTAGGGGACTAATAACTAGTAATATAATCCATAAAATTTACATGTTGCCCATTAATAGCTAGTGACTGGGCTAGTAAGTCATTTCTAGTTAGAAATGGTTTGGTTTCTATTTTCGCAAATCGCACGTGTTAGATGGTTTGAATGCTAGGTTGAGCCCTGCTCTTTGACTGGACTTACTGGACGTAAGTGATGTATATGATCAAGCCTGACCCGGTTCTGCAAAATGTATCCTGGTTTCCATCATTCAGTAGCACAAGATTGAGGGCTGCTTACTACAGCCGTCCAATCGATGGAGGGGCATAAAGTCCGGCTAAAATCGCGGGGATAGATCCGATATAGTAAGGGCAGAGTAGTATAAAGTTTGTTAGTGATGGTAAGTTGATTAATAAGAGTCTACTATGATAAGAGGGAAGGTGAAGATTTGCATCCCAATTAAGTGATGTATATAAAGTTTTTTTATTTACGGGACATTAAATTCTTTTGACCATCGCTTAACAAAGCACACCAAGCACACCTATTGCTTTATTAACCATGGAAGATATGTGGTCGGTAAATTTAAGTTTCAAATCTAATAAGACACCCAGATCGTTAACCTGAGTTAATCGATCTAGGGAGTACCCATAAAGAAAGTGAGTAGCCTGGTAAGGACTAGATCGATAAAATGTCATGAGTTACAAGGATTATTTTTTTTACAAAGAAACTCACATAAAAATCTTAAACATAAGATGCAAAAACTTATTTTCTAAACCAACGAAATTGCACAATGGTCTGATATGAGATCCTTTTGTGGTGGTTTCTTTTCATCGCATTGACATGTTAAGTTTCAAATGCGTAATTTCCCATTCCCAATACTAAATTGGGAATACAATACTAAATACTAAATTACTATTTTTTGTTAGTAGTAGTTTTGTCACAATAATTCTATAATTATTGTGTTCAAAAGTTTAATAAATTCAATAGTTAAAAAAACAAAATAACAAAAGTAGTCGAATTCTCGAAATCGGTTCGAACCCGGTACCCTTTATACATCAGCCGAGAACTCTACCGTTGGGCTATCCCTGACAAGATTTCGCGCGAGAATTTTCTAAAGTTCAGTTGTTGCTCCGTTCTAGTTTACAAATCTTCCAAAAATTTGAGCGCTCTCTAGCGGTAAAGCCAAGAAGCTGCAAATTGTTTGAGATATTTTTTCGGATTTCAGCTGTTTGTGAATTGTTTGAGAGTATTTTTTTCAGAGTGCGATCGCCGCGACCGCGCAGTGGGCAGTTCTTATTAAAAAAATTTTTATTGAAATTAAATTAATTAATTGAATTATTTATATTTATTGTTTTGTCTTTTATGTTCGCAAGCTACAAAATATGCACCTTAGCTTCAAAGCAAGCACCATGGGTATCTCTACTTATCAAACAATATCTTGAGTAAGCGACTTTTTCCAGATATAAACGATATATCAAAAGAAACGTTATCTCAAGGGCTATCTCTACATGCAATATGAATCGGATCGTTAGAGCCAATTTGAAACAAATTTTTTTTTTTTAATTTCTTTTCAGTGTATTTTTTTCTCTTACGATTTAGATATTTCATCTTAAAGAAAGCAAACAAGATATTTAACAAACCTTTCTAACTAAATATTGCATGTGAAACTAGGTGCATTGGTTGTAAAGTTTTAAAACTTGAAAAACTTTTTCATCTGGGGAATTCTTTAAAATAACCTGAATAACTTTTGAAAGAAATTATGGATCGGGATAATTAAGGTACCATTCGACGCGTATTTTGGAGAATCTGTGTATATAAAAATATTTTGTCAGATGACACCAATGTCCCCGGTATCTCCAATTTAGTGAATTGAAAGTGTTTTACGTTTACGCAAATTTCTTCCAAGCCAAACTACTTTTGGCAAATTTTTGGATAAAATCCCTCTAATGAAAACAATACCTTTCATTTGGTATATCACTCATTCAGATTAAACGCATACAGAAAATTTTTAATACTTCGGTTATATATAAGTTAAAAAGATTATATTAGTATTCTTTTAAAAAAAGAATTAATCTTTTATGTTTCGTTTATTTGAGTGTCGAATTAGAACTGACAATTATGATTCTTATAATTTATAACTAAACCTATGTGTCGCTCCGTCGCTGCCGCGATCTCAGTCCCGGTTGCTGCTGCTGCTGGCGTCCCTCGATGTCATTGGTAGCTGGTGTTGTTGCTGTAACTAAAGTCCATGTCTTTGCTCCTAATTGGTCAATGCAAGTACATTATGTTGTTGGTAGATGTACTTGCCATTGGGTTCAGTGAGCTTGCCAAATATTTTGGTGTTTTCTTTCTTTTGGCTTTCCCACGATCGCAAGCATAATCAATGCTTACTCAGCGCACGTGTCTTTCGATCCGTGTGACCCTTATTGGTGCCACGGCATCATATTGCGTCCGGTGCACGGTGCACTCAATGTGGTTGCGTAAGCTCTGTTGCTATTAAGAACTTATGGGCATGTGACTGGACTTAACGTTTTATTAACTAATTTAGTATTAGTTAGTATTTGACATTTTAGGTGTTAACTCTTCCCCCCTTAAACGCGGGCGTCCTCGTTCGCAACGTAGAAGAGAACTGGGTTTGGTGAGGATGAATCCGCCGGTGCTTTTGTTGTTTTTGGGGCAGCTTCTTTTAGTTTGCACTTTCTAACTAGCATTGTGATCAGACTTATGATCATTATGAGCAGGATAGTGGCTGACGTATAATTCACGGATACCTCGATTGCCTTCTCTTCTTTAATTTTGTTCAGGATCTTGGTGTTATTTACATTTAGTTCCTTGATTAGTTGAAGGGAGAGGACTTCCTTAATTTTAGGGTTTGCTTCTGAGAGTTGGAAAAGCGGGGGTTCTGGCTCCACTATAGTGAGTTCTTCTGTTCTGTAGATGTTTTCGCCAATTTGTACTGTGGAGTTTCTGTACTGGATGATGAATGATCCTTGGAGATTAAGATTCTATCCATCTAATGACACCATTCCATTAAAGTCGTTCAGCATCAGTGTACCCGGTAGTAATTCCTCAAAATCGGGCACGTGTTGACTATTGATTGCCTTGCATTCCGGTGGTCTTAAGTTTAATAGAGCGCTCACACAAGTGTCGTTGCTTAAGTCTAAGAGTTTTTCCTTAACACAAATTGTTCTATCGTTATGCGATTCACATGGTATCGATATCGCAAATAATTCTTTCTTACATTCTAACAAGTTTTCGAATTTTATGTCATTTATTACTTGAGCTTTTTTTACCGCTTTGACTAATAGAGTTCTACAGGTTTCATTACTTATTAATGGGATACTTATGATATACAGAAGGTCGTTATTATTTGATGCAAGTTTGACTTTTGAAAATTCTAATAGTTCTTCAATATTAATGAATAGGTTATGTTCTTTATTAAACATTTTTTCTATAATATTCGTTTCAATTGTTGAGAATATAAAAGAGTTTACAATATTTGTTTTGGACCAAGTTATAGCATGTAGTATATTGGAAATTTTTTATTTTACTATTTGAATTTGATATCTAAGAATATTTTTCTCTTCGTTAATTATTTTATTTGTATTTTTGGTTACTTTTAGAATAGCATTCGTTACGTTACTTATTTGATTAATTTTCTCGCTTAAAAGTTTATTTATTATAACTTGTTTGTTATTATTTTCTAATTGTCCGTTTATTTTGTTTTTTAATATTTCGTGGTCATGGTGGTCCGGTGATCCTGCCAACCATTTCCATGCCGATCCTAAGATTTCTATTGTTCTTTTTTGTCTATTGTTCGTTCTTAATTTGAGAAGGTTTTGTGTTATTTGAGATAATTCATAAGACAAGTAAGGGTACAGATGAACAAATGTGTTGAAGTTGATCAAATGTGTTGTGGTATTCTTTTATGTCAAATGTATGGATGATTTTAAATGTTCCCTTTTGTTTGGCCGCACGTCCAGTTTCAAGTGAAATCACCTGTGAGTTGGAATAGTCGAGAACTGTGGACAGACCCAGGCAAGTTGGTATGAATAGTCTGAAAGTTAGTTTCTAATGTTATTCTTGTGTATTACTTTCCCGGATTGAGTTTTAATTGTAGTGTTATTATTTTCCTTTACTGTTTCTTTTCTATAGCGTGGGGTAAGTTTGCTACCTAGTCTTTTGTCAATTTTTACATGAATTATATCTCCTGTCTCGTATTGTTTTGGCTGTTCTTTACCCTGGTTATGATATTCTAAGTCGGCTACTTGTTTTTTCTTTATTCTTTCCCTGATTTCGGTACGCTGTTTTTCTATATCTCCCGTAGTGTTCGGAGTGGGGCTTCTGAAAAACACCTCAACTGGCTTATCCTTTATTACTGAATGAATAGACCTATTGTATTCTTTGACTGATTTAAAAATTAAGTCATCGAATGTTATACTTCCGTTATCTTGTTTAATGCATCTCATGATTTCAGAAAGCGTTGAGTGAAATCGTTCTACTTGGCCGTTGCTTGTTGAAGCGTATGGGGCTGTTGTATGGTCTGCTATTTTAAGTTGATCTTCTAAAAGGAATCGAATCGCAGCAGAGTTTAAGGCGCGTTCGTTATCCATTACTACCCACTTGGGCATGCCGAAAGCTATCAGCATTTCTCTCAGAGGAGTTTTGATATCCTCGGAGGCTCTTGACTTTAATATCTTGATTTGGGCGTATTTAGAGAACTTGTCGAGACCAGTTAAAATATTATTTTTTTCTGTAATGTAAATGTCTATGTGGATGATTTCCCCTGGGTACTTAGGGATGGGAGTTGGTTGGATTGCCCCTTTTGGTGGGTGTCTTTCGTATTTTGATTCTCTACAGGTTTGACAAGATTGGACTATTGCATGGATTTTTCTTTGAGCTTGGGGGAAGAAATATTTCTTAAATATCTGTATTTTGTTTTCTTTCGCGTCCCTGTGTGCCCTTTTATGCTCTAATATAATGATCTGGTTCTGGGTTGTTTCTGAGGTTACATCTTCAACCTGATTACTAGTAAACCTAACTTTGTAAGACTTGAAGTGTTTAGGGTAAATAGCTTGAATTTTGGCCATTATTTCTTCTGAAGTGTAGATAACGTTGATAATTCTGGGATCTAGTCGGACGCGGAGTATATTTATGATTTCTTGTTCCGTGTAAGAATTCTTTTTTATTATATGACGATAGAAAGTTGGGAATGGAGTTTCGAGATTATACGAATCAGTGTTTTCTTTTAATAAAAAAAGTTGGTTTTTAAATACGTTTATCGGGGCTTCTACTGAAAATATTAGGTTATGTGAACAACTTTCGACTAGAGTCTGAATGGATTGAATTAATTTCTGGTCGAGCTCTGGATAGGGCGTCTGCTACTACATTAGCTACACCGGGCTTGTATTTAATCTATTGTATTTAATCGGGCTATATTCACCAATAATATCTCTCCAGCGTTTAAGCTTGGCATTGTGATTATTTGCACTATTCGAAAACGTCAGGGGTTGGTGGTCGGTATAAATTGTCACTTTCGAATATCCGTACAGATAATGCCTTAAGCTTTGGAGGGCCCATACGATAGCTAATATTTCCCTTTCGTTCGTTGCGTAGTTTTCTTTAATCTATTGTATTTAATCGGGCTATATTCACCAATAATATCTCTCCAGCGTTTAAGCTTGGCATTGTGATTATTTGCACTATTCGAAAACGTCAGGGGTTGGTGGTCGGTATAAATTGTCACTTTCGAATATCCGTACAGATAATGCCTTAAGCTTTGGAGGGCCCATACGATAGCTAATATTTCCCTTTCGTTCGTTGCGTAGTTTTCTTCCGTTTTTGAGAGGGTACGGGATATGAATGTTATTGGTCTGTGATTCTGTTCTAACACGGCACCTATGGCAAAATTTGATGCGTCTGTAGTCAGTTGGAATTCCTTCGTGAAGTCTGGATACGCTAATGTTACATCTCTAGATATAAGCGTGTTTTTAAGTTTTTCGAAGGCACCCGCTGCTTCTTTGTCTAAGTTAATGGTTATTCTGCTTGACTTGTATTTGGATACCCGTCCCTCTTCTCCTCTGAGGAGAACAGTTAGAGGTTTGGCTATCTTCGCATAATCCTTGATAAATCTCCTATAATAGCTTGTCATTCCTAAAAATGATCGAAGTTCTTTTAGTGTTTTTGGTATTGGGAAGTTTTTAATTGCCTTGATTTTTTCGATGTTGGTTTTAACTCCATCCTCTGAGATCGTATATCCCAGAAAGTCTACCTCTTTCTTGAAAAAGTGGCATTTGTCAATTTGAATCCTCATATTGGCTTTTTGTAGGGTTAGGAATACTTTGTTTAGGTTTTCGGCATGATCGTTTTCTGTTTTGCTGAAAACGATGATGTCGTCGACGTACACATAGCAGATTTTTCCTATGTGTTCCCTCAAAATGTCGTCTAATGCTCTTTGGAATATGGCTGGTGAATTTTTTAATCCGAATGGTAATCTGGAAAATTCATATTTCCCTCCATTCACTGCGAATGCAGTTTTTTCCATGTCTGACTCTTTAAGTGGTATTTGGTGAAATCCACTTTTTATACCTTTGCAGAGGGTATTATAATTTTGGTCAAAAGTGTGCAACGCAGTGAAGGAGACATCTCCGACCCTATAAAGTATATATATTCTTGATCAGGATCACCTCCTGAGTCGATATAAGCATGTCCGTCTGTCCGTCTGTCTGTCTGTTTCTACGCAAACTAGTCTCTCAGTTTTAAAGCTATCGACTTCAAACTTTGCACACATCCTTCTTTCCTTTGCAGGCAGTATATAAGTCGGAACGGCCGGGATCGGTCAACTATATCCTATAGCTGCCATATAACTGATTGATCGGAAATGCCATAACTTCGTTGTTTTTTAAGTTAGAAGGATGGGACTTGCTGTGGACTCTTCTTTTGGCAGACTTATTCGAACTGCCGAATTTCATAAGGATCGGCCGACTATATCCTATAGCTGCCATATAACTGATTAATCGGAAATGCCATATCTCTGTTGTTTTTTAAGTTAGAAGGATGGGACTTGCTGTGGACTCTTCTTTTAGCAGACTTATTCGATCTGCCGAAATTCATAAGGATCGGCCAACTATATCCTATAGCTGCCATATAACTGATTGATCGGAAATGTCAAATCTCTGTTGTTTTTTAAGTTAGAAGACTGGGACTTTGTATGGATTCTACTTTCGGCAAACAAATTTGATCTGCCGAGTTTTATAAGGATCGGCCGACTATATAAGATCCGATATATATCTAATAATATAAACTGCCACATATCTGCAAGGGTATATCAACTTCGGCTCCGCCCGAAGTTAGCTTTCCATTCTTGTTAGGTCTAGTACTGAGAAAAATCTATTGTTTCCTAATTGTGCGATTATTTCGCCTATTTCGGGGATGGGGTATCGATCGGATATTGTGACCTCGTTGAGCTTCCTATAATCAATAACTAACCTGTATTTTTGTTTTTCATTAGGGTCTGTTTTCTTCGGGACTACCCAAACTGGTGCATTATAGGGTGACCGTGAGGGTCTAATAATGCCATCTTGTAGCATTTCTTGGATTTGCTTTTCTATTTCTTGTCTAAGCGATGCTGGATATGGGTAGTGTTTTCCGTAAACTGGGGTATCGGAGGAAGTTCTAATTTCTCCTACAACTCTGGTTGTGTAAGTGAGCTTGGTTTCGGGGTCAGCGAAAAGGTTTTTATGGGTGTCGGTGAAACTTTTAATTATTTCTTTTTGAGTTTCTGTCATATGCTCGTCTATTGGGCCGATCTTGTTTACGGCTTGAGCTGCTAGTTGGTGAATTTTAATTTTCCTATTTTTGTCTAATATCAGAACATCGTTTTTAACGTCTATTATTGCTCCTAGTTTCCTAAAAAAACATTGCCTAGAATTCCATGAAATGTTTTCAGTGTATCTAATAGAAAGAATTTTAGTGGGGTTTCCGATATGTTGGGGAGTTTAACTATTGTATGTTGTGTTATTTCATTGTTTCCTCCTACTGAGTTTACTGTAAAACTGTTACTATTGGGTTTTGGGTTTGGTACTAGTTGTGCTTGAATGTAATTTTGATTTGAGCCCGTGTCGATTAGAAATTTCAGAGTTTTGCCGTTCCTCATAGTTACTTTGAAGTAGGGTAAGGAGGAACGGTTTATTCTAAAAAATATAATTCTGACATATCAATGGATTCTTGTTGCTCGGATTCCGCTTGCCATGAAGCTTCTTCCTCTAGTTCATTTATTCCATTCTCTTCCGCTGCCTGAAAATATTCTTGTTCTTCGTCCACCTCTGATTGTATGTTGAATTGGCGTTGCATCTTATTAGCGTTTTGAACGTTTGCGTTGCTTAGTGGTCGTTTCCCTACGAAATTGTTATCATGGGGTCTATTCATATAGTTAACATGATGTGAACGAATGGATTGATCTACATCCATGGGTGTTGGCTTTGGTTGGGGTCTGGGAGGTGGGTTAGGGTTGAAGGAGGCTTGTGCTCCTGATTGATTTGTATGGATTTGGTTGGGTGTGTTATGTCGGGTTAGTGTTGTTTCGAATGTCCTTGGTGGGATTGCTGGTTTCTGTACTTGGTTTCGATAGTAGTACAGATTTGGTTGAAAATTGTGATTGGTCGTTCGGGGTGGCGCTTGAGGCGGATAACCCCTAGTGGGTACTACATTATTTCTTCCAGAATATACGGTTCTTGGGGTTTGGCCATTCCTAGTGTTCTGATTTTCTATTAGGTTGCAAAGATGTAATGCATGGCCTAAGTCGTGAGGTTCTTTAAAAGCCAAAAGTTGGGAAAGACTGCCGTTTAGGCCTCTTACAAATGTATCCAGTGCTTTCTCTCTATACAGTGCTGTTAAGGCCTGAATAGTTTCCTGAGATGCTTCGAGATTCCCAATTCGATTCAAAATCAGGGAAAGTTGTTAATATACCGCTTGATAGAATTCGACCATCGAATTGCTGCCTTGGTTAAGTGCATACAACGGATATTCGAGCGTTTTTAGATCCCGCCTATCAGCAAAGTGTGCTGTCAAACACTTTGATATTGCCTTCCAATTCCAAGGTGTGTTATAGGATTCTAGGACAGCATCTGCTTGTCCGACGATTTTGTTTCTAATTGCTAATATTATGCCGTAATATTTTGGGGACCCTTTTTTACTGTCATATATTTTTAGAACCCTTTCTACGCTTTTTTTCCAAGACGAGTATTCGATCTTGTTTCCAGAAAAATCCCTAGGCGTTCGTACTATGTTTGGTAATTTATCTAGCTCGCCAATATTATGGGCTAATTCCCTTTTAATTATTTGGTCTGAAAAATTAGAAAAGTCTTTGTTTGGATTAAGGATTTCCTTAACCAACCCAGCTAAGTTTTCTTGAAGTATATCCTTAATTTTCTCCTCCACGTCTTTTTCCGTAAGTAGTTTTGCACTCGCCCTTACAGATGATGAAGGTCCTGCAATATTTCCCATCCTATCTACCAAATCTTGTTCCGTCATTTTAATGAAGTTTTATGGATGATCGTAAATGGGTCTTATAGGGGTTAATAAGTCGGATATCGAACGAATTGTCAAATTTTTTCTTAAAATTCTAGCTTTAAATCCTCATTAGAGTTTTGTTTAATTGGGGTTTATGTTTTAATTTATGAGTTTTGTTGGAATTGTTTTTTCAAAATTATTATTAATATCCTTCTTAAAATTCTAAATTTCTCTCTTTTTGGTTTTTTTGTTTTTTATTAATTCTTGGTAAGGTTTTCCTCTTAATTTCGGTTCGAGTTATTAATTTTTTTCGTATTTTAGGATCAAAGTTTCTTATAAGTTTTCCTTATTTCCTTTTTTATAAATTTTTTTTTTTTTTTTTTTTTATCTAAAAATAAATATTTCTTAACTAGCTTACATTAAAATCATTTCGGCGTGCTATCGTGACGATAGGTTCGGCTGATTCCTTTTTGTCCCACGCAGCAGCGATTCCTCTTGTGTGTGGGTCTACTACGGAGCCTCCTCTATTCCTGGATCACGTTCTCTCTGAACGGGTACTAAAGGGATCACGGCGATGAAATTTGGAGCCTGGCTTTTTCACTAGGTACAATTCCGTAAGGAGTGCGTTGTAGCGTTTTTTTTTAACGGCACTTGTACACTTCCGTCGCGATGTTTGGCGTTTTCTTTGTAAACGAAAATAAAGCCAAACGTCGGGATTTTTTACCGATCTGAACGAGACTCGGAACTTGTATCCTTTCGCGGTATTTCGCCAGGTCCCTGCTCGGGCGCCAGTTAAAAAGATTCTATTAGTATTCTTTTAAAAAAAGAATTAATCTTTTATGTTTCGTTTATTTGAGTATCGAATTAGAACTGACAATTATGATTCTTATAATTTATAACTAAACCTATGTGTCGCTCCGTCGCTGCCGCGATCTCAGTCCCTATTGCTGCTGCTGCTGGCGTCCCTCGATGTCATTGGTAGCTGGTGTTGTTGCTGTAACTAAAGTCCATGTCTTTGCTCCTAATTGGTCAATGCAAGTACATTATGTTGTTGGTAGATGTACTTGCCATTGGGTTCAGTGAGCTTGCCAAATATTTTGGTGTTTTCTTTCTTTTGGCTTTCCCACGATCGCAAGCATAATCAATGCTTACTCAGCGCACGTGTCTTTCGATCCGTGTGACCCTTATTGGTGCCACGGCATCATATTGCGTCCGGTGCACGGTGCACTCAATGTGGTTGCGTTATGGGCATGTGACTGGACTTAACGTTTTATTAACTAATTTAGTATTAGTTAGTATTTGACATTTTAGGTGTTAACTTATATAATACTTCGGTTTTAATACTTTGGCATGCATGTCGCCACCTAGAGGACTGCCGTCCGCTGTGATATGAATGCAGGCTACATCTCCCTCTTTGTAAAAAAAAAACCTAATATTGTGAAGTTATTTTGATTAATATATATTTTATGTTGTATATTATTGTGTGTATATTGAATTAACCTGTGTATTAATTTAGTTTCAATTTATGAAAAGAATATGTTTTTGTTTTTGTATGCGTATAGCATACAAAATTGCGTATAGCCATTAAATTATATTTATTATGTTATTTGTATATTTAAGTTTTTATTACGCATTCGGTTGAGATAAGACATTTTCTCTCTTATTCAAAATTTCTTTCTGTGTTTGTTTTCTTTTCAATATAAGTCATTAATATTACTATTTTTTTTTTTTTTTTTTTTATTTTTTTTTTTTTTGTTACGTTATTTTCCTATTTTATAAGCTTCTTAACTTAGTGTTTATACATTTTTAACCTATTTTTATTTACAATCTGTTTTTCCTTTTTTCCTACATCTATCTTTATATTATTTCTATCTTCTATATCTACTACTTTATATGGGCCCAGATATCTGTTATCTAGTTTCTACGCGGTTTCATTTATCAGCATAATCAAATCTCCTAGCTCTACTATTATATCGTTAATATTTTTATAGTATTCTAACTTACGTTTAAGCTTCTCTTGTTCTACCATAGTTTTCGCTCTTTTATTTGCGATTTGAAATCTAAATTTGAATTCTTTTGCATAATCGTCTACATTATATATGGGTCGATAATTTTAGATTGGTCAAACTCGGTGAATTGCCTTGGTATTCTGCTGTAAACCAGTTCGTACGGGCAGTATTCATGTACCGTCGAAGGTGTAGTGTTGAAACAATATGTGAAATAACTCAAACATACGTCCCAACAATTTTTATCTACCGAAATGTATGAACGAATGTGTTCATTGAAGGTTCTGTGACTTCTCTCAATGGTGGCTAGCGTTTGGTGATGATGAGCTGTTGATTATATATTACTTATTTTCATGTACTTACACAGCTATAAGTGAATTTTTGTATTCAGTACCTCTGTCCGTTATAAACGTCTTCATTGGACCGTACTTTAGAACCAAAGATTCAAATATTGCCTTGACTACTGTTTTTGCGCTTTTATCTGCTACTAGTATTGTAACGTGATATTTTGTCAGATCGCATTTCCGTTCGCGGAAAATTTTTACAATTTTTAACATACTGTGTTATCATTTTAGTCAAATGGGGCCAGTAGTAAAATTTTTTGATTTTTATCAGAGTACGCGTAATCTCTGTATGGCCTCCTTCTATTGGATCGGCATGGTATTTTGACAGGATTGCATTTATAGAACGTATGTCTTTTTTGTCTATGTGGGTCACCTTTCTTAGTAGCGCTACTTTTAAAGTATTTAAATATTTATTGCCCATATTTTTAAATTCTGTTTTTGATACAAATTCGAAAGTTTGTTCAACTGGTGACATTTGAAAATTAATGAGTTTATGCAATCCGGCTTCTGTATTAAGCCTTTGAAAGAATTGACCTATGTAAATCAAGTTCTCTTGGCTTTTTTAAATAAGCAGTTGAATTTCGTTGTTTTTAGTTTCACAAAATTTTTTTTAAGTCGTTTTTGCTAAAAACTTCATAGACATTGGGCTCTTTTATTTTTTTTTGCAATTTTATTTTCTCATCTGCGCAGATGTTTTCCTGTATTTTGATGATCGCGTTCTGACCATCAATATTTTTCTATGCACTTTAAGTTTTTCAATTGTTATGCGGGATAATGCATCCGCAACGTGATTGTCTTTATCCTTAAGATACTCCACAGTAAATTCACACTCCTCTAGTTAAGGCCTCATTCTTTTTAATGTTGATGTCGGCTTAGTCATCGAAAATAGATAAGTTAGTGGTCTGTGATCGGTTTTGACAGTGAAGTGTTTACCATATACGTATGGCATGAAGTGATTTATGGCCCAGTGGATTGCTAATAATTCGTGTTCTATAGATGACTTGTTACTTTCGCCCTTTTTAAGGCCGCGAAATGCGAATGTTACCGAATACCAATGTAATTTTGTGTTAGCACTACTCCATATGCTTCTTTGATAGCATCTGTGATTATGCAAAATTCTCTGCTGAAATCTGGGTATTGAAGTATAGTCGAATTCATTAATTGCTTTTTAAGATGTTCAAATGCATTTTGGCATTCAGTAGTATATACGAACCTTACATCCTTTTTACATAGTCTCGTTATGTTGCGTGAATAGTCTGCAAAATTTTTAATTATTTAAATTTTAATAACCTTCTAGCGCTATCTGCGTCCGTAGGGATTGGAAATTTCCTAATGGCCTCATATTTGGTGTCATCAGGCAATATAGCTTTATCAGTGCATTTGTGTCCGAGGAAAGTAAAGAATGAGCATTTATCAGGATACAGTTTATTGTTATTTTTTTCTGCAAAGATCGAATAAGATTTAAGATTAATTAATAAGATTTTAAACCATATTTTTTTCACAACATTCTATGACAATTAAATCGTTCATATAGAGGAATGCTTGGGAAGGTTTAAGGCCAGCAAATGCAATTGTTATCATTCTCTGAATAGAATTCGGCGTTATTTTTAAACCATAGGGCAATCGCGTGAAGCGATAGGAGCCATTGCTCGTAGAAAATTTTGTTATATTTCTTGAGTTTTCTTCAAGTTCTATTTGGTGAAATCCGGAAATTATCGATCCAAACATGAAAAATATTTTGCTCTTCCTAGTTGATCGAGAATATCATCTATTCTAGGAAGTGGGAATTTGTCAGCCAATCATTATACCCTTGCAGAGGGTATTATAATTTTGGTCAAAAGTGTGCAACGCAGTGAAGGAGACATCTCCGACCCTATAAAGTATATATATTCTTGATCAGGATCACCTCCTGAGTCGATATAAGCATGTCCGTTTGTCCGTCGGTCCGTCTGTCCGTCTGTATGTCTGTTTCTACGCAAACTAGTCTCTCAGTTTTGAAGCTATCGACTTCAAACTTTGCACACATTCTTCTTTCCTTTGCAGGCAGTTAGAATGATGAAACTTGCTGTGGACTCTTCTTTTAGCAGACTTATTCGATCCGCCAAATTTCATAAGGATCGGCCGACTATATCCCATAGCTGCCATATAACTGATTGATCGGAAATGCCAAGTTAGAAAGATGGGACTTTCTATGGATTCTACTTTGGGCAAAATTTTCCCATCTGCCGAGTTTCATAAGGATCGGTCGACTTTATCCTGTCATATTATCGGTCGATAAATATAGTTTTACCATAAATCACTTGTCATCTTTGGGAAAATAAAATTATTCGATAATGCTGTAAGGATTTATAAATATTATTCGAAACGTTTTTATAAATTTTATATATATAGTAAATTTTATTAACTAATTAAAACAAAGAATTGATGCTAGTTTCCGTGATGTTTATTATGAATCCTCACATACTCAGCCCCCTCACCACGACAAGGTCTCAATCCACGAGAGGGAAATAAATAACTTAATCTATATTGCACTTTTTATACCCTTGTTTAAATAAACAATTTATCTTAATCTATTCACAATTTATATATTTGTACAAGTATATAACTAATTTCTATAAATATATACAATTTATCTTAATGAATTTAATAAATAAGTTAATAATAATTTATTAATATTAATATTAATAATTATAACTCTTAATAACTATATTGTACAAAAATTCCATCATGATGACTGTAGACTGTTTTGTATGTAACAGCTACAGCATTCCTCAGCTCATTTTCAGCAAATACCCAATCAATTTGCGTTAGATGTTTTGTTGTTGCACTATTATTAATTGGATGAAGATTAATTTCATTTAAAGCCTCTTCTAGTTGATCAGTGCCGCTGGATCTGCATATATTAAAATCACCTAAAATAACCAATTTGTTATTATTCTCTAATCTGCGTATTCTTTTTGAGAAATTGAGTTATAGGAAATGCGGGATTTCTATAAACAACAAAAAAAAATGTATTGAGAAACTTAAAAGCAATTGACTTATATATGATTCTGGAGTTCAAAGACTTATTTGTCTCAAACAAAAACACAACATTTTCAGAAATGTTTTGTTTGGCATAAATAATTACTCAATTTTTTCCAAAACCATTTAATCGATTGCTATCAATTCTCTTTATAATATCGAAATCTTGCAAAGAGAAATCTTCGTTGGGAAGAGTCCAAGTTTCGACAAAACAAAGAAAATTTGCAGAACAAATAATAGGGTCGTTGAAAATATCTTCACGATGGCTTCGAAGAGACTCAACATTATGGTAATATAGGGAGATTGCTTCGTTTCTGTTAACCACATTCTCGTAATGCGTAGTCAAGAACTTTTCCTCTCTTAAATTTTGAAGTTCGGCTTGGACATTTGGAGCTCCAAATCTTGTTGGAGGAACTAGTGGCTCTACTGCATCCAACATATAGCGAAGCTCGCTTAATGCCTCTTTTAAGATGCACGGCGACTTTGCTATATGTTGCTCCTTGGCTTTTATGGATGGTAATAGCCTCAGCAGGAACAATTGGGAATTGTTTTCTGTCAACAGAAGCATGCTCTGATCTTCCACACTGAAAAAATCGAGAGGCTTTTACTATTGGAGTCCATTCGGGATATGGACTGTTTCGAACTTTTGATCTGGCGATAGCACCAAC
Source organism: Drosophila monieri (assembly GCA_035047585.1). Lineage (NCBI taxonomy): Eukaryota > Metazoa > Arthropoda > Insecta > Diptera > Drosophilidae > Drosophila > Drosophila monieri. The sequence goes on from JAWNPJ010000069.1 coordinate 1,838,205, forward strand.
CATGGGCTCGAAAAAATTAATCCAAATTCGTGTTATTACATTTGAGCCATTAACTAAGCAATGGTCAATTTGCTTTAGCTGACCAGTTGCTCCATTTACAAGTCCGTCACTTGTGTCTATATTGACGGTAACCATATATTTCGCAGTTGTTTTGAGATGAAGAACATACGGTAAACCCTGAGTTTCAAAGGTTTTAAAATTTTGAGCATAACTTAACGTATTTTCTCTATTTTGTCCATATATGTTCGCAGTTTTCACTGTATCAACTGCAGTGGAAACCAACTCTTCCGTCCCAATTTGCGCTAATTTTATGGAATTGAAATGGTTTACTTCTTCGTTAGAAGAAAATAAATGAATGACATCATCAGGAACTTCGCTGGGGGAAACCACTCTTTGTTTTAGGAGCTCTATGTCTGCAATTGTCATAGAAGCCTCAGATAAATTATTTAAGGCTTGTGCAAATGCATGATCGCCTCTTTGACGCATTATTTCTGTGAGCTCAAAATAATTGAAGTTGCTCCATAGGCTATTTCCCGCTAAAACGCTATAAGGATTATTCGTCCTCTCCGAAAATATCCAACTGTCTCCAACTGGGGAAAGCTGCTTTAGGTCTCCAAAAACTATAATTGATTTTCCTCCAAAACATAAGTCTGGGCATCGGAAAATTTGACGAAGACGTTGATCCAAAAATGAAAGCATTTTTTGATCGAGAATATCATCTATTCTAGGAAGTGGGAATTTGTCAGCCAATCATTATACCCTTGCAGAGGGTATTATAATTTTGGTCAAAAGTGTGCAACGCAGTGAAGGAGACATCTCCGACCCTATAAAGTATATATATTCTTGATCAGGATCACCTCCTGAGTCGATATAAGCATGTCCGTTTGTCCGTCGGTCCGTCTGTCCGTCTGTATGTCTGTTTCTACGCAAACTAGTCTCTCAGTTTTGAAGCTATCGACTTCAAACTTTGCACACATTCTTCTTTCCTTTGCAGGCAGTTAGAATGATGAAACTTGCTGTGGACTCTTCTTTTAGCAGACTTATTCGATCCGCCAAATTTCATAAGGATCGGCCGACTATATCCCATAGCTGCCATATAACTGATTGATCGGAAATGCCAAGTTAGAAAGATGGGACTTTCTATGGATTCTACTTTGGGCAAAATTTTCCCATCTGCCGAGTTTCATAAGGATCGGTCGACTTTATCCTGTCATATTATCGGTCGATAAATATAGTTTTACCATAAATCACTTGTCATCTTTGGGAAAATAAAATTATTCGATAATGCTGTAAGGATTTATAAATATTATTCGAAACGTTTTTATAAATTTTATATATATAGTAAATTTTATTAACTAATTAAAACAAAGAATTGATGCTAGTTTCCGTGATGTTTATTATGAATCCTCACATACTCAGCCCCCTCACCACGACAAGGTCTCAATCCACGAGAGGGAAATAAATAACTTAATCTATATTGCACTTTTTATACCCTTGTTTAAATAAACAATTTATCTTAATCTATTCACAATTTATATATTTGTACAAGTATATAACTAATTTCTATAAATATATACAATTTATCTTAATGAATTTAATAAATAAGTTAATAATAATTTATTAATATTAATATTAATAATTATAACTCTTAATAACTATATTGTACAAAAATTCCATCATGATGACTGTAGACTGTTTTGTATGTAACAGCTACAGCATTCCTCAGCTCATTTTCAGCAAATACCCAATCAATTTGCGTTAGATGTTTTGTTGTTGCACTATTATTAATTGGATGAAGATTAATTTCATTTAAAGCCTCTTCTAGTTGATCAGTGCCGCTGGATCTGCATATATTAAAATCACCTAAAATAACCAATTTGTTATTATTCTCTAATCTGCGTATTCTTTTTGAGAAATTGAGTTATAGGAAATGCGGGATTTCTATAAACAACAAAAAAAAATGTATTGAGAAACTTAAAAGCAATTGACTTATATATGATTCTGGAGTTCAAAGACTTATTTGTCTCAAACAAAAACACAACATTTTCAGAAATGTTTTGTTTGGCATAAATAATTACTCAATTTTTTCCAAAACCATTTAATCGATTGCTATCAATTCTCTTTATAATATCGAAATCTTGCAAAGAGAAATCTTCGTTGGGAAGAGTCCAAGTTTCGACAAAACAAAGAAAATTTGCAGAACAAATAATAGGGTCGTTGAAAATATCTTCACGATGGCTTCGAAGAGACTCAACATTATGGTAATATAGGGAGATTGCTTCGTTTCTGTTAACCACATTCTCGTAATGCGTAGTCAAGAACTTTTCCTCTCTTAAATTTTGAAGTTCGGCTTGGACATTTGGAGCTCCAAATCTTGTTGGAGGAACTAGTGGCTCTACTGCATCCAACATATAGCGAAGCTCGCTTAATGCCTCTTTTAAGATGCACGGCGACTTTGCTATATGTTGCTCCTTGGCTTTTATGGATGGTAATAGCCTCAGCAGGAACAATTGGGAATTGTTTTCTGTCAACAGAAGCATGCTCTGATCTTCCACACTGAAAAAATCGAGAGGCTTTTACTATTGGAGTCCATTCGGGATATGGACTGTTTCGAACTTTTGATCTGGCGATAGCACCAACCATGGGCTCGAAAAAATTAATCCAAATTCGTGTTATTACATTTGAGCCATTAACTAAGCAATGGTCAATTTGCTTTAGCTGACCAGTTGCTCCATTTACAAGTCCGTCACTTGTGTCTATATTGACGGTAACCATATATTTCGCAGTTGTTTTGAGATGAAGAACATACGGTAAACCCTGAGTTTCAAAGGTTTTCAAATTTTGAGCATAACTTAACGTATTTTCTCTATTTTGTCCATATATGTTCGCAGTTTTCACTGTATCAACTGCAGTGGAAACCAACTCTTCCGTCCCAATTTGCGCTAATTTTATGGAATTGAAATGGTTTACTTCTTCGTTAGAAGAAAATAAATGAATGACATCATCAGGAACTTCGCTGGGGGAAACCACTCTTTGTTTTAGGAGCTCTATGTCTGCAATTGTCATAGAAGCCTCAGATAAATTATTTAAGGCTTGTGCAAATGCATGATCGCCTCTTTGACGCATTATTTCTGTGAGCTCAAAATAATTGAAGTTGCTCCATAGGCTATTTCCCGCTAAAACGCTATAAGGATTATTCGTCCTCTCCGAAAATATCCAACTGTCTCCAACTGGGGAAAGCTGCTTTAGGTCTCCAAAAACTATAATTGATTTTCCTCCAAAACATAAGTCTGGGCATCGGAAAATTTGACGAAGACGTTGATCCAAAAATGAAAGCATTTTTGAGCCAACCATGGAAATTTCATCGATTATAATTAATTGAAGATCTATCAATTTGCAATGAATTGTATTTAAACTATCATTGCTTAAAGGTCTTAAGGGACCTGAGGCCTGATTAATTGGAAGAGAAAAAACTGAATGAGGAGTTAATCCTCAAATTCCAAAAGCAGCTTTTCCAGTTGGAGCAGATAACAAAACCTTTGCCGAATCCGTAGCACCAGGAAGCTTATTGGCTCGCCAAGTCACAGACTGATATATGGTTGAAATCAGTCTGCTTTTCCCTACGCCGGCCCATCCACCAACGTATTCGTAAAAAATATTTTTACAAACAACATTATGCATCACATGTGCATAATATTGTCTTTGTTTGTAGTTGAGGGACCGAGTTAGCGAGCAAAGGTCATCAGTGGAAGCTAAGGGGGGAGTCTAATTAATTGAAGTTCGCCATCTTCTTCAGGGTTATTCGTAGCATTGTCATCCTGAAGAATATTAACGTTCTGCTCTATATTTGGCACTGCTAAAGCTCTAAATTCTTCGTCTAAAAATTGGGAGGCAGGTTCTTCTATATTAGGAACATTATCACCCCTATCCTCTTGCAAATCTTCAAGAACTCTTTCTAACTCCATATCATCAAACACATCATAGTACCTTTTCATGAGCTTAATAGATTCATGATTAGATCTGAATGTGTTTTCAACGTCGTTGGAAAGAAGTTCAGCTTCTTCATTTCGCCAAGGATAGAAGAGCATTAAATGCTCTCGGAAATAATCAGATGGTGAAGAGTTAATGCTAAAGCGAACCCATCTAAGAATCAGGGGATGCTTGCGTTTCTTAACGCAACCAGACCCGTCCATCAGTGGATAGCTTTGCTCAGCAACTTCGTTTTCTCCATCTAGCTTCAAATCATTTGCTTCATCATAGTCCTCACTATGATTAGCGGCAGATCGTGTTTTGCGCTTGAGAAATTTATACCAAGCTGCGAAATCTGCTAAACAAAGTCCTTCCAATTGCTCATGCCTTTGCACATATTGGTCAAGTATATTACGCTCAAAAATATCCAACGAGTTGTTTGGTAGTCGCTCTAGTTCTTCATTTGAGCGAGCCAATCTAACTCGTTTGTCTGGATGGCAAGTGTTTATAAAAATTGTACCTTCACTTGCCTCCGACATATCCGACATATTAGTTTCAAGGTGGGACAGAAAATGTTCAAAATTATTAAATAAAGCTGCGTCTTCATTAGGAATGGTTCTTAGAGTTTCCTTGATTTTTTTGTACAAAGTTTTATGTTCTTCAACATTAACTTCGTTTTCTTTCATCGGATACAAAACAAGCGTTTCGGGCATAGGAGGGTATGGCATATTAAATCGACAAAACTCCTGTCCGCGTAACTCTCTTAAGCAAGATGAACTGTGCTTGTGACGTTGATACTGAATTACTTCTTGTAGTTCAGGATCGTCTCCATTTGTGGTAATAAACCTATCGATAAAGCTTATTACTTGCTCGGTATTTTCGGCGTCGTCGAGCTTGGGAGCACTAGAAAGCCAGTACATGCCATGAGAATGCGGAGATCCTCTGTGCTGAAATTCGATTCTCCAATAAAAATGGGAAAGATTGAATTCCCCAAAAATATCGGTTTTGAACAATTTCATTAATTGTCGCAACCTATAATCGAAGTGTCGAGAGCACGTCACTGGATCGGATCGGATTAACCGAGCCTTTTCGGAGCTGGGAAGAGCTGCCGCTTCTTCTTCGCTTGTAGCCCTATTATCCAATAGAAGAGAAAGGATAACTAAAAGTTCATTCCATTTAGTTTCAGCAGCGGAAAGTGTAATGAAAAACGTTGGCAGCCCGAATTGTCGAATCATAGCTATCACTTTCTTTTTTTCAGCTTTCGTAAAATTTATACATATATAAAACTTTAGGAACCACAGCGCAACGACGGTCGTAAAAACGGAGTTGTGATCGGGCTTTTTTCGCATAGGTTGTATTCCCTTTAAATATTTCTCCGCAAGAAATAGTTGGAAATGAAAGTTCCTCTGCATCTTCGTCAAGCGTTAAGCTTGTTGGACGTCGGCCTTCTCCCGGTGCCAGTGCAATGCGTTGAATTGCAGTATCATTATCATTTTCCAATAATGTTTCATGGCCTCCGGGATTTAAATTTTCTTCTATCTCTACAGCATTTTGGGATAGTTGTTGCTGTTAAAGAAGTTGCTCCACCGCTTCGCGATCAGATTCATCCGCAATAAAAGGAATTTCATTGTTTCCTTGAAGTTGTGCTAGCCATGACTCGTTAAGTGAGATGTTGTGCTTTCTGTAGAGCTCGGTATTCACTAAGTACCGTACAGCTTCAAGAACCCGAGCGGGTCGAATAGTTTCCGTCATGAAATTGTGAGCGTACTCTAGCCTCCTTTTTAAATGGACTTGGATGACATGAGTAGAGTCGAAAGAGCGCGGAAGCGCAGTCACAATGTCAGGAACTGAAATTGGAACGTTCACTACTGCCCCTCTGATACCACATTGCCTTTCATAGCCGAGAGAAATAATCCTCATGAAAGGGATTCTCGGTGAAATAAGGCGCTCTTCGAGGCAGGTTAGTCCATTTAAGCACTCGGGGATTTCTGGGAAGTCGAACCCATTCGAACCCAATCCACTTACCTGCGAACGGAACCATGTTCCCCCACAGCAAACACATATTTCCTCGCCGATGTTCAAATCTTATGACGCTGTAGTTCTCGTTCCTGTTCCATCTCATCCTCCGAAAGTTCAGCTCTTGCGTCCATATTCCGTAGTGACTCCCTTGGGGAAACATCCAATCGATTTTGGGGATCCATCCAAAAGTTTATTAGTCGAACTTCTGCCATTTGCCGAATTTGTTGTTCCCGAATCCTCCGCTGTTGTCGTGTTTCCCGCCGTTGTAATGTGTTTATCCGTTGCTCCTGTGATCTTGCGATGGGATTTCCCCTGGTTGCTCTCCTGTTATTGGCGTCTCTTTCCCGTTCTCGCTGCCTGTCTTCCGGATTCCTTCGTCGTTGCCGATGCTCTTGGGTGTTTCTTTCTTGTTCCCTTGCATGTTCCTCTGCATCCTCGCGATGATCAGCGGGCGCTGCGGCATCCCGAATCCGTTCAGGAATTCGGTATTCCAGATCGGTCCTCCGAGCGGCATGGTTAGCAGTATTTTGAAACTGCTCTCGTCGCTGCTCCTCGGGGTCCTCTCGGCGGGTCGCGCGTGCCTGCATATCCCGAATCCGTTCAGGAATTCGGAATTCCGGATCGGTCCTCCGAGCGGCATGGTCAGCAGTATTTTGCAACTGCTCTTGTCGCTGCTCCTCGGGGTCCTCTCGGCGGGTCGCGCGTGCCTGCATATCCCAAATCCGTTCAGAAATTCGGAATTCCGGATCGGTCCTCCGAGCGGCATGGTCAGCAGTATTTTGCAACTGCTCTCGTCGTTGCCCCTCGGGGTCCTCTCGGCGGGTCGCGCGTGCCTGCATATCCCGAATCCGTTCAGGAATTCGGAATTCCGGATCGGTCCTCCGAGCGGCATGGTCAGCAGTATTTTGCAACTGCTCTCGTCGTTGCCCCTCGGGGTCCTCTCGGCGGGTCGCGCGTGCCTGCATATCCCGAATCCTTTCAGGAATTCGGAATTCCGGATCGGTCTTCCGAGCGGCATGGTCAGCAGTATTTAGCGCCTGCTCTCGTCGCCGGTCCTCGGCGTTCTCTCGGCGGGTCGCACGTGCTTCCATGTCGCGATTCCTTTCTGGGACACGGTAGCTAAGATCCTGTCGCCGATGAGCATGTGATTCAGCATCCCGAATTCTTCAATGTTACGGATCCTTTCGCTTCGTCTCCTATGGGCGCAAGCTGTGGCATCCTGTGCCCGACTTTCCTCACGAAATTCTGGGTTATTGGCGCGAACATTGGCGATATGTAGAGAATTCCGAACTCTTATCTGGGATGCATTTTGTTCGTAGCGATCCCTGCTACGATTTAAAGCAGCTTGTCGTCATTGCTCCTGTGATAGGCGTGATGTACGTGGCATCTTTTTACCGTGCTGGTTGAAAAAATTAATTATTCAAACGAAAGATAATGGAAATTAGTTATTATCGAAACGTTAATAATATGGAAATAATAAATTTTAAGATGAAAGTATGATTTCTCCGTAGCGCTTCCCAGCGTAGGATTCGGGAAGAACAACAGGAAAATAGACTTACCAATATTTTTTTGTTCCAAATATAATTTGAAAACTATTTTTTAAACACTATTCACTTTTTTTTGTAATTTTCACTGTTATAAAAATACTTTTCCACATTTATTTTTGCACTGATAAAAAAATACTTTCTTTCACACCTATTTTGCACTGATAAAAAATACTTTTTCCACTTCTTTTTCGCACTGTTAAAAAAAATACTTCGGAGTGTAACCGACAGAGTGACGTCGTCACACGATAAATTTTTTTCATTGACTGATCTGCGGATTATTAGTTGTGCCAATATATAGCAAAGCAAACCATAGCAAACCATAAAACATATTACCCAAACCCTTTAGGGATACGCAATTTCATCCATTTTTTAAAAGCAATAAAACCCAAACCTTTTCATATCTACCTGATCTACCTGTTGTGCAATTTTGGGGGCTATGAATCTTCAGGCAACATTTTTAGGATAATTCTTTTCCGATTCGACCAATCAGTAATAAGCTATTACCTGGTATTGTAAAGTGCCAAATCCGTCGTATGATACGGTTCATACCTGTTATGCAATTTATGTCCCTTGCACGTGTTCATTGAAATTAGCCTAGTTAAAAGGTTGCGAAGGGATAAATCCCATGGGTTTCTCCAAATAAAATACCTATATCTAAAATTTTAAGGGTTGTAGACTCAAAATTAAATTCATTTAATTTGTATGATCTATTAATTTGTTTGTATATTTGTCATAGTCCCATATATCAATATCAATATGTTGAAAGTTTTACTTGAAACTCTAGTCAAGGTTTCTTTGACTGATAGGGTAAAATGTGTTCAATTAAATTGGTGAGGATATGAAAAATGTACCATATTAATATTGTAAGCGAATAAACTATTTAGAAAATTCTGCAAGGGTATATCAACTTCGGCTCCGACCGAAGTTAGCTTTTCTTTCTTTTTTTTTATTGATTTGGCGATAGTCTATACCTAGACGCCATCTTTTATCTTTTGAATTCGGTTAGGGTTTTTTTAGTACGAGTAATAGTGGGCTGTTATATTCAGATACAGATGGTTAAACTATCTTATCCTCTACAAGTTTAGTTACTTGTCCAGATATTTCGGCTTGTTGGGGGTGAGGTGTTCTATAGTTTTATACGTAACTTGGCTTATCATCTTAATATGAATTTTTGCTTGTAAAAATTATTTGTTGTGATTTTTTCTGTTTCCAATCCGGAAATATCAATATACTTTAAACATAATTTTGTCATGAGGTCTCTTTGTGCATGTGGGAAGTTCTTTTTAAATTTGCTGTCTTACTATATTGTAATTAAATAAAGGTTAAAATTTAATTTCATTAATTTTTAGAACTCTTGTATGATTGTTCGTATTTAGTATTCTCACGAATGCATTTTTTGAATCGGTATTTAATTTCAAATTTCCTGATTCGGTATCAGAATTTGAGTTTCCTGTGCACAGATTTGTATTTGTCTAACTACTTCACAACGTGATGGTATTACTACCTCATTGTCGTTTGTAGTATGAACAATTGGGATTTTTATATATCGATTAATATTGTCGGGTCTTAAGATGAGGTTGTCACCATTTTTAGTTCAGTCTAATTGGTAATTGTATTTTTTAATGAAGTCCAATCCTATTAATCCATCTCCGCGGATTGAGAATTTATTTTCCACGATGTGAAAATCATTGGGAACAATAAAATTACCAGTTCTCATCTCGAAGGGCACAAACCCTAATGATCTTAAGGATCTCGATAGTTATTATAACCACGCCCAGTGCCTCTACCGCGGTAATTACCTCGGTTGTAGCTACCACGGTATGTGGTTGACCCTTGCTGGTACAAGATAGAGCTTGAGCTACTGTCATCTCAGTAATGCACTGAATATACTTTGTAACCACGTCATTCATGGTTGAGAATGTACCAGCCTCTAAAATTGTTTTGAGTTTTCCATGTTTTCCTTCATCGATGTATGAAGCTTCAAGTAGCTTCCTTAGATTATCCAACTCGTTGGTAAATTGGGTGGATGTTTTTCCTTTTTGGAAAACGTTTCCCATTTTTGCTTTCACTTCATCGGACGTTTCCCCAACAATCGTGTCTTGTAATTTTTTAATAATTGCTCCGATTGTAGTTTCGTTTTGGACTTATATTGTATAGCCAATAATTTTGGATTTAATTAGATCTACTGCTATAGGATCATATGTCCCTTTAGTGAGAATACCTAATTTAATCGCGGTAATAAATCTTTGAAGATTTATTTTTTTCCAGACCAAATGGTAGACCAAACTCGACTACCAACAGGACTCATCACCCTCACTTTTGCCACTACGAATCTTCCTGAAAAAGTAATGATCGGCTATAAGGTAGTGCTTGTTATTTATTATGTCATTAAAAATAATACAATGGAATATAAAGAGATACTCCAACAACTACACCCAGCTACTACTACTCATTAAAATACACCCGCCACACATCATCTCACTACAAGAAACCCACATACAACACCTTCACAGCATACCTACACCGATAAACTACGAAATACTAACTAACACTCCATCTAACAGATGTGGAGGAGAGGCCCTACTAATCCACAAATCTATCCAACCCTCATAAAGTAATATCAACGAGGACGTAGAAACAATAGCAGGGAATATTAAATCAAAACAAAACTTTATACTATACTCCATCTACATTGCACCCATCAAATCCTTCTCACGCTACAACCTGAACAATGTAGTTATCACCAACAACGAATTAGTCATGATAATTGGAGACTTCAAACGCTGGCACCAAAATTGGGGATCCACACACTCTAACTCAAGAGGTAACATAGTGGCCAAGTTCATAGAACAATCCCAACTAACCCTTCTAAATGACAAGTCACCAACCCACTTCACTACACACAAGACATTCACAAACATTGATCTTAGCTTCTGTTCTCCCTCACTCACCCCATACACAAACTGGACTCTAATAGACGACCTCCATGGAAGTGATCACTTCCCAATTCTAATCACCCTTTTTCCGATCGACACCATCACTAACAAAAATACAACAAAAACCAAGCAAACTGGGACAAATTTGCAACCTACGCCCACAACAACAATGACCTATATCCCCCCTCATCCAATATAAACAAAGAAACTGCCCAAATCAACAAAATTATTATGAAAAGCGCACACCTTGCAATACCACAAACCCTACCCTACAGACACACACACACAGTTCCTTGATGGAACAAAGACCTAGCAGACCTGCAGAAAAAGAAAAAACAAATTTGGAAGGCACCGAAAAGAGACAAAAGCAAGAAAAAATCATCGAATACTGGAAAGCAAACGCACTCTTCAAAAGAGCATTTAAAATAAGAAAAAAAGAAGCTAAGTCCAAATTTACATCAACCATTGAAGCGAACACACCAACAACAAAAATGTGGAATAACATCCGACGATTTTGCGGTCTAAATCCGGTAAAACAATTACACTACATAACCAACAATAACGTGACAACTAACGACAAACAAAAAACAGCCAACCTACTCGCCGAGCACTGGTCCCAACTCTCTAAGGACTCAAATTTCAGCCAAGAATTTACATTCCACAAGTACAACACAACAACACTCAATCATATCCCGTCCAAATCAGCCATCGAAATTGAAAAGCCCATAACCAAATTAGAACTAACGATTGCTCTTCAATCCCTGAAAGGGATAACCCCAGGTATCAATAGAATCTCATACCCCATGTTAAAAAATAGCCCACTAGCAATACAAAATATTATACTCTCCCATTTCAACCACATTTTTGAAAACCCAGAAGCCCAGAAGGATAAAACCGACATCGATTCGTACAGACCCATATTACTCAACTGCTGCTTGGGGAAAACTCTGGACAAAATAATTGAAAACAGACTATGGTGGTACCTAAACAGCAACAAACTCCTACACCAACACCATTTTGGGTTCAAAAAAGTCAAATCGACGTCGGATAATCTGCTGCAAAATGCCAACACCTACACATTTGTCTAGCATAAACTCTAGCATAAAAAACGTAACATCACTTAAAATACTCGTACTAACCATAAACAATAAGTACAACTGGAGCTCACACATAAAATCTCTCATACCATCAGTCTCCAATAAAAATAACATTATCAAATGCCTGGCCAGCCACAAATTTAATTGCAACTCAAACACCCTACTACATTACTAAATCAATACTCTTATCTAAAATCGACTACGCTCTTCACACATATGGATACATCCCGAAATACTTATTAAACAAATTAAAAACCACATTAAACGCAGCTCTCAGAACGCCAATATCCCAACAATCGAACAAAGACGTGACCACCTCACATCCAAACTATTCATAAACCTTACCCGCTCCAAAGATACACCATTACAAAAGCACATCCAACCAAAACGAACTATAGAGAACTGTCAACTCCATAACATCCCAAACCTACGAGACTATACAAGACCAAACCACCATGGCAACTACCGGAAAATATAATCGACACCTCGGATCCTTGAAGCCATCCAAATCTCAACCAACACAAGAGGGAAATCGGTAATCTGCTCGACTCCCTTGGAGCGATCGAAGCAATTCAAATCAACCCATCAACCTTGCACAAATATCCTGCAAAAATCCGATCACTTTTGCAGACTAAACAACCAAAAATAAAAATACTATTGATCCCAGGGCACTCCAATATTAAAGGGAATGAACTTGCGGATAGAACTGCAAAATAGGCAATAAATATACATGCCAAGCATAACACACAAACACCTCCTCGACCCCAACACCCCACGAAACTGCTATCGCTGCCAAGCATCAACCCCCACAATCAGGAAACACTTCGCAAGCCACTAGTATTTTAAGAACCCAAAAGCAGAAAGCATTTAAGTAATAATTAAATTCCTAAAAAAAAACCAATTTATAAAACGAAATTTAAAATTAAAATAAATAAACTGTTAACTTAGCTAATTATAAACATAACTATATAGTTAAAACACGTAGTCAAAGGCCTCGTAGCTAACACTACGCCCCAAATCTGTTAGTCATAGTTTTGTAAACTTTTCTAAAATATCAAATAATTAAATAAATAAATCTTTTATATAGGCCGTTTGGGCCGCTGCTTTGTCCGCCATAGATATACTTTCTATTGTGCTGAAGTCTGACTCTGAGTCTGTAGCGTCTTGTTCTGGCAGCTCAACTAATGTCAAATAAGCCGGTATTGTCAGATTCTTTTAATCTTCTTCTTCTTCTTTTTCTGCATCTGTTGTGTTACTATCTTTTTCTTTCTCTAAATCCTGTGCTATGTCATTGATTTCTATTGTAAGCGGTGTGTTTAATACCGTTGATATGTCAATATTCATATCGAATTCGTGTTGATTGTTTTCAAATTGAATCTGAGTTTTATTATTACTTCTGATAGATATGACCAATGTTGACGACTTAATCTTCTTTTATTTGTATATATTAGTGTTCGTGTTTCATTAAAACATTCTATTAATATTAATGCGTGTTCATTAACAGTAATTGCTTGGATACATCTGTTCTGTGATAAGCATTTATACGACTTATCAAAGTTTTCTTTTTATTCTTTTATTTCAGAACATATCAGTTTCCATTCCATACTGCCCCAAACATTATAGTATACTCTAGAAATGAGTCCTAATTTTTATGGATATCAAGTGGAAACTCACTTTTTTTTTTTTTAATTTATTTATTTATCATTTTGATTTACATTTAAAAACAATTTTTTTTTTTTTAATTTATCTAGATCATTGGCTCGAACCATGTAACGTCTTTTTACTATTTGATTATGTTTTATTTATAATGTTAGTGCAAATTGTAAGACAGTTACAATAGTCATAATGAGCAATGAAATTTTCAGGGATTGTAAATCCTCTGTGTAGTCTATGATTTTCACGTTATTGACCACATTGGCCGAATTGTCTTTCGACTAAGTGTCGGCATAGCCAAACCATAAAAAATCGGTCATATGTTGTTAGTAAAAGCCTTTAGAAATTAGAAATTAGTATTTTTGAAGCAGCGCTTTCGCATATCAGCTTGGGTAGAATTCCTTAATATTAATGGCAACTCAGGCATTGGTACGGATATGTACAGCCTTTGTTCCACCAAGCCCCATGAGATGCAAGTCTTGCCAATTGCTCTCGACACACAGCCAAGCATTGCAAAAACTCTCTGATTGTGCCCTTCCACCCCATTCCCCAAATAAATGCTCGAAAATTAACTGTTCAAATTCTGCCTCTTCCCGACAATGCCCCAAGTACCTAGAACATAAGGGAATACTAAAAATAAAAACCGTAAAAAGTACACAATACGCGAGGCCAAAACGGGGATTATTATTGTAACAGTAACCCCTGTTATTACAGCTTCCTACTCTTTAGTAGCCAAAACAGCACATCATCATAGCAAAATCACTAACCAAACCAAAAATAAAAAAAATTAAACCACCTCCCAAAAAGTGATGCCGAAAAATAAGAAACCAAAAATAACTCCCGTTGTCCAGTCCTCTATCCCCACAAGCCCATATCAGAAAAATCAATTCGCTTTACCTGATCAAAACAATTACAATCTATCCCAGCATCATTTGCCCTTTTACAACAAATTCATGCTGAACATGATTCTAACCATCTTCTATCCAAAAGAAACCAACCTCTCAAACAACTAATTCATACATACTGTTGAGCCAAGCAGAAAAGGGCGAAAGGGCGAAAAAAAGCCAAAAAACGGCATCTCTGCCGATTCTATAATATCTGCATTTTCTTCCCATTTATGTCTATTACACTACTACAATGAAAAATTAATGTTTTTTTTTTTACAATTTTCCCGAACTACAACTATTGATAAACGACAGCTACCTGGATATTATCTGCCTGCAGGAAACTCATATTATTACCAGCTAAACAGGCATTGCTTTCCCAAAGCAATTTATTGGATACTTCTATAATTTTATCTCTAATACGTATGCCAAGTAAGGGGTTGACATTCTTGTTGGCAAATGCATTTCACACAAGCCAATTCCAATAAATAGCAAACCTGCTCTATAGGTATTGAAATAATAATTCAGCCCAATGTATGCATTTTTAATACCTCATCCCAATCCGTAGCAGTTAACGATATCCTTCAAATAGTCGATCCTACTAGCAAACCCATCTTATATGCTGGAGATTTCAATGCTTGGAGGTCACCATCCCTCACATAAATGTAGAGGCTATCAAATTAAAGAAGTCATAAACAGATCAACTTTAACTATTCTCAATGACGGCTCAACTACACGTCACTTCACTCATAACCTTCACTGTTATTGATCCTACACTATCCTCTGCATCGCTACTCCCTTTATGTCAGTGGTCAGTTAAAGTCTCCATATACTGTAGTGATCACTATCCCATAATTACAAGCATTTATTATCGTACAAGTCCCAAAAACTTACCCCACCTCCAAAATTTAAACTATACAAAGCCAACTGGGAACTGTTCCGCTCCCAATGAAAAAAAATATCTTTAATTTCACGTATATTTATTTGCACCCAATTTCTAAATATGAAAACATGAATCCTTTGAAAAATTCGTATAATAATTTGACAACTTTTTTTTTGCACTTAATATTAAAATATCAAAACATGAATCCTTTGAAAAAGTCTTCTAGCATCCACTAAGAAGACTTGGTCCGACCTAAACCGTCTAATAGGTAACTTCTCAAAACAGCCCCAGCGCAATCACCTATAACAACTAAGATCGAAAAGACTCTGTCAACATTGGCGACACCTTTGGCAACTTTTGGTAGGACTACTCCAGGAACAACTTGAATATGCGCTTCAGTATGTAAAAGGGAAAACTCTCGATATAGGCCGAATTCCATACCCAATTCTGAAACAGTTATCTTCTGAAGCTATGTACCGCCTATTGGAAATGTACATCACAATGTTCAACCGAGGCTATTACTTCCATGTATGGAAATCCGCTATTATTATCCCAATTCAACTCATAATAAACCCTACTCTCCTGGCTTGTAAGACCCTAGATAAAATATTAGCCAAAAGGATAATGTGATTTATTACAAGACATAAACTTATCAGTTCCCACCAAACAGCTTTTAAACAACAGCATGGCACTCTTATTTCCGGTGCCAACACCGGCATGCATACACCCTGCGTATGGCCGACCACATGTTGGGCGTCGCGCCTCCTTCACTCCAGGTAATCATTGTGAGTGCGCCCCAGCGAGTCTGAATCACGAGTCTTCTGATTGGACTTGAGTTCCCGAGCTGGTCACCCCTTTCATTGCAGGATCACACCTGGTCGTTGCGGTCAGGAAGCGATAAGGCGAACGCCAGACGTTGCATCTCTATGCTCCGATACCAGGATACCAGGGAACACTTCCAGCTTCCCTAGATAACTCGGTCCCGATTCGCTCCAGTGGTCCTCCTTATATAGCGCAAGTGGCACCAGTTAATCCTTCTTGATCTCGCTTCCCGCCGGTAATCCTTCTTAATTCGATTGATCCTTCATTCCAGAAATCACGCCACCATCCCATTGGCGGCTGCACTTCCCACCCCCCCTGGACCAGGGTCCTCCTGGGTCCTGGACTCCTGCTTCGAGGCACGGCCGAGCTACCCCCTCGCCCCCGTGGCTGCCCACCCCTCGTTTTGTTTGTATACATTTTTTTTTTAGTTATTTTTTTTGATTTGTTTTTATGTTTTTTCTTGTTTCAATTGGCCCATGCATGTTCTGCTTGGGCTTTGAGCTCAGTCAGATGTGCCCTCTTGGAGCTTCGCTGCGTTCTCTAAAGGCGTGGTGCTCCCGTCCTCCCCAATGAATCCTCGTCATACAAGGCCTTCTCAGCTCTCTACCTTGGGTTACGAAAGACAGCGAGTACCCCATGGAGTCTCACACGCTCGAGTTCACAAGCAGCATTAACTCTGGCCAATGCTCGTCTCATGTCCTCTGGTCCCCTACTGCAAACTGGGCGATCATAGTTTTGGCCGACCTGTTTGCCCTTTCCGTTGAATTTTCCTGTGGGGTGGATGATGCGGAAAATTGATTCTGTACTCCGAGCTCCTCGAGGAACTTCATGCATATTTCGCACTGCCTGACATACTCCTTGAAGCACAGCCTCGTGTCAATCATCACACCCACATACCTGATAGCTCTGGAAGATTTCACGACGTGCCCGCCAACCTGAATTGTGGCCGTCTCCACTCGCTTCCTGCTTGATATCAGGACGGCCTCCGTTTTCTGATGTGCCAGGTTCAGGCCGGCTTGGGTAAGCCACTCTACCGCCCTTTCGACGGCAGTGTTGCAGGAGGTCTCCGCCACTTGGAGCGTCTTGGCTACCACCACTAACGCAACGTCGCCTGTGAACCCTATGATTTGCGTCCGTTCCGGCAGTTCCAGCCTTAGCACCCCGTCATACATGACGTTCCAGAGTGCCGGGCCTAGGACGGAGCCTTGCGAAACCCCGCAGGTGATCACATGCTCCTAGGTGCCAGCGGTGGTATCATACCTAAGGATGCGGTCGCTAAGGTACGATTTAATAATACCCACTAAGCTTGCGGGGATGTTAAGCTTTTGCAGCGCTTCGACAATTAAATCCCACCGGGCCGTATTGAAGGCATTTTTTATGTCCAGCGTAGCGATAAGGCAGTACTCCTTGCCTCCGCCAGCCCACCTGGTTCCTTCGATGGCCTTAGCCGCGATCCGCACCATGGAGATGGCGTCAATCGTGGATCTCCCCTCCCTGAACCCGAACTGCAGCGGCGAGAGGTCTTCCGCGAAGGTTATTCGGGTCTTTGGAGGATGCAGCTCTCCAGAGCTTTGCCTGTATGGTCTATAAGGCATATCGGCCTATATGACGACGGATTCTCCGGCGGCTTGTCTGGCTTGAAATGGAGCACGTTGCCATGGCCAGCTTGATAGCGATGTCTGGGACTGGACGGTTATCTCCTGGAACGGGGCTGGCATCGCCGTTTCGCTCTCTTCGACCCGTGGTACGTCGTTTAGCGTTGGGAAGAGGTGCTCGTCGCCGATGTTATACTTGTGGTCGCTGCCAGTATACTCCTCGCTAAGGGCCCACGTCGTCTTCCTGAAGAGCCGGCTGCTGCAAAAGGTGAGATCTATCACCGAGCCGCATCCTGCTCTGCTGAAAGAGTGCCGGGAGCCTGTGCTTAGCAGGGCCACATCTAGGGTCGCGAAGGTTTCCAGGAGCGTGCGACCTCTTGCATTGGTGAGGGCTGACCCCCATTCCCCTGCCCAGGCGTTAAAGTCTCCGCCCACTACCACGTTGGTTTTGGGTCTAGCCTCGTCGGCCACTTCATCTAGCGTGCGTACAAACTGCTGCAGTGTGAAACGCGGCGATAGGTAGCAGCTTATCAACAAAATGCCATTCACCTTGCGTTTTTTGGATGGGTGCCGAGGACCCAGATTGCCGCTTTTTGCTTTTTTAAATGGCTCGCTTATTAGAGCTACATCTACTCGATTGTCCCTCGCGAATTGCTCGAGTAGGCTTTGCGCTACTTCGCAATGGTTGAGGCTTATCTGAATTATCCTCATTGCTCCTAATTGCCTCCATATTGCCCCATATAGGGGGCACCTCTTACTTCCGGCGACGTGTGTCTGATCTGGCTTGTTGGCTGCTGCGCATAGAAAGCACATTGCCTCGCTCATGCATGTGGCGACTTTGTGTCCTGGTTTCCCACATCTTAGACACCAGTGACTCCTATCCGTCTGCTCTTTGCAGAACGCGGCGATGTGCCCGAAGTTACGGCACCTGAAACAACGACGCTGGGCCTTGCGCTCCTTGACTCTGCAAACGGTCCATCATATCCTAAGCTTCCCATCACCCAGAATCTTGGAGGCGAGATCTGGATCCGCTCCCAAAGTGACGACTTGGGTGCCAGAGTAGCCTAAAGGCCCCCTCCTGCGTGCTCACTTGGGCTACGATCTCTGCCACTAATTCGCCCTTTGTCGTGAGGTCGTCCAGATCGCGGACCTCTAAGGTGGTCTCCTCTGTGACCGTTCGCTGCCTCGCCTAGCACCTGGGATAGCGTGTGCCGCAGAACCAAAACTTTTGCGTCTTTTCCTACCGCCAGTTCAAGCATGAGATCGCCTTTTGCCGTGCGCCTGGTCTTTTTGACGTTTTGACAAACGTCGATTAGCTTTCCATGTTGACGGCGAGTGAGGAGCTTGAGGACATCCCCATACGTGTTTCCTGCGTTGCCCCTGATGATGAGCGAGTAGGGACGGCTTTTTCCTGCAGCTCCTTCAGTCTCGCGAAAGAGTTCTTCATCCCCTGGTTTATGCTTCTGACCCTTTGCTCGTTGACCTTTGCGAGAAGTGTGGGTGACACCTGGTGTAGTTTTGTTATTACCTTCCATTCCGTGGCTTTTGTAGCATTTATTACTGTGGGACAGACGCAGCGTAGATTTTAGGCGGCGGAGAGGGTCCAGAAGAGGTGGGACATCCATCGAAGCATCGATATACCGCCCCTGCTCGGTCGCCAGTGCCCATTTACCAGGGTGCACCGCCGTGGCGGTGGGGTTGGCATTTAGTCCGATCCGTGACCTTGTACACCTTGTCCGCAACTCTCTCAGTGTGTCCTGCACAGATGCTACCATGTGCACGCCTAAATATATGTTGTTTGTGCTTTGTGGTTCTCTTTGAGGACCTGCTGTCTCATGTGCGCCGGTACACAAAGCTTTCATGACGCCACTTCTTCACTTCCACCTTTATTTGTAACGTGTCGGTAAACCTGGCCCGTTTCCTCCATGTATTCTTGAAATTTCTGTGGGTTAGCTGGTAGATGCTGGCTGTATAAAAATAAAAGTGTACTATGGTAGGAGGGATGGCTTAGATTTGCATTGCAAGTCCACTAAGAGCGCATTTATAGAGGTTTTTTTGTAAAGATTCTATGTGATCACGGTGTACTCCGTATGAGGACACACGATCCATAATAAAGTATCGAACGGACTAAAAGATCACAAGGACAAGGACAAGGATCATAAAATTCATTTGACAATTGTTGAGTTACCGAGCGTTTTCGGGAGCTTAAATTAATGTTCAGAATCCAGCCTTTAATAATAACAAGTTCTGATTGATTTATATTTATATCGCAATCTATTTATTTTCGATTTGATGATTTTTGTTGATATACAAATATGGGACCTGTGCGTAGGGTGGAAGACCGATCTGAGCAGTAAGTGCACGGGAGCGGGGCTCAACGCTTGATGCTGCGGAGCGACGGAGAGATACCGCGAGTCCAAGATAGCGCATGACGGCAGATGGAGGTGGCCGATCGAACACACGAGAGCGGGCGACGCGAATAGGGACATAAAGATAAAAGAGAGTGAAGTCACGAGTTCAATAAATTATTGCCGGCCAGCTTTTCTGGCGGCTGCTTGTCCCGACATACTCCCCCCGTTGGAAGATGAGCTTTAAGCAGCATCATGAAGGAGCATCAGGCACAATTTGTTGACCGCCTTGTAGCTCCGGACGCCGTCCTCAGCAGCGCCACCCGACACACTCCGTCATCTCCGACGACCATTTCCGTCACCCTCGCCAGGGGCCACTTCATTGGAGGCAAGTTTTCGTCCTTCACCAGCACGATGTCATTCACAGCGATGCCTTGACCTTAGACGCGCCATTTAGATCGTTTCTGCAACAGGTTTAGATACTCTTCCTTCCGTCTGGACCAGAAACATTGCTGAAGAAAGACGACGCGTTGCCAGGCATCTAGTCAGTTTATATTGAGTTTTGTTAGGTCTGGCTTACTGAATTAGAAGGAGGCCCTCCGTGCTATGACTCCTAATGATTAGGAGTCAAGACGTCCAGATCAGCGGGGTTCTCAGAGAGAGGGACTAACGCCTCGAATTAATCCCTGCAGCAATGTTGTACACAAGCGTCTGCAACTCGTCGGCCTTTAGTACAACCGAGCCCACGACCCTGTAAAAATAATACTTGGCGGTCATCTGAACATCTGAACTTAGAACTCAGCTACAGCCAGATCTAACATCGGCACAGTTCACGTCTTAAGAGGCGATACACGAGACTTCACACAAAGAAGTCGGCTCTCCGCCCCTGGCGACCTGGAAACTATGTAAATTATAAATACCGTACCGAAGTTTTATTAAAAAAATATATATGTTTTTATTTAAATTATTTCAGCACTTAACTTATACAAATGAAGCTTAAGGCTGATTCTCGACTGCCCAAGCTTGAGTTAATTATCTTGCATGTCGCCTCGGGATCCAAGGCTTTCCAAACTTTCCCTAAGAACTTCCCCGAATTCCGAAGATAATTCCGAAGTTAGTTAACCGAAATATATTGCTGCGATCAGCATGGAAAATTTGGCTAGCAATTGGCATGCCAAAAAAGGGGAACCGCGGTGGCATGATTTTAGCGGATGTTTAGTCTAATATTGTTTTCGGCGTTGCCCACCGAATAGGGGTTATTTATGTTTATGCTTGACTCAAGCTTGGCTCGCCGTTTTAGTTGTAGGTGCGAGTGTGGGAATAAGAGCTCGTGGGAACTCAGTGCCCGTGGCAAGTGCAGAAATATTGACTTATAATATTAATATAAAATATGGATTAAACTTCTGGTTAATTCTCCCCCACCTAAGATGAATCGCCCCAATTCATTTCTGTAATATTATTTCAATATTTCTTTCAGTTTCGTTTTGGAATTTCTATTTCTTTTTGGGTTTTGGTACATTTTAATTGAATTTTTTTTATTATTTTGGGTTTGGTTTTGCGTGATTTACATATGATTAAAAAGGTAAGTATAAAAACTAACAATATTAATTCCATATGTAATCTAACATTTTCTGTTTTTCGTTGTTGTATTTTATATTAGTAATAATTATGCTTTCATTAAATAAAATCAGAAACGCGCCGTTTAATTTTGTTTCGTTTTTTGTTAATTTTGTTTTTGTTAATTTTGTTTAACAATATTTTTTTCCGTGATGAGAATAGCGCCGTCGTCAAAACTTTCAAATTGTTTATTTTTTTCTTATATTTTTGAACAGTTGGCTTTTTTTCCATTTAAGAGATTTATGAAACAAGAACTCTTGTTTGAGAGTTTACAATATTTATTGAATATCTCTTTTTTCAAGTTTGGTATTTTTTTAAATATTTCATTACACTGTGTTGTCTTATCGCCTATTATTAATTTTCCGTTTATTTGGACAATTGCCCATGATGTATCAAGCTACAGATGTTATTTATAATTGGATATATTGTATATATTATACAAGATAGAAGGTATTGGTTTTTTACTATTTTATAAGTGGAGATGTCTAACAGATCTGTTAGTACAACTGCTTTGTTTTCGTGTCCAAATATTTCTTTGATGTCTGGTTCATTTAATTTTTTGTATTTTAAATGTCTATTTTTGCGATTAAATTTTGAATATCAAGTGCAATAAATTGTAGTCGGTGTTGTCTTACTTTAATTTCTTTTTTAACAACGATTGTGTTAAGAATTCTTGTCATTAGCTGTACTTCTTGAAATATGCTTGAATTTATTGTAAATTGTTTGTTATTGTTTTCTTTCAGTTCGTTAATTTTGTTTTCGATTCTTATTAAGTCGTCAACGTCCGGTGTACTTCAAAGCCATTTCCATGCTGTGCCCAATTCATTAATACCTCTTTTATATCTGGATGGTAATAGTTGGGACGGGACATTTTGATAATTTGATAATGTTTAGGTTTTGTGCAATATCCCATTCTAAGTCTGAGCTGCTATTAGTAATTTTATCTTCGACTCTAATTATTACTCTGTAAAAACTAAGGTTCGTAATGTGAAACTAAGGTTCGTAATGTAATTTCTCGTCTGTAAAGTATGGATTATTTAATATTATCAATAATATTAATATTGAATAACTCTCTTTCTATTATTAATTATAACTTTATTGTATAAGTTTCCGTCGTTTGAACGACTTGTTTTTTAAATGTGGGACCTAATTTGTTTTTTCCCCCATGTATTTTTCGTAAACTACTTCTCCTACGTGATAATTTTTTTCTAATTTATTTTTATTATGATCATCTAGCAATTAAGATTGTGTTATTGTAGTAATTGTAATTGTAGCGGTAGGTCGCTGGAATCTATTTTGTGAAATAAGATATCATAGGGTTTTTGATTTATTACTGAGTGGATTGTACTGTTATAATTTTTTGCTGCTCTTATAATAATTTCAGAATGATCTAAGAGACGGTATTCGTCTTTAATACAACGAGCTATTTCAGTTAAAGATAAATTGACTCTTTCAACTTGTCCATTCGAAAGGCTATTTCTTGGGTCTGCATAAAGAATGGGGGCCTGCATAAAGAACTCTTTCATCTTGTCCATTCGAAAGGATATTTCTGGGGTTTGCATAAAGAATGGATACCCTTGATCTTTGTGCGTAGTAGATATGAATATAACTGCTGACCTTCTTATGTGGGAATGGGAGCTCTCCAATAGGAATTTATATAGGATTCTGTTATATTTATTTTTATTGCAAATTTCGAAATTCTTGATATATTCTTTTAATTTTTTGTAGAATACAAAAAATTTTTTGGTCAATAATACAGTCTGGAGATTTGTTTATAATTTTCGTCTAACCCTCTTGAGCTCGACAATGGGTTTCTCCTATTATTATTGCTTTATCATCATTATTAGTTATATCTTGAACAAAAATGTTGTTATATAGACATTTTTTTATTAAATTGGGTGCAAACATTCTTTTAGAATTGTAACTAAATCTGGTTTATTTCTTCATGTATTGTAAAGTTTCCTTTTGCTATTAAATGTTCTTGTTTGAATTAGTTAAGGATCTTTTTTGTTTCACTTAAAATGTTATCGATGCTACTTTTGGCTGAGTGCCGGTAATATCTTCATCGTCTTCGGAAATATTATTTATTTCGACTCGGGACAATGCGTCTGCTACTACATTGGTAGTACCAGGCTTATACAATATTTTAGGGCTGAAGCTTTCTATGTAATTAAACCATCTTTTTAATTCTACATTAGGGCTTTTATCCGAAGTTGCGTACGAGAGTGGTTGATGATGCGTATGTATTTCTAGTCCTGATACTCCGTATAAATAATTTCTTAAGTTGTTTAATGTCCATAATATTGCCAAATGTTCTTTTTTGTTAGTCGCGTAATTTCTTTCATTTTTATTCAATGTTTTAGATATGAAGTGATTGGATTTCCTTCTTGAGACAGTACTGCTCATATAGCTAAATCTGAGGTGTCTGTCGTTAATGTAAATTGTTTTGAATAATCTGGTTGGAAATGGTTTCTATTTTTTCAGGATCGCTTTTAATAATATTTTGTGCTACAAGAAATGAAGTTTCTAGTTTGAAAAATTTTTATTTTTCTAATAAATTTTCATATTTGCTTTCCCTTCATGTTCCCTAAGTATATCGTCCATTGTCCTCTGGAAGATGCGAGGAGCATTTGTTAGCCCTTAGTAAAAAACTTAGTAAGTTTTTTCAACGTCTGATTATTTCATAAGGATTTGGTGAAATCCTGATTCTAAGTCAATGGTACTAAAATATTTTGCTTTTCTTAGGTTAGATAAAATAACTGTCGGGTCCTGCATGGGATATCTGTCTGGAATGGTGCTGAGGTTTTATTTTCTAAAATCAATGCCAAGTCTGTGTTTGGGGGTGCCGTCCTCGTTAGTACCTTTTTTTTATTACTACGATCAGTGGTGAATTATAAGGACTTTTGCTGGGGGTAATAATTTGATCTTCGAGCATGCGACTTCTTTCTTGGTTGACAAGCTCGTTTACTGCTTGAGAGTCAGGATATTACTTTGAGTAAATGGGTCTATCATTACCTGTGTCTATTTCACAGCGGACATCTGTTCGAAATGGTAGATTCGTGTTTATATCAGAATGTAACTTTTTTATAGTTTTTATAATATTTTTAGTGTAGTTTGCTATTTCGGTTTCAGTGTTTTCAAATGTCTTGATGTCGTCGCTTTTTTAACTGCGCGGTCTGTATTTTCGTATGCTGAATTGTTTATTTCATTTACGTCGGATTTGGCTTCGACGGGATGCTCGGGATCTGAGTGTCCCAAGCTCTTTGATTCATAATTTTCAGAATTATTGCTGACAGTGCTTTTGGAATCGGAGTGTTCCAAACTATTTGTGTCGGTATGAACATCGACGGCGTTTTCGGGGTTTATGTAACTCAAACTTTCTGTTCTGTGTTTTTCATTAAAAGACTTTTGGAGTTGAAGTATTTATCTAATATAAATTTAATTAAAGAAAGTACGGTTCTTTCCTCTTTCTAATAAATTAAATTTTTCCTCATAATTTAATTTTTCAATTTATCCTTTAAATTTTAATATGATGTTGCTCATGTCAATGATAGCTCCTATATTTTTTATGTCATTATGGTTTTATTTATTAATAAGGTTAACTTTTTATTAACCATACCGGTTAATGAAATAGCATACCGGAAATTGGGCCGTTCAAGCCAGTTATAAATACTGTTGGGACTTGTGCGAGCATCAATTATTATAATTATTGCTAAATAGTTTCTCTCGGTGTAACTAGCCGCAGAAGTCCGCTAATTGCCCGTTATCAGTAGTTCAGTATTCTTTGATTCTTGTTGTTCTTTTGTAGCGCATGCACTTTGGGAGCTTATGTAGAGCTTCTGCGCAAGCTCTTAGTGCACTTGTATTTCATCTTTTGATTGGAGCGGCTTGTTCGGGGTTAAATTGAACCCCGGAAATAAAATTGAAATTGAATAATTAAATCGTGCGTTTAATTCGGCCGCTACCAAAAAGCTGGTAGCGTTACAAATACTCTCAAGGCATTTTGTCTGTGTCTAAGAATTTATCTTGTGTAAAGACGCTTGTTCGATTATGTGAATCGGCCTCTTATCTCTGAAGATGAAATCGAGGTTAAAATTGCGTCAAAGTTTAGAACAGTTCCATAATTTGTTAAAGCGCCATTTGCTTTGCCTATTATTTTATTTCTTAAAATCGTTAGGCCTACAAGTTATAGTCGGCTTTTGCTGGCATAAAGTCCCATTACTGTTTCGGCGGCTTCCCGCCAGGCTACATAATTTTCTAAATGTCCTGAGAAATTTTCTCTTAATGTTAGCACTGTGGCTAGTAGTTGGACCGTTTGTATCTGTCATTTTTAAGATAAGTAAAGAATTTATTAGTTTGTCCAGGATTAATCAATAGCTTTTTAACGAAACGACTTATTTTTATTTTTGAAAATTGGTTTCACCATTTCATTGGTATTCAATTTATGATTTTTTGATTTTTAATAACATCAATATGTTTTATTATCGAAAAGAATTTTTTTTTGTAGCCGTTTTATTTTCCAGTTTATTTTACTCAGTGATTTTGTATTCTTCTCTGATTAAAATTCATTTAAAGGAATCACTGTGTCTGTTGAATATTTTGACACTTGTATTTTCTATTTTTGAAACTTTTAACTTCTTATTTTTATACCCTTGCTGAGGGTATTTTAATTTTGATCAAAAGTGTGCGATGCAGTGAAGGAGACATCTCCGACCCTATAAAGTATATATATTCTTGATCAGGATCACCTCCTGTTTCTACGCAAACTAGTCTCTCAGTTTTAAAGCTATCGACTTCAAACTTTGCACACATCCTTCTTTCCTTTGCAGGCAGTGTATAAGTCGGAACGGCCGGGATCGGTCAACTATATCCTATAGCTGCCATATAACTGATTGATCGGAAATGCCATAACTTTGTTGTTTTTAAAGTTGGAAGGCTGGAATTTTCTATGGATTCTTGTTTTCGCAAACTAATTTGATCAACCAAGTTTCATAAGGATCAGCCGACTATATCCTATAGCTGTCATATAACTGATTAATCGGAAATGCCATAACTTTGATGTTTTTTAAGTTAGAAGGATGGGACTTTATATGGGTTCTACATTGGGCAAGCTAATTCGATCTGCCAAATGTCATATGGATCGGTTAACTATATAAGATCCGATATATATCTAATAATATAAGCTGCCACATATCTGCAAGGGTATATCGGTTCCGCCCGAATTTAGCTTTCCATTCTTGTTTCATTAATAAACTGTTTTATTTTTGCGCTCTCTTTTTAATTATATATATATTTTAATCTTTCACTGGTACGCGTTTAAAATGTTTTACATAGAATCCTTTATAAATTCAGGTCTATGATTAAGTTTCGGGCACTCGCAAATATCTTTTTCATATCGATATTTTTTAAAAATTTCGGGCCCCACGTAGTGCGCCAATTATAAATACTTTACCGAAGTTTTTTTTTTTTTAAATATATATTATATATTAATAATATCCAAATAAAGCTTAAGGCTAATTCTCGACTGCCCAAGCTTGAGTTAATTATCTTGCTTCTCGCCTCGGGATCGAAGCTTTCCCTAAGAACTTCCCCGAAGTTAGTTAATCGAATGAATGGCTTATAAATGGGTTTGTGGCCACCATGGTCGAGAACAGTGACCGGAATTCAAGCCACTCCGCATAACCTCCACTAAAAGAGGGAAGCGGCAGTGGCGGCAAAGCCTGGAAAGTTCTGCCGAACGACGCATCAAAATTGGTGGCTGAAGTATCGTTGATCAGTTGATCAGTGCCGCCAACAAACTGGAGCGCCGCATAATCTTCTGGTCCAGGATGAATTGTGCCTCCCTCGCCACATCGTTGAAGTTGACGCGCAGATCGCTCCTGAGTTCCGCAACATCCAACTCGGACAGCTCCTTGTGCGTGCTCTTGAAATTCGCAACGATGCATTCCAATTCGCTAAGCCGCACATTTATCATCGCCCCCGGAAATGTCTCCACTGCTTTCAAGGATGACAGCAATACTTGAAGATCCTCAAAAAGGACGACTGCACTTTGATTCAAAAACAATTTCCTTCCAGGAGAGGCACACTCGAAGAACGGATTCATTTTTACAACAAAAAATTTAAAAAAAAATTTTTTAAAACTAAAAAAATTTTAGTTTGTTAATTTATTGGCAGCTCACGATCCACTGTGCAACTGCTATATAACGGGGTAATACATGTATGAGCGATTGTAGCTCTCTGCAAACAACGGATGCAATGTGCGTATGTTAATAGTTGCTCACATTTCACGCACAAATCACAAACTTAATAATGTTTTTTAATGTTTTAATTTATTTTATATTTTAAGCCGCGCAGCTTAAATTTCAATGGAAAATAATTCAACTAAGTATTTTTCCAATCACAATTACTTAGGGGTCACCAATGTTGAGTTATCGAGTGTTTTCGGGAGCTTTAGTTAATGTTCAGAATCCAGCCTTTAATAAATAAAAATTTATGTTTGATTTATATATATAAACGCCATGTATTTATTTTTCGATTTGATAATTTTTGTTGATATACAAATATGTGCGTAGGGTTGAAGACCGATCTGTGAAGTAAGTGACGCGGCAGCGCGGCTCAGCGCTTGATGCTGCGAAGCGACCGAGAGATACCGCGATGCAGGCGGCCGATCGAATGCACAAGAGCGGACGAGGAGAATAGCGACATAAGGATAAAAGAGAGTCCCGTCACGAGTTCAATAAATTATTGCCGGACAGACTTTCTGGCAGCTGCTTGATCCGAAAACAATATTCTTATAAAATCAAGCGCAACCATTACTTTATTAACCATGGTGGATATATGATCGATATATTTGTGTCAAAACTAATAGGACACCCAGATCGTTAACTTGAGTAATCGTTCTGAGGCGCACCCATAGAAAAAGTACGTAGTCTGGTGAGGGCTATATTGATACAATAACATGAATTTACATTTCCATATATTAAGCTATATATTTTTGGCTTAACACCACTTTTGAAATTTATATAATTCATTTTGATGTCTAGATTGGGCACTAGTGAATCTATACTCTAAAATCAAATCTCTGAATCTAAGACAAAACATAAGGTTTTGACAAAAACCAAGACAAAACTTCTACATTTCTCCTCCTTCACTTCATAGCGAACGGTCGTGATTATATTAATTTTTGCCAAACACGGTTTAAAACTTCAATTTAAACTAATCTTGTGACTTAATATTAAAGTTATACCCATATCGCTACGCGTTTGTGCAGTGCCATTTTTGGGTGAGCATTTTATATATTTAAAAAGTTGCAATTCAAATGTAGCTCTGCTTCTGTTTCATTCTCTGTCTTTTGCATTTTTTCAGTTAATTCTGCACTTATCTTTTTGCGCTAATTTCCTAACACTTGTGCTCTTCCGTAGCTCTCTCTTTACTAACTCCCTCCTCTACCTACCAACCTAAAGCTAATTTGTTTAAAATAAGTATAAGTGAATTAGTTAAGGCAAGGGGGAGGTCGTTAATAAACAGTGAAAAAAGTAAGGGTCCAAGATGGTCATGGCCTTGGTCTCAAATAAGTTGGTTGTGGTAAATCAGCGCTTCATGAAGCCACGGAGTAATTGTTGAACTACATAGGTGTTGCGAATGAGGATTGATTAGTTTTTCAAACAGCTTTGAAATTGCAGACAATTTAGAAAAGCCTCTAAAATTGGCAGCGTCGGATTTTCATTTTTTATGCAGAGGAATAATTTAAGATTCCTTCCACATGAGGGAAGTATTATATTATTAAATATATTAATAATATATATATTATATATATTATAATAATATTTATTATAATAATATTTTTAATAATAAAAATATTATTAAATATATGAAGGATTAAGTTATTCCTCTGCATAAAAAATGAAAATCCGAGCTGCCAATTTTAGAGGCTTTTCTAAATTGTCTGCAATTTCAAAGCTGTTCTTAAAGCTGTAAAGAGAGAGAAAGTCTCCAGAGAAAGATTAAAGAGTTTGAAGAGCATAGTCCCTCTGCGTAGTTATTCAGAACACAGACTGGTACTCCATCGGAATGGAGTCTAGCGAATACACGGTCTTGACTTTAAGAAGATCCGATAACACACCACTTTTATCAAAAGATGGGAAAAATATAAGGTTGGCTGATTGTATGTTATAAGTGGAAAGCTGAGTGATGGGCCAAGCAACCACCAGAAGAAAAACATTTGGCATAATTGTAATGTATTTAGCTGCAGTGTTTGTTATCAGCCTTTTCTTGTCTGTCTGTCTCCCAGTTTCGCATGCGCTTTGTTGTTCTTTGTAGCGCATGCAGTTTGGGAGCTTGTGCAAAGCTTCTGCGCATGCTTTTGTCACTTGAATTTCGGCATTTGTTTTGAGCAGCTGGGTTTTGGGTTAAATTGAACCCTCGAAATAAAGATTGAAATTAAAAAGAAAAATCGTGTGTTTATTTGGCCGCTATTAAAAACTACTAATAGCGTAACACTGAGTTTTAACAAAACTTTGCAAAGAGATCTGCCATTGCCTGATCAGTGTTCCCGTATGAGTTATCAAACTTAAGCAGAGGATGAAAAAATACATGTTTGCGCTTAGTGTTTACGAAGTTATAAAACTGCTTTAAATCCTGAATAAGTTGAATCCAGAAGCGGCGAACATAACTCCTAGAACATTCTGCCTTATGCACGGTAAAATTGGACCGAGCTACTAAGTATCTTGAATAACTTACTGTACAGCCAGATAATTTATGATTATTTAAAAGTCTATTGACGTTCATGACGTTCTTTAAATTTAATCTGTGCCTTGTAAACCAAGGCGGAATTGTTGAAGCGAACGAATAATTCCATAGCACGCAATTATCGAAAAATATATTCAAAGCGTCATAAAATGTATGTAAGGCAATGTTTATATAATTTACTTAGAGTATTGGTTTCGATTAAAGCCTTAAGAATTTTTTTTTTTTTTTAAGCTTGATTTTATTTAATGGATCTTTTCTTTATGAGTCTAACAATAAGGTTGCAAATCTTAAAATAATACATTATCTAACAGTTTAATTTAACTGAATAGAGACTACATGGTCCTAATAATTAGCGCTGGATTGGAACTGCTGCTAGAACTGCTAGAAACTAGCGTGAGGGCTCTCGCGAGATGATTTGATTGTACTGATAGCCTGTTGTAGTACTTTGTTGTGGTTTGTGCTATCTCTTCTCTGACGAGTGGTATGTCAAGGTTCCTGTGAATGTTTACATTCCGAACGTACCACGGTGCCCCGGTGATGGCTCTGAGAATTTTTGACTGAGTTCTTTGCATTATATCCACACTGCTGTTACTGGCATTCCCCCACCCGAGAGCCGTACATTCAGATTGGTTTCAGAACGGTGTTGTATAGGAGTACCTTATAGTCCAAGCTAAGGGGCGAGCGGCTATTGATAAGCCAGTGGAGGTTTCTGGCTTTGAGCTTTAAATGAGTTCTTTTGGCTTCAATGTGGCTGCGCCAAGTAAGACGTCTATCGAGGTGTACGCCAAGATATGTTACTTCATTTGCTACCGGAACCACTGTGTTGTTTAGAATAAGTGGAGGGCACTCTTGCCTGTTAAGTGTGAACGTTACGTGTTTGCATTTTTGTTCGTTAACTTTGATTCGCCAGTCGGATAGCCATTTATCCACTGCCACCAGGTGTTTAGCAAGTCGCGCCGTTGCTTGCTTGGGGCATCTCGAGCGGCTTAGGATCGCTGTGTTGGGATGTCACACTATGCTCGTTGGGATGTCTGCAGTGTAGATAAGGTAGAGTGTTGGTCCTTACACGCTGCCTTGAGGAATTCCGGCACTGATGATGTAATCATCGGACATGGCAGCATTACATCTTACTGAGAATTTCCTGTTGTAAAGGTATGACTTCAGAAGTTTATAAGTGTTGGTTGGGAGCATTTCTGTTATTTTGTGCATTAAACCTTGTAACCATACTCTGTCGAAAGCTTGTGATACGTCCAGAAATATCGCAGTGCAGTACTCCCTTTGTTTGAATGCATTTCGCATTTCTGCGAAAACCGAATTGATGAGTCGGGATTTTGTTGTGTGTTCTGAGATATGGGGTAATATGTGCCAGGCATTTTTCGAAGAGTTTTGATAGACACGTTAGTAAACTAATTGGTCTTTATGATGAAGCAATTGTGCGGTCTTTGCCAGGTTTTGGTATCATTATGATGATCGACTTTTTCAACTTCTCTGGGAAGTGTCCATGTCTCGTTATTGGCAAATAGCTCGAACTGCGCAGAGAGGAAGTTCGATAATCATTTTTGGTGATATTAGGTCGCATCCTGGAGATTTTTTTGGGTTGAGTTGTTCATTTATGATTTTGATTAACTCATGTGGTCTGAATACATTTGGATCATACGTAGATGTGTCGATATCTGATGTTGGTGGCAGTGAGATCGCATTTGATGCTGTGTTGGATTGAAATACATTTTGAAGATGTTCTGCAAATCTCTCGGCTCTTTCTTCGTCGCTGCGCGCCCAGTTGCCTGTGAATGTCCTAATTGGTATTGCAGATTCTAATGGTGCGCTGAGTGATGAGTGTGCTCTCCAAAGTGGGAACTTGGAGCTTGTTGGGGATAACTGCTCTATGAAATGTTTTTGGGACCTTCCTTCTTCTTGACGGAGTGCAGCTGTGAGCCTCCGTGAGCATCTTTTAACCTTTGTTTTGCAGATGGTGAACAAGCTGTTCTATTTCAACGTTCGTGTATCTATGATTGTACGAGGTTTGTTGCGTTTGTGGGATTGACATGCGAGCTGCTGTGACCAAGACGGATTCAAGGGCGTTTGTGGATAAGTTGATATTAGATTCGTCATTAAAACGTGGATTCAACTCGATGTGCGAACTTATATATTTTTTGTACTTGAGCCAGTCGGTTTTATTCGTTGTTAGTCTGAATGGTTAGTCTAATGGTATATAAGACTTTTTGCAGCGCGAGCGCAAGGGTGTAGTATGTATGGCTTACTTGTATGCGTTGTCAACTCATGGGAATTTGCTGACCAATGCACCTCCCATAAGTGAAACTTTAAGACATTTATATATGAATATATATTCACTGGCTCTTTGGCCGGGGCATTATGTTTATGTAACAACACTGTAGCACAATATTATATTGCTACAGTGGATGCTTACTATAATGACCCATGCATACTACAGTAGATTTAGTTGGAGGAGTACAGGCGAGTGATCAGACGATAGATCTGGTAAGGAGTTGGCGCTAATCAGGTCCCAGGTGACACACAGACTAGCTTGTTGGTTGGTTTTATTATTGCGTTGTACAACTGCCTTCCCTTTGGAGTCACCAGTCGAGATCCCCAGTGCGTATACTTGGCATTAAAGTCTCCTGCTGCTATAAATTGTTCGCTCAGAGAGTTGAAGTAGTCCATGAATTGGGATTCGGATATTGTAAACCAGTATAGTATACGGCGGCAAGCTTTAGGGAACGGTGATCCATCTGTACATCTATAGATGTAGCATGCATGTAGTTAGTGGCGAAACTATTGTGGAAGCAGTGCTTAATGCGTTTTCTAATCAGAATCCCGGTGCCTCCGTGTGCTTTCCCGTCTGGGTGATTCGTGTTATAGAAGAAGTAGTCTCGAATTGGGAAATTGTATTTATTTTTAAGATTAGTTTCTGCGAGTAGCATTACATCGATATGGTTATTATTATGGAATTGAGTTAAGAGATTCACAGAGATATACGGAGTGGAGCCATTGATTACTTTGTCTGGTTTTGAGCAACAAGCAGCTCAATCAAAACGTTCTGGTTTCGCACAAGATCTTGTATAGTTGTCTGCATGAATGACATGAAATCCATCATACTTTGTTGAAGATTACATATCACTGCTTCAATTTTTTTCGTAGACTGTTCTCCTGGTTAATGAGGGAAAACTGATGATCGTGGCACAGGCCCATTTTTAGACCAGTTGCAAAGCGTTCGGGTTTGTCGGTGAACTCATTATAAGCTGAAGATTAAACGGGTGTAGGGGGGAAGACATCACGCGTAGATTTCATAGGTGTAATGTGTGAGCGAGCAGTGGTCACTCTTAGGTGTGTACGACTTTTCAGTTCCTTGTAGACTGTACAGCCCCTGTAGTTAGCTGTATGGTTACCTCCACAGTTTCCACACTTTTTGCTGCTGGGATCCTCTTTGTTTTTTGGACATTTGTGGGAGCCATGAAGTTCTCCACAAACAACGCATACTGGACGAAGCGTGCAGTAAGACCTTGTGTGGCTATATGCTTGAAAATTATTACACTGCACCGGCCCATTTCTTTTATGCGGCTCTTCTACGGTTATTCTGTACACCGCAGTAGGAACTGGAGAGTAAAAATTGGATGCACTTCATTGTTTTTTAGAGGCTTGGATTTGGGTTCGGGTTCAAGTTCTATCTTGAACAGAGGTTGAGGCTTTCTTTCTCTATTCAAAATGTTAGTAACATTTTTTACATTAAAACCTTTCTCCTTCAGTGCGCCTGTAACTTCAGCTGGTGTTACTTCCGGTTCAATACCTTTAAGTACTACTTGCTGGCCTTTACTGATTTTTAATTCGTACGTGTAGAAGTTTTTATTGTCGTTTAAATACTTCGACAAAATTTTGTAATTTACTTCAGTATTAGTCTGAACTTTTGTTTCGTGAATATTTCCCTTTGTTAATAAAATTATGTGGAAATTGTCTTGTCCGATTAGATTCAGTATTGAGCTTACGAGAGCATTAGAACTTTTCTCTCGAATGTAAATCGGCGGCGGTTTGGGCTTTTTATAGTCCCCTACGATGTGTTCAGGGGGTATTTCATCGGATTTATCTGCCAAAATAGCAAACCTGTTTGCTACTATGAGCTTCTCTGTTGTGGAGTGTTTTGAGGTGCCGCGAGTTATTTTAGCAGAATTACCAAGTCTAGACTTCTACGGGCTGAGCGTACGTTTTATTTGTATGTACCGATCCATGCCAGTCTATACGGCCCAACATTGTTTTGAGGAGAGCGCGCTAGTGTAAGGTGCTGCATTATTTGCTTGCACAGCTGATTTCGTTGTTGCAGTAGATGGTATTGCGCGAGCAGTTGATACTATTGTAGTTATTGTAGAAGTTGCCGTTGCAGTTTCTAGTGACGTCACTGTACTGGTGACCGTGGCTAGGCTGGTTGGCATGAGGGAAGGGTATGAGGTTTTGTCCAACAAGAGCGCTGGAGAGCAAGATGTTGGAAGTTCATTACTCGGGCTTGGGGCTAATTTTACCGAGTGACATGTAAAACATGCCCGCGGAAGTCGAAGTGTGAGTTAAATTTGATATGTCCTGCCGGAGTTAACTCTGATATGTCCTGACCAACGGTTGTCAAAACCCACCGTGTGCCATTACCTCCCGCACAGTCTATGCTGGCACATCCTGCACCGCTATACATACCCCTCGATGCAGCTGAAGCACTTGCATGTTCCTGCAAGTGGCCAGTACATCAAGTCAACGCAGTTCAATGAGCGACTCTTTGGTTTTTTCCCTAGGACCTCTTTGATGCATCCTTTAAGAGCCTGCGTTAAGCTCCCTTATCCTGGCCAGTGGCAGCCGGAATTTGACTTGTTTACACATGGGCTAAGTCGTCGAGCTTGCCATCTTCCCTGCACGTACTTACTATGCTTAGGATCTGACTGTACGTCATGTCCTACCCTGGATGAATATGGCGTCGGGGTGAGCTCGTCTCTTTGTGGGGTTTCTCCCTATTGCCTTTGTCCCCTCGGGCTCTATCTGGGCTCTAGGGTTCGTTTTTTGTTGGACTTCTTGCTGGCGGCCGGGTTCACCGTCACTAATTTGGGCAGCTCTCCTTCGTTTTTCTTTCTAGGTTGGCGCTCCTGGGCCGATCGGACTGCTATCAAACACGACTTAGTTGAGCTTTCACACTTCCACCGGAGAGTCGTGCTACTTCCTTTCCACCGTTTCAACGCCTGCTCGCTCACATCTCTTTTTCGGTTTTTTTTTTAGTGCCTGGCTGTGTCAGGCATTCATCTTTTCTTGCCGCCGGGATGACCGTTTTATTATTCTTCGGTGCTGTTTTGATCCTTAATTTAGATTTTATACCTGGTAACTAAGATCTACGCACCACTTTGGTACGGAAGCCAGACGTCGCAGCCACCCATTATACACATACACTGCGAGGGTTTGCTTCCGACTCTGACTAATGGGTGACCGCTAGGTAGCGTCGATGAATTTCTCCCCAAATAAGAAGTGGAGGTGGGCCCCGAAGGATCCTAAATCCTCATGCATACGAACGCGGGTCACGCTGCATACGTACAGTCCACCGCCCGCCCAACCGACCGAGGGGCGCTGCCGCACAACGTACGGCTCGAATCGCATGGATAGATCCGAGGCATTGAAAGAATAGAGTAGGAGTAAGATGTTACGAGGAAGATTGTTGCTCAGATAAGGCCTTTAGAATATAGGATTTACGATAGAAAGCAGAGCAAAGTGGCAAAATGTGGTAGAGACCATTATAGTCCGAACATAATACCATAAAGGGATCATGTTCTACGGTTTGTTAGTGATGGTAAGTAGATTAGTAAGAGTCTACTATGATAAGAGGGAAGGTGAAGATTTGCATCCCAATTAAGTCCTCTAAGGGCGAATATTAGGAAGATTTTCTGTACAGATTCTATGTGATCAAGAATCAAACGGACAAATGATGTATATAATATTTTTTATATTTACAGGACATTAAATTCTTTTGACCATCGCTTAATTATACCAAGCACACCCATTGCTTTATTAACCATGGAAGATATGTGGTCGGTAAATTTAAGTTTCAAATCTAATAGGACACCCAGATCGTTAACCTGAGTTAATCGTTCTAGGGCGTATCCATAAAGAAAGTTCGTAGCCTGGTATGGAATAACATGAGTTCCTTTCAAGGATTAGTTTTTTTTACAAAGAAACTAACATAAAAATCTTAAACATAAGATGCAAAAACTTATTATCTAAAGCAACGCATTGCACGATGGTCTGATATGAGATCCTTTTGTGGTGGATTCTTTTCATCGCATTGCCATGTTAAGTTTCAAATACGTAATTTCCCATTCCCAATACTAAATTACTGTTTTTGTGGGACAGATCACTTCAAACTGATTGTCGGATCAAGCGTTGAGCCGCGCTCTCGCGTCACTTACTTCTCAGATCGGTCTTCAACCCTACGCACAGGTCCATATTTGTACATCAACAAACCATATGTCGAAAAATAAATAGATTGTGCTTATATATATAATTAAACAGAAGTTGTTATTGATTAAAGGCTAGATTCTGAAAATTAATTCAAGCTCCCGAAAACGCTCGGTAACTCAACACTGGTGACCCCGACGTGATTGTGCTTGGAAAAATATTTAGTTGAATTATTTTCCATTGAAAATTTGAACTGTTGAACCTATTCGGTTTGTGATTTGTGCGCGAAATATAAGCATTTATTGACATACATACAAACGCATATTGATATACATACGCATATTGCATCCGTTGTTTGCAGAGTGCTACAATCGCTCATATATATATTAACCCGTTATATAGAAGATTCGCAGTGGGTCGTGAGCAATAAATTCACGAACTAAATTTAATCTTTTGTTGCGAAAATGAATCCGTTCTTCGAGTGTGCCTCTCCTGGAAGGAAATTGTTTTTGAGTCAAAGTGCAGTCGTCCTTTTTGAGGATCAAGTATTGCTGTCGTCCTTGAAAGCAGTGGAGACATTTCCGGAGGCGATGATAAATGTGCGGCCTAGCGAATTGGAATGCATCGTTGCGCATTTCAAGAGCACGCACAAGGAGCTGTCCGAGTTGGATGATGCGGAACTCAGGAGCGATCTGCGCGTCAACTTCAACGATGTGGCGAGGGAGGCACGATTCATCCAGGACCAGAAGATTATGCGGCGCTCTAATTTGTTGCCGGCGAGCTCGACACTGATCAACGCTACTTTAGCCACCAATTTTGATGCGTCGTTCGGCAGAACTTTCCAGGCTTTGCCGCCACTGCCGCTTCCCACTTTTAGTGGAGGTTATGCGGAGTGGCTTGAATTCCGGTCACTGTTCTCCACCATGGTGGACACAAACACATTTATAAGTCGGGTGGAGAAGCTTCAGCGGTTGCGTTCCTGCCTTTGTGAGTCTGTCTTGGAGACTGTGCGATAGCTGGAGCTGACGGGCAAGAATCGGAGGCTTTTTTTTTAAGCTCATATTAATGAGATACTGCATCTGAGGGCCGTAGAATCCACATCGGCGACGAGGCTTCGCGAGCTTTCGTATAAATTTAATTCGCATATGCGAGCTCTGGCAAGCATGGGCACAACGAAGCAGATTGCCGTTGCAGAAGGTTGATGATGCCACTCAGTGTAAGTGGAAGGAAATGCAAGTTGACTCGGATTCCTTGGATTTCATTCCAAAGTGGCAGTCCATCGGCAGTTTTCTTGAGCAGAGATGCCGAACTTTGGATAGCATGGATTTGCCGACAACATCATATCCACCAAGCCCTGCGGTTGGACGACGTAGACCCTTTCATCCAGGTAACTCTGCATTTATGGTTAAAAACTCGTCTGCATGCATAATCTGTGATGGCCATTTTCAAATCATAAACTCCTGCCCAATGATTTTAACTTTGTCGCCTGAGCATCGCTTAGGCGAAGTAAGGTGACTGGATTTATGCCATAAGTGCCTTGGATTTGGTCACCATTGGATTTGGCATTGCAATGTTTCAAGCTGCCGTGCGTGTGGACGCAGGCATCATAGTCTGCTGCATTTTGGTGGCAACTCTCCAGCTGGTATTCAGGGCCAACACCCTCTCCCAAGGTTTCCGCATCTAGCGACGCTGTTTCTCGTTCAGCGTCCGCAACCGTCAATTCTTTCGTCGCTAAGGATCGTTTTGGTGATGTGATGATGCTAGCCACTGCCACATTCCGGTTCGGAACCGCTCCGGAGTTCTACTGCCCTCCCGAGCGCTGCTCAATTCTGGGTCGCAGGTACACCTTGTCACTTCAAGGCTGCCAAACCAGCTGCAGCTGCGGAATAGAAGGATCCCGGTGTCTGTATCCAGTATAGGTGACGTAGGGTTCTCTACAGATGGCTTTTCTGGGCACGTCAGCTTGAAATCCCAATGCTCTGACTACTCGGCGCAATTAACTGCCATCGTAGCATGTTGGACGCTACGATCTTCAGCCCAATATTCCATTAGACGTCAGCTCTTGAAAATTCCCACCAATGTACAGCTAGCGGATCCTCATTTTCACCAGCCTCAGCGAGTTTATTTGCTAATTGGAGCTGGATTATTTTACGAGGTGCTTTGTGTGGGGCAAATTCATCTGTCTCCTGGTTTGCCCTCAATCCAAAAATCTCGGCTCGGTGAGCAGCTCGATGAACTCTTCGACAGTTCTGGGAAGTGGAAAACTGCTCCGATCCGATTGTGAAGGCATCAAAGAAAAAACAGGATTGCGAGAGTCACTTTGCTTTGCTTTAAGAACTTTGTGCGATTAGAAGGGGGTGTTTATAGAATCAGGTTGCCAATTAAACATAAGTCCGGTGTTTTGGGCGACTCGTACTCATAGATTGCAAACATTTTTTGGCACATCAGGGTGTGCTCAAGAAGATCAGCACCACGACGAAACTAAGGGTGGTGTTTGATGGTTCCGCTGTTACTACCTCAGGTTATTCTTTGAATGACATCTTAATGGCGGGCCTGTCATCCAACGGAAGCTTTTTCACATCCTGCTGAGGTTTCATTCGCATCCGGTAGCGTTGACTGGCGACATTTGTAAGCCAGGCAGCTACTTGAATTGCATTTTGTAGCGAGATTCCCCTCTGGAAAAGCTGCAATCATATAAATTGGACACTGTTACATATGGAACAAAGCCTGCTTCCTATCTATTTGTGCGAGCGATGCACCAATACGCTAAGGACGAGGTTGAAGACTTTTCAGTGGGATCCGAAATCTTGCTTCGGGATTTTTACGTCGATGATTTTATTTCTGGTGGCAAAACCGAGGAGGAGGTTGGCATTTTAGGGCAGATTTCAGCGCTTCTGTCCAAGGGCGAGTTTCAGCTGAAGAAGTGGTGCTCCAATATCACTAGCGTTTTGGCCGATGCACCTAAAGAGGATCGGAAGTCCTATTTAACTTTTGATGAAGGCAGAAACTTCACGAAAACGTTAGGATTGGCTTGGGAGTCTTACACTGATCAGCTCCTGCTTTCATTTTCCGCTCTTCAGTCCACGTCAAAGTCGTCCAGACGTTCGGTCTTTTTATCAATAGCGCGGTTGTACGATCCGCTGGGCCTTGTTGGTCCAGTCGTTACTAAGGCGAAAATATTTTTGCAGAAGCTGTGCCGGGAGCAGCTTTCTTGGGATGAAAGCTTGCCTCAGGGTTTTTACCCAGAGTGGCAGGAGAACTGCCAGAGCTTCAGTCATATCCATCATGCAGGATTTCCTCGGCTGGCGCTTACTTTTGGAGCACTCGTGAAGATTCATGAGTTCTCTGACGTCAGCATTGAAGCCCACAGAGCATGTGTCTACACAGTTTCCAGGTCGTCAGGGGCTGAGAGTGTTAACGGTGCCGAAATTAGAGCTGGCTGGAGCTTAACGCTTATGTCGCCAACCGCGTGTTAACCATCCAAAATCTGACTCATTTCATGGAGTGGCGTTGCTGACATATTATCCAGCTGACATATTATCGCGTGGAGCCCTTCCTACTAAGTTTATCGGATTCAATTTATGGTGTCAGGGGCCGCCCTATAATCGATACTAATCGAGAAGCCAGCTTTAGAATAACGCCTCAATTTTATTGGTGAAATCTCCATGTACAAATCTCCTGGCGACAGGCAAATACCCTAACTCCTTTCTAGCTCTTTAGCGAATGTTTGAGTACATCTATAAGTTTGGCCGTCGGGATCGTCATAAAGGAATTACCGTTCATGATCTCAAGGCGGGGACTCGCATGCTTTTGTGGGCAGTTCAGCGCGCTCATTTGGGTGATGAAATAAGGACGTTGCAGACAAAAGGAATGGTGACCTCCTCCATCTCGCTGGCTTCGTTATCCCCCTTTTTGGATCAGTTTGGATTGCTTCGAGTAGACGGGCGTCTCAAGAACTGATGCTTGGATTACGATGGTTATCACCCAGTGATCAAAGCATAATCCTTCGCTTTCATAAGCATAACCTGCACTCTTGACCTCAATCTTTATTGGCGATGATACGTTCTCAGTATTGGCCTATTGGGGGGAGAAAGATTGTGCTCAAGGATATAAATAAATGCGTGAGATGTGTTCGGACGAAGCCTCGTTTGTTGGAGCATGTGATGGGCGATCTTCCAAAGGAGAGAGTGGAAGGTTATGAAGTCTTCGGCGTAACCGGCATTGATTTTTGCGGTCCTTTTCTGTATAACATAGTCGGAAATTCGCAACATGGCCTCCATAAAACGTTGCATCAGCCGTTTCATCTGCTTCACAACGAAGGCCGTCCACTTAGAGCTGGTGAGGGATCTATCCACCGCCGCCTTTCTGCATGCACTGAAGCCAAAAATCAATTGAGAGAATTAGGACGGTTGTTTTTTTTGCGACGAGCATCAGAGAGCAGTCCTGGATTTTTGCTTTCCAGAGACCATTGAATGGAAGTTTATCCGTCCCCGTTCTCCCTACTTTGGCGGCTTGTGGGAAGCTGCTGTTATGACCGCCAAGTATTATTTTTACAGGGTCGTGGGCTCGGCTGTACTAAAGGCCGACGAGTTTCAGACGCTTGTATACAACATTGCTGCAGGGATTAATTCGAGGCGTAAGTCCCTCTCTCTGAGAGCCCCGCTGATCTGGACGTCTTGACTCCTAATCATTAGGAGTCATAGCACGGAGGGCCTCCTTCTAATTCAGTGAGCCAGACCTGACAAAACTCAATATAAACTGACTAGGTGCCTGGCAACGCGTCGTCTTTCTTCAGCAATGTTTCTGGTCCAGATGGAAGGAAGAGTATCTAAGCCTGTTGCAGCAACGATCTAAATGGCGCGTCTCAGGTCAAGGTATAGCTGTGAATGACATCGTGCAGGTGAAGGACGAAAACTTGCCTCCAATGAAGTGGCCCCTGGCGAGGGTGACGGAAATGGTCGTCGGAGATGACGGAGTGTGTCGGGTGGCGCTGCTGAGAACGGCATCCGGAGCTACAAGGCGGGCAGTCAACAAATTGTGCCTACTGCCCCTTCATGATGCTGTTGAAAGCTCATCTTCCAACGGGGGGAGTATGTCGGGTCAAGCAGCCTCCAGAAAGGCTGGCCGGCAATAATTTATGAAACTCGTAACGTCACTCTCTTTATGTCCCTATTCGCGTCGCCCGCTCTCGTGCGTTCGATCGGCCACCTGCATCTGCCGTCATGCACTATCGTGGTCTCTTTCTCTCGCGGTATCTCTCGGTCGCTCCGCAGCATCAAGCGTTGAGCCCCGCTCAAAGTAAGAAACTCTTCGGCTCGCAGCGACGAAGACCGAGCTGAAGCATTCGCTACACATCTCCAAAGTGTCTTCCAGCCAAACCCTGGCTCAAATTCATTCCTCCTGCCAGTAATTCAGCGTGAGGCTACCCCTCAGCCAACTGCATCTTCATTCCGGCCGAACGAAATCGAAAAAGTCATAAGAGGGCTAAAACCGAAAAAGGCTCCCGGTGGTGACCTACGGATGCCAAAGATGCTGATCGAACTTCCAAAGTGCGATAAAGAGGTCATCAAAAAATTATTTAATGGGATCATTAATCTTGGCTAATTTAATACGCTCAGCCTTTGAACAGCGAGAATACTGCAGCGCTATATTTCTCGACGTATCTCAAGCTTTCGATCGAGTTTGGCTTAATGGACTCATGCACAAAATTAAAACGTATCTGCCAACATACACCCACAAGCTACTGGAATCATACCTCTACTTCGGGTGACTTCATCATCGAAGCTGGAGTTCCACAAGGAAGCTCACTCGGCCCGAGTCTATATGTTTTGTATACTGCGGATATTCCCAGAAATGCACAACTAACAACGTTAATGTTCGCCGAGGATACCGCTATTCTTAGTCGCTCAAGATGCCCAACACAAGCAACAAACCAACTGGCTAATCATCTAATAGTCGTGGAAAGGTGGCTGTCCGACTGGCGCATTAAAATAAACGAACAAAAGTGTTAACATGTAATGTTTATGTCGTGTCGGGCAGCAGCCACGGTATAAATTTAATCAATATAAATGATACATATATAAGTTAACACCTAAAATGTCAAATACTAAATTAGTTAATAAAACGTTAAGTCCAGTCACATACCCATAAGTTCTTAATAGCAACAGAGCTTACGCAACCACATTGAGTGCACCGTGCACCGGACGCAATATGATGCCGTGGCACCAATAAGGGTCACACGGATCGAAAGACACGTGCGCTGAGTAAGCATTGAATATGCTTGCGATCGTGGGAAAGCCAAAAGAAAGAAAACACCAAAATATTTGGCAAGCTCACTGAACCCACTGGCAAGTACATCTACCAACAACATAATGTACTTGCATTGACCAATTAGGAGCAAAGACATGGACTTTAGTTACAGCAACAACACCAGCTACCAATGACATCGAGGGACGCCAGCAGCAGCAGCAACCGGGACTGCGATCGCGGCAGCGACGGAGCGACACATAGGTTTAGTTATAAATTATAAGAATCATAATTGTCAGTTCTAATTCGACACTCAAATAAACGAAACATAAAAGATTAATTCTTTTTTTAAAAGAATACTAATATAATCTTTTTAACTGGCGCCCGAGCAGGGACCTGGCGAAAAACCGCGAAAGGGTACAA
Source organism: Drosophila monieri (assembly GCA_035047585.1). Taxonomy (NCBI): domain Eukaryota; kingdom Metazoa; phylum Arthropoda; class Insecta; order Diptera; family Drosophilidae; genus Drosophila; species Drosophila monieri. The sequence continues at coordinate 1,881,424 of JAWNPJ010000069.1, forward strand.
GTTCCGAGTGTCGTTCAGATCGGTAAAAAAATCCCGACGTTTGGCTTAATTTTCGTTTACAAAGAAAACGCCAAACATCGCGATTCGGAAGTGTACTAGTGCCGTTAAAAAAAAACGCTACAACGCACTCCTTACGGAATTGTACCTAGTGGAAAAGCCAGGCTCCAAATTTCATCGCCGTGATCCCTTCAGTACCCGTTCAGAGGGAACGTGATCCAGGAATAGAGGAGGCTCCGTAGTAGACCCACACACAAGAGGAATCGCTGCTGCGTGGGACAAAAAGGAATCAGCCGAACCTATCGTCACGATAGCACGCCGAAATGATTTTAATGTAAGCTAGCTAAGAAATATTTAGATAAAAAAAAAAAAAAAAATTTTATAAAAAAGGAAACAAGGAAAACTTATAAGAAACTTTGATCCTAAAATACGAAAAAAATTAATAACTCGAACCGAAATTAAGAGGAAAACCTTACCAAGAATTAATAAAAAACAAAAAAACCAAAAAGAGAGAAATTTAGAATTTTAAGAAGGATATTATTAATAATTTTGAAAAAACAATTCCAACAAAACTCATAAATTAAAACATAAACCCCAATTAAACAAAACTCTAATGAGGATTTAAAGCTAGAATTTTAAGAAAAAATTTGACAATTCGTTAGATATCCGACTTATTAACCCCTATAAGACCCATTTACGATCATCCATAAAACTTCATTAAAATGACGGAACAAGATTTGGTAGATAGGATGGGAAATATTGCAGGACCTTCATCATCTGTAAGGGCGAGTGCAAAACTACTTACGGAAAAAGACGTGGAGGAGAAAATTAAGGATATACTTCAAGAAAACTTAGCTGGGTTGGTTAAGGAAATCCTTAATCCAAACAAAGACTTTTCTAATTTTTCAGACCAAATAATTAAAAGGGAATTAGCCCATAATATTGGTGAGCTAGATAAATTACCAGACATAGTACGAACGCCTAGGGATTTTTCTGGAAACAAGATCGAATACTCGTCTTGGAAAAAAAGCGTAGAAAGGGTTCTAAAAATTTATGACAGTAAAAAAGGGTCCCCAAAATATTACGGCATAATATTAGCAATTAGAAACAAAATCGTCGGACAAGCAGATGCTGTCCTAGAATCCTATAACACACCTTGGAATTGGAAGGCAATATCAAAGTGTTTGACAGCACACTTTGCTGATAGGCGGGATCTAAAAACACTCGAATATCCGTTGTATGCACTTAACCAAGGCAGCAATTCGATGGTCGAATTCTATCAAGCGGTATATTAACAACTTTCCCTGATTTTGAATCGAATTGGGAATCTCGAAGCATCTCAGGAAACTATTCAGGCCTTAACAGCACTGTATAGAGAGAAAGCACTGGATACATTTGTAAGAGGCCTAAACGGCAGTCTTTCCCAACTTCTGGCTATTAAAGAACCTCACGACTTAGGCCATGCATTACATCTTTGCAACCTAATAGAAAACCAGAACACTAGGAATGGCCAAACCCCAAGAACCATATATTCCGGAAGAAATAATGTAGTACCCACTAGGGGTTATCCGCCTCAAGCGCTACCCCGAACGACCAAACACAATTTTCAACCAAATCTGTACTACTATCCAAACCAAGTACAGAATCCAACAATCCCACCAAGGACATTCGAAACAACACTAACCCGACATAACACACCCAACCAAATCCATACAAATCAATCAGGAGCACAAGCTTCCTTCAACCCTAACCCACCTCCCAGACCCCAACCAAAGCCAACACCCATGGATGTAGATCAATCCATTAGTTCACGTCATGTTCACTATTTTCATTATTCTATTTTTTTGTTCGCTTCATGGCAAGCGGAATCCGAGCAACAAGAATCCATTGATATGTCAGAATTATATTTTTTAGAATAAACCGTTCCTCCTTACCCTACTTCAAAGTAACTATGAGGAACGGCAAAACTCTGAAATTTCTAATCGACACGGGCTCAAATCAAAATTACATTCAAGCACAACTAGTACCAAACCCAAAACCCAATAGTAACAGTTTTACAGTAAACTCAGTAGGAGGAAACAATGAAATAACACAACATACAATAGTTAAACTCCCCAACATATCGGAAACCCCACTAAAATTCTTTCTATTAGATACACTGAAAACATTTCATGGAATTCTAGGCAATGTTTTTTTAGGAAACTAGGAGCAATAATAGACGTTAAAAACGATGTTCTGATATTAGACAAAAATAGGAAAATTAAAATTCACCAACTAGCAGCTCAAGCCGTAAACAAGATCGGCCCAATAGACGAGCATATGACAGAAACTCAAAAAGAAATAATTAAAAGTTTCACCGACACCCATAAAAACCTTTTCGCTGACCCCGAAACCAAACTCACTTACACAACCAGAGTTGTAGGAGAAATTAGAACTTCCTCCGATACCCCAGTTTACGGAAAACACTACCCATATCCAGCATCGCTTAGACAAGAAATAGAAAAGCAAATCCAAGAAATGCTACAAGATGGCATTATTAGACCCTCACGGTCACCCTATAATGCACCAATTTGGGTAGTCCCGAAGAAAACAGACCCTAATGAAAAAAAAAAATATAGGTTATTTATTGATTATAGGAAGCTCAACGAGGTCACAATATCCGATCGATACCCCATCCCCGAAATAGGCGAAATAATCGCACAATTAGGAAACAATAGATTTTTCTCAGTACTAGACCTAAAAAGTGGATTTCACCAAATACCACTTAAAGAGTCAGAGATGGAAAAAACTGCATTCGCAGTGAATGGAGGGAAATATGAATTTTCCAGATTACCATTCGGATTAAAAAATTCACCAGCCATATTCCAAAGAGCATTAGACGACATTTTAAGGGAACACATAGGAAAAATCTGCTATGTGTACGTCGACGACATCATCGTTTTCAGCAAAACAGAAAACGATCATGCCGAAAACCTAAACAAAGTATTCCTAACCCTACAAAAAGCCAATATGAGGATTCAAATTGACAAATGCCACTTTTTCAAGAAAGAGGTAGACTTTCTGGGATATACGATCTCAGAGGATGGAGTTAAAACCAACATCGAAAAAATCAAGGCAATTAAAAACTTCCCAATACCAAAAACACTAAAAGAACTTCGATCATTTTTAGGAATGTCAAGCTATTATAGGAGATTTATCAAGGATTATGCGAAGATAGCCAAACCTCTAACTGTTCTCCTCAGAGGAGAAGAGGGACGGGTATCCAAATACAAGTCAAGCAGAATAACCATTAACTTAGACAAAGAAGCAGCGGGTGCATTCGAAAAACTTAAAAACACGCTTATATCTAGAGATGTAACATTAGCGTATCCAGACTTTACGAAGGAATTCCAACTGACTACAGACGCATCAAATTTTGCTATAGGTGCCGTGTTAGAACAGAATCACAGACCAATAACATTCATATCCCATACCCTCTAAAAAACGGAAGAAAACTACGCAACGAACGAAAGGGAAATGTTAGCTATCGAATGGGCCCTCCAAAGCTTAAGGCATTATCTGTACGGATATTCGAAAGTGACAATTTATACCGACCACCAACCCCTGACGTTTTCGAATAGTGCAAATAATCACAATGCCAAGCTTAAACGCTGGAGAAATATTATCGGTGAATATAGCCCCGAGATTAAATACAAACCCGGTGTAGCTAATGTGGTAGTAGACGCCCTATCCAGAGCTCGACCAGGAATTAATTCAATCCATTCAGACTCTACAATTCACAGCGATGAAAGTTCTTCACATAACCTAATATTTTCAGTAGAAGCCCCGATAAACGTATTTAAAAACCAACTTTTTTTATTAAAAGAAAACACTGATTCGTATAATCTCGAAACTCCATTCCCAACTTTCTATCGTCATATAATAAAAAAGAATTCTTACACGGAACAAGAAATCATAAATATACTCCGCGTCCGACTAGATCCCAGAATTATCAACGGTATCTACACTTCAGAAGAAATAATGGCCAAAATTCAAGCTATTTACCCTAAACACTTCAAGTCTTACAAAGTTAGGTTTACTAGTAATCAGGTTGAAGATGTAACCTCAGAAACAACCCAGAACCAGATCATTATATTAGAGCATAAAAGGGCACAAAGGGACGCGAAAGAAAACAAAATACAGATATTTAAGAAATATTTCTTCCCGCAAGCTCAAAGAAAAATCCATGCAATAGTCCAATCTTGTCAAACCTGTAGAGAATCAAAATACGAAAGACACCCACCAAAAGGGGCAATCCAACCAACTCCTTTCCCTAAGTACCCAGGAGAAATCATCCACATAGACATTTACATTACAGAAAAAAATAATATTTTAACTGGTCTCGACAAGTTCTCTAAATACGCCCAAATCAAGATATTAAAGTCAAGAGCCTCCGAGGATATCAAAACTCCTCTGAGAGAAATGCTGATAGCTTTCGGCATGCCCAAGTGGGTAGTAATGGATAACGAACGCGCCTTAAACTCTGCTGCGATTCGATTCCTTTTAGAAGATCAACTTAAAATAGCAGACCATACAACAGCCCCATACGCTTCAACAAGCAACGGCCAAGTAGATCGATTTCACTCAACGCTTTCTGAAATCATGAGATGCATTAAACAAGATAACGGAAGTATAACATTCGAAGACTTAATTTTTAAATCAGTCAAAGAATACAATAGGTCTATTCATTCAGTAATAAAGGAAAAGCCAGTTGAGGTGTTTTTCAGAAGCCCCACTCCGAACACTACGGAAGATATAGAAAAACAGCGTACCGAAATCAGGGAAAGAATAAAGAAAAAACAAGTAGCCGACTTAGAATTTCATAACCAGGGTAAAGAACAGCCAAAACAATACGAGACAGGAGATATAATTCATGTAAAAATTGACAAAAGACTAGGTAGCAAACTTACCCCACGCTATAGAAAAGAAACAGTAAAGGAAAATAATAACACTACAATTAAAACTCAATCCGGGAAAGTAATACACAAGAATAACATTAGAAACTAACTTTCAGACTATTCATACCAACTTGCCTGGGTCTGTCCACAGTTCTCGACTATTCCAACTCACAGGTGATTTCACTTGAAACTGGACGTGCGGCCAAACAAGAGGGAACATTTAAAATCATCCATACGTTTGACATAAAAGAATACCACAACACATTTGACAAACTTCAACAGGGACTAAACAACCTCACTCCATCACATCATCTGTACCCTTACTTGTCTTATGAATTATCTCAAATAAAACAAAACCTTCTCAAATTAAGAACAAACAATAGACAAAAAAGAGCAATAGAAATCTTAGGATCGGCATGGAAATGGTTGGCAGGATCACCGGACCACCATGACCACGAAATATTAAAAAACAAAATAAACGGACAATTGGAAAATAATAACAAACAAGTTATAATAAATAAACTTTTAAGCGAGAAAATTAATCAAATAAGTAACGTAACGAATGCTATTCTAAAAGTAACTAAAAATTGGGCCAAAACAAATATTGTAAACTCTTTTATATTCTCAACAATTGAAACGAATATTATGGAAAAAATTTTTAATAAAGAACATAACCTATTCATTAATATTGAAGAACTATTAGAATTTTCAAAAGTCAAACTTGCATCAAATAATAAGGACCTTCTGTATATCATAAGTATCCCATTAATAAGTAATGAAACCTGTAGAACTCTATTAGTCAAAGCGGTAAAAAAAGCTCAAATAATAAATGACATAAAATTCGAAAACTTGTTAGAATGTAAGAAAGAACTATTTGCGATATCGAAACCATGTGAATCGCATAACGATAGAACAATTTGTGTTAAGGATAAACTCTTAGACTTAAGCAACGACACTTGTGTGAGCACTCTATTAAACTTAAGACCACCGGAATGCAAGGCAATCAATAGTCAACACGTGCCCGATTTTGAGGAATTACTACCGGGTACACTGATGCTGAACGACTTTAATGGAATGGTGTCATTAGACGGAAAGAACCTTAATCTCCAAGGATCATTCATCATCCAGTACAGAAACTCCACAGTACAAATTGGCGAAAACATCTACAGAACAGAAGAACTCACTGTAGTGGAGCCAGAACCCCCGCTTTTCCAACTCTCAGAAGCAAACCCTAAAATTAAGGAAGTCCTCTCCCTTCAACTAATCAAGGAACTAAATATAAATAACACCAAGATCCTGAACAAAATTAAGGAAGAGAAGGCAATCGAGGTATCCGTGAATTATACGTCAGTCACTATCCTGCTCATAATGATCATAAGTCTGATCACAATGCTAGTTAGAAAGTGCAAACTAAAAGAAGCTGCCCCAAAAGCAACAAAAGCACCGGCGGATTCATCCTCACCAAACCCAGTTCTCTTCTACGTTGCGAACGAGGACGCCCGTGTTTAAGGGGGGAAGAGTTAACACCTAAAATGTCAAATACTAACTAATACTAAATTAGTTAATAAAACGTTAAGTCCAGTCACATGCCCATAAGTTCTTAATAGCAACAGAGCTTACGCAACCACATTGAGTGCACCGTGCACCGGACGCAATATGATGCCGTGGCACCAATAAGGGTCACACGGATCGAAAGACACGTGCGCTGAGTAAGCATTGATTATGCTTGCGATCGTGGGAAAGCCAAAAGAAAGAAAACACCAAAATATTTTGAAATCTCACTGAACCCACTGGCAAGTACATCTACCAACAACATAATGTACTTGCATTGACCAATTAGGAGCAAAGACATGGACTTTAGTTACAGCAACAACACCAGCTACCAATGACATCGAGGGACGCCAGCAGCAGCAGCAACCGGGACTGCGATCGCGGCAGCGACGGAGCGACACATAGGTTTAGTTATAAATTATAAGAATCATAATTGTCAGTTCTAATTCGACACTCAAATAAACGAAACATAAAAGATTAATTGTTTTTTTAAAAGAATACTAATATAATCTTTTTAACTTATATATAAATGTAATAAATATAGTTTAGCATATAATCATTATCTCATCGCTGTTGTTGGTCGCAAGTAGACTCTTCTCGGCCGCTCGTCTTTATTTATCTTTGTCATTAAGTTAACGAGCTTTCGCCCGGTCTATGCTCAAAGGAGGGCCCACTTGTACCCTTTATCTCAGTGCATACGCATTCTAAGTCGGAGCTTTCTCGCACTCCATTTTATATGCGGACAAATAAACATTTTATAACGTTGTGAAATAAATAATTCCTTTTTTTGTTATTTTGGAAAAAGGAAAAAGGTCATTGAAAAGACTCAATGACCAAACATTGGTGACCCCCGACGTGATTTAATTAATATAATTAAAAATTCCTAAACTGGCTCTGCATAAAACAGAACCAGTGCGAACATACCCGATTCAGTTTTTTGCATCAGTGAAACAAGTATTTGGTATTTATACATAAATCATTTAATAATATAAATAAATACATAGGCATAAAATACAATTGTTATCCGGTCCGCCAACATACATACATACGTTCCACTTGCAAGTGTATTCGTCTCACACAAGCGTTCATATATATATACATTCCACAACTCAGTGTACGGTTCTGAGCGCACAGTGGGATAAATCGTGTTCGCTGCTCACAATTATAATTAAATATAATAAAATAAACAAGAACTATAATTTTGGCAGCAAACTTAATTTGTGCGCGGTTTTACTTTAATTGAGCGTATTTCAATTATAGTGGCGATAAACTCCAGCGGCGCCGTCACAGGACAACCCACTCCATCTCGGAGTGCGATTTTAAAATGCAAGGCAAAGGGTAACCTCCAGGATTTGAAGAGGATCCAAGGCGCCCTGCAGCCAATGTCAAAGGTGGAAGATGCTCCATGTGCGTCACGGCCAGTTGGTCGCCATGTACGAGCATTTTAAGGCCATCCATGGGGAGCTTGAAGGTTTGGATATTGCTGAGATAAGCAGCGACTTGCGATGGACAGTGTCTGAGCTTGTAGCTACGATGCATGCCGAAATCGAGCACGAGACGTCGTTGCGCTCTGCTCGAATTGCTGCCCATTCCACCCTTGCCAGCAAAGTTTCCAGTAACCAGGTGGACCCAGCGTTCTGTCGGAGTTTTCAAGCCTTGCCTCCTCTTCCTCTTCCTTCTTTCAGCGAAGGATATTCAGAGTGGGCTGAATTTCATTCGGTCTTCTCGACGATCGTAGGCTGCAAACCTTATATAAGTAAGGTGAAAAAGTTTCAGAGGTTGCGATCTTGTCTTCGGGACTCCGCTTTAGAGGCAGTTCGTTCCTTGGAAATCTCCGAGGAGAATTATGGTGTCGCAGTGCAGCTTTTGGAGAATCGATTTAATAACCGTTGGAAAGGCTGTAGAGGTTGCGATCTTGTCTTCGGGACTCAGCACTAGAAGCAGTTCGTTCCTTGGAAATCTCCGAGGAGAATTATGATGTCGCGTTGCGTCTTCTGGAAAAACGATTTAATAACCGTCGGTTAATATTTCAGGCTCATTTGAACAGGATTCTGGGCCTCCGCCTATTGGAAAGTGGCTCAGTGGCATCGCTGCGAGGGCTTTCCGATAAATTCAATGCTCACATGCGAGCCTTGCGAAATTTGGGGACGACAATGCAGATCGCCAGCAGTATCATTGTCCAAGTGATCCTTCAAGGGTTGGACCTAGCTACCCAGGTCAAGTGGGAGGAATGTCAAAATTCGTCGAACTTGGACCTCATCCCAACCTGAGAGTCCATGGCAGAATTTTTGGAGCAGCGATGCAGGACTCTGGAGGCTATGGATGTGCCCATGACCGCCTACGTGCCAGGCACTCAGATGAGAAGACGTAGAGTCTCAAACAATAAAAATAGATCGTCCTTTATCGTCACTAATTCACCTTCCCCTGCTTGTAGATTATGTGGTGGGTTGTCCCACGTAGTGTCTGCATGTCTCAGATTTTTGTTAATGCCCCCTGAGAGCCGCCTTGGTGAGACTAGGCGACTCGGTCTATGTCGGAAATATCTCCAACCTGGTCATCACCTGCGTGAGTGCCTCGCTGCTAATTGTCGCATTTGTGGGAGGAGGCATCACAGCCTGCTGCATTTTTTGGAAGTACAGTCATTCAGTAGCTAGCCTTCTATTGTATCATCTACGTCAGGCACAACCGAGGGCGCCGAGCCAATAAGCGCTTCACCATCCGCGGCTAATGCACTAGTTTCCCAAGGTCGCAGCAGTGAGGTAGCCTTACTGGCTACAGCGAACATTCTCGTTCGGAGTCGCACTGGAGTTTTTTTTCCTTGCCGAGCTCTATTGGATTCAGGATCGCAAGTGCACGTGATAACTTCCCGACTGGCTAGTCAGCTGCAGCTTCCTAGACGCAAATCTTACATGGCAGTGCCTGGAATTAGCAACACTGGCTTCGCGACAGACGAATTATCCGTCGATGTGCTCCTGCGGTCTCGTTGCTCCGAATATTCAGCCTTTGTCAACGCTGTCATCGCCCCCAGCATCACGGATCTCCAGCCTAGTTTCAGCTTGGACGTCTGCAGCTGGAATATTCCGGACAACCTCACCTTAGCCGATCCAAAGTTTTTCCGGCCACAACGTATCGATTTGCTTATCGGAGCCAGTCTATTTTATGAACTATTGTGTGCTGGGCAAATCCAGCTTTTAGCTGGCCTACCGTTGTTGCAGAAAACAAGGCTTGGATGGGTTGTATGTGGAGGCGGTTCACACGTGGAGAGAATGTCAATCGCGCCCACAGCTCATATTATGAAGTGGCCATTGGGGAAAAGTATGGATCTAGCCCCCGGCCGGGATGGAGTGTCTCAAGTGGCCGATAATAGAATCGCATCTGGAACTACCAAGCGCGCAGTGACTAAGTTTTCGCTAACTGCCCCTTAAGGATGAAGTTGAAGGACAGGCCTCAACTGGGCGGGGAATGTCGGGTCAGGCATCAGCCACAGCTTTCACTAATATATAATAATTATAGTTTGTCATTTCATATTTGTTCTATTTATCTTATCGCTATTATTGGTCGCAAGCCGACTCTTCTCGGCCGCTCGGCTTCAACGGGCTTTATCTTTAGCATTAAGTTAACGAGCTTTCGCCCGGCCTATGTTCTAAGGCGGGCCCACTTGTACTCTCTATCTTAGTGCATACGCATTATAAATCGGAGCTTTCTCGAACTCCATTTCATATGCGAACAAATAAACATTTTATAACGTTGTGAAATAAATAATTTCCTCTTTTTAAAAGGGGAAAAAAGAAAAAAGGTCATTGAAAAGGCTCAACAGTTCTTTCGACCGCAGCGAATCGAATTTCTTATCGGAGCCAGTCTATTCTATGATCTGCTGTGTGTTGGTCAAATCCAGCTCTCAGCTGGCCTACCGGTGCTGCAGAAAACCCGGCTTGGATGGGTTGTGTGTGGCGGTGGTTCATATCTGGAGAGAAAGTCGTTCGTAGCCACAGTCCGCAAGGACGTTGTGAAGAGCCCAAGCCAGCTGTATGAGCGCTTAGAGTGTCTGCTCCGTAAATTTTGTGAAATCGAAGGCTGCTCCGAGCCCATTGTGAAGTGGACGAAAGGGGAAGTGGATTGCGAGACGCATTTCGTGCAGCATTCTGCTCGGCTCGAGTCAGGCGCCTACTCGGTGAAGCTGCCGTTGAAGGTCAGCTCTGAGTTGCTAGGTGAATCGTACTCACGAGCCGTGCGGCGATTTCTCTCCCTCGAAAGGAAGCTTTGCCGTCAGCCTCAATTGAAAGATCAGTATGCTGCGTTCATAAATGAGTATTTCGATTTGGGGCATATGTCTCTAGTCCCGCCTAGTCCACGACCTGCCAGACAGTATTTCCTACCACATCACTGCGTTTTGAAGGAGGACAGTTCAACAACCAAGCTCAGGGTTGTTTTTGATGGTTCGGCTGCCACTACGTCTGGGTATTCGTTGAATGACGTTTTGATGTCTGGTCCAGTTATCCAACCAAAGCTGCTGCACATTCTTCTAAGGTTTAGTTGCCATCGAGTGGCCATTACAGGAGATATTTGCAAAATGTACCGATGCGTCAGAGTTTTCCCCGAGGACAGCTATCTGCAGTGCATTCTTTGGCGGAATTCCACCCAGGATAAGTTGCAGGTTTTTAAACTGGATACGGTCACTTATGGGACAAAGCCGGCCTCATTTTTAACAGTTCGAGCAATGCAGCAGTTGGCAGAGGATGAGCAGTCTATGTTTCCAAAGGGTGCCGAAAATCTGCGTCCCGATTTGTATGTTGATGATCTAATTTCCGGAGGTGACTCCATAGAGGAGGCTACCAACATAATGCAGCAAACATCGGGGATCCTCGCCAAGGGCCAATTTCGGTTGAGAAAGTGGTACTCAAATTTTTCTGAAGTGCTCTTTGACGTGCCGGAAGAGGATCGAGAGTCGTTCCTAAGCCTCGCTTGGGATCCTTTTACTGATCGCTTGCTATTTTCGTTTGAAGGGATTCAGTCAACCTCGAAGCCCACTAGGCGCATCATCCTCTCCTCAATCGCCCGGCTTTATGATCCGATAGGGCTTGTTGGACCTGTCATTACGAAGGCAAAGATCTTTCTTCAGAAGCTATGCCGTGAGAAGTTGTCCTGGGATGAAAGTCCACCCCAAGCTCTTCACTCCGATTGGGACATGATTTTTTCCAGCTTCGCCATGGCGCAGCGTGCTGAATTCCCTAGATGGTCACTATCATCACAGTCTGAAGTGGAGATTCATGGTTTTTGTGACGCCAGCATCGAGGCTTATGGTGCTTGCATTTGTGTCATATCGAAGGGTACAAGGTCCGAAAGTAATTTACTCTGCTCAAAGTCCCGAGTCGCACCTCTAAAAACAGTTACGGTACCGAAACTGGAGTTATGTGGAGCAGAGTTGCTGGCTCGGCTTATGTCGGAAGTAGCTCAGTTGAAGGTCTACGATGGGAGGTATTTCTGCTGGTGTGACTCTGCTGTGGCGTTGTCCTGGATTCGGGAGGAGCCCGCTCGCTGTTTTGTTTTCGTCGCCAATCGAGTTTCAACAATCCAGGAATTGACCAGAACGATGTAATGGCGTTATGTTCCTACGTCTTTGAACCCGGCACACATCCTCTCGCGTGGTGCTCTTCCCAAGGAGTTATTTACTGACAACCTGTGATCCCATGGTCCTGCGTTTCTTCTTGGACTTCAAGATCAGTGGCCAGCAGCGGTTCCATCTGAAAAACCCACTCTGGAGCTAAGGGCAAGGGTTCTACTAATCAAATCCCCGTACGTTGACGTGACAGCTGGTTCCAAGTACGCCAACTCGTTTCCAGCACTGCAGCGGGTGTTCGCTTATGTGCACAAGATCTCACAGCGAGTCCGTCACAAGGGTGTCACTGCTAGCGACATCAAGGCTGGAACCCACCTACTATTGCGACTGGTGCAGTGTGTGTATTTTTGGGATGACATAAAGGCGCTTCAGAATGGAAAGGAACTTTCGTCAGCCAGTATACTTGCCACATCCTCTCCTGTTTTAGACAAGTTTGGCCTGTTGAGTGTGGACGGTCGTTTAAGAAATTCTACATTGGATTTTGATAGTCGTCATCCAATTATATTGCCTAGGAGCCATCCAGTTACTCGTGCTATAATTGTTGATTTCCATGGGCGTAGTCTACACACGGGGCCTCGTGCTCTGCTGGCTATTATTCGATCCCAATACTGGCCGATCGGGGGGAGGAAAACGGTGACGAAGGCATTGCACAAGTGTATCCGATGCTTCCGCACCAAGCCTCGGTTGCTGGAGCACATTATGGCTGATCTCCCGGAGCAAAGAGTCAGCGGTTGCCAGGTTTTCGGAGTGACTGGTGTGGATTTTTGCGGGCCATTTAACTATAAGCCAGAAGTTCGCAATAAAGCTCCCGTAAAATGTTACGTGAGTGTTTTCATTTGCTTTGCTACTAAAGCCGTGCACTTAGAGCTTGTAAAGGATCTATCCAGATCTGCGTTTTTACATGCTTTAAAACATGCTTTGGTCTGACAATGCGACCAATTTGGTTGGAGCTAAAAACGAGCTAAAGGAGCTGCTCCAACTCTTCATAAGCGATGAGCATCAACGAGCGCTTCTGGAGTTTTGCGCGACTGAGTCCATCGAGTGGCATTTTATTCCTCCTCGATCTCCACATTTTGGTGGACTCTGGGAAGCGGCTGTCAAAACCCCAAAGCATCATTTTTACCGGGGTGTTGGATCCTCAGTTCTTGGATTTGACGAGCTGCGAACTCTGCTTTGTCACATTGGTGCTGTCATAAACTCACGACCTTTATTGTCTCTTTCAGAGGATCCTGCAGACCTTGATGCTCTAACGCCATTCCATTTTTTAACTGGTGGCCCGTCAGTCAGTTTTATCGAGCCTGATGTCACAAAGCTGAATTTAAACCGTATGGACAGCTGGCAGCGTGTGTCTTTCCTGCAGCAGTCTTTCTGGGCCCGATGGAAGGAGGAGTATTTAAGCCTCCTTCAGCAGCGCTCCAAATGGCGTTCGGCCCTACCTTGGCGATTAACGATGTGGTGCTAGTCAAGGACGAGAACCTTCCACCCATGAAGTGGCCGTTGGCTCGAATTCTGGATCTAGTCCCTAGTCGGGATGGAGTGCCTCGAGTGGCGGTGGTTAGAACCGCTTCTGGAACTACCAAGCGCGCAGTGACCAAGCTTTGCCTATTGCCCCTTAAGGATGAAGTTGAAGGACAGGCCTCAACTGGGGGTAGTATGTCGGGTCAGGCAGCAGCCACGGCATAAATATAATCAATGTAAATGTAACATATATATATAAATGTAATAATTATAGTTTAGCATATAATCATTATCTCATCACTGTGGTTGGTCGCAAGCCGACTCTTCTCGGCCGCTCGGCTTTATTTATCTTTGTCATTAAGCTAACGAGCTTTCGCACGAGACATCATACATCGCACACAATCAAAAATCTTGAGAACTATCGGTGGGGCCCCTTGGTATGTTCGCAACGAAAACGTCCACTGGACGAGTCACCGGAAAACGTGACTCGAGTTTCTAGAGGATCCCGTCTGCGATGCAACTACCTTCCACCCCAGCAATCGATTTCTAGGACCGTCGAACTCTGCATCAGTCATTATGACTGTAAGTTAAGTTAGTTAAATATAAGATTTGATACACCTCTTGTTAGTCTCGCAAAGAGAAGATTCAAGAAATAAAAGCAACGTTAAAAAAAAAAAAACTTTGCGTGTGCCGGCATCGCAGCAGCTGAATTTCTGGCCCTATACTCGCGAGTTAACCAAGCGCAGTCATCCTAATGACCTTCGAACTCCCTCCCTCCCTAACCTCCCTTCAAAAATCGAAATATAGAGGCACTCTTTAAAAATTCACCAGTTTACACCAAGACCCATGAGATGCAAGTCTGGCCAATTGCTCTCAACACACAGCTCTTGTGCCCTTCCACCCCATTCCCCAAATAAATGCACGAAAATTACTCTATAAATGCTCTGCCCATTTATATATATTTTTTTTTTTTTTTTTTTTTTTATTGCGCGCGGTTCCCACTGCATACGTACAGCCCACCTCCCGCCCAACCGACCGAGGGGCGCCTGCCGCATAACGTACGGCTCGAATCGCGGGAATAAATTCGAGTTAGTAAAAATATAAATAGAAGGATTATGAAGAAAACGAGGAAGAATTAGTATGATCTTGAAGGTAAATTAAAATGGAGGTTTTAATATTTGAAAGGGTTGAAAGAGAAATAATATGATACAAACCATTGTAGTTCGAACATAAAATCCTAAGGGGATCATGCTGTGCATATGTCGATCTACAATGGCTTAAGAATAAAGGACTAAAGTTTCTAGTCCTTCTATTCGGAACGTTAAACTGTAAGCGTGTTAGTAAGTGCTGGCTATCTACATCACCATTAATAAGGTTGTGTCGGAAAACGACACCCAGCATTATTCTACGATTTGTTAAGGAGGGTAAGTTTATTAGTAGGAGTCTACTATTATATGAAGGAAGGTGAAGATTTGCGTCCCAGTTAAGTCCTCTAAGAGCAAATATTAAGAAGTTCTTTTGTACGGATTCTATGCGGTCTTGATGAACACCGTATTGGGGACACCAGACACATGAACCGTACTCCAGTATCGGACGGACCAAGGATATAAATAAGCTTTTAGTAATATAAGGGTCGTTAAATTCTTTAGCCCATCTTTTAATAAAACCGAGAACACCTTTAGCCTTATTAACCATTAAAAAAATATGGTCGGAAAATTTAAGTTTTATGTCTAAAAGGACACCAAGATCATTAATATAATATATAAATATAATATCTGCATTTTCTTTCCATTTATGTCTATTACAAATGCAAATGCATTCCACACAAGCCAATTCCAATAAATAGCAAACCTGCTCTATAGGTATTGAAATAATAATTCAGCCCAATGTATGCATTTTTAATACCTCATCCCAATCCGTAGCAGTTAACGATATCCTTCAAATAGTCGATCCTACTAGCAAACCCATCTTATATGTTGGAGATTTCAATGCTTGGAGTCCAATGTGGGGGTCACCCTCCCTCACATAACTGTAGAGGCTATCAAATTAATGAAGTCATAAACAGATCAACTTTAACTATTCTTAATGAGGGCTCAACTTCCACTTCTCAACTACCATCACTTCACTCATGTCCCAAGAACTTACCCCACGTCCAAAATTTAAACAATACAAAGCCAACTGGGATCTCTACCGCTTCAAATGAAAAAAAATAGCTTTAATTTCGCATTTTTTTTACACTTAATTTCAAAATATCAAAACATGAAACCTTTGAAAAATTCGTATAATAATTTCACATCTTTTTTTTTTGCACTTAATATCAAAATATCAAAACATGAATCCTTTGAAAAAGTCTTCTAGCATCCACTAAGAAGACTTGGTCCGACCTAAACTGTCTAATAGGTAACTCCTCAAAACAGCCCCAGTGCAATCACCTATAACCACAAAGATCTACAAGACTCTGTCTACATTGGCGACACCTTTGGCAACTTTTGGTAGAACTACTCCAAGGACGACTTGAATATGAACTTCAGTATGTTAAAGGAAAAACTCTCGATATAGGCCGAATTCCATACTCAATTCTGAAACAGTTATCTTCTGAAGCTATGTACCGCCTATTGGAAATGTACATCACAATGTTCAACCGAGGGTATTACTTCCATGTATGGAAATCCGCTATTATTATCCCAATTCTAACTCTAATAAACCATCTCCATAAACCATAGCAGGATACCTGTCCGGAAAATGAACCAACCCGACTCGTTTAACCTTGGGCTTCAGTTACGCCAAGGTTCTCTGATCCTTTCGTACTCGCTTCTTTATACTCGCGTACGGCTGCCGGATTTACCCACGGTGGGTCCATAAGCCACGGATCACAGATCCTTCCACACTCAATTAAATTCTCGCAATTGAGACTGTCGGACTTACCCACAGGGGCTCTTAGCCCATTACTCCAATTTCCTCCAAGAAAACCTTGGTGGCGCCAGTTAATCCCCCTTGATCTCGCTTCTCACCGTTAATCCTTCTTGATTCGATTAATCCTTCTTTCCAGAAATCACGCCACCATCCCATTGGCGGCTTCACTTCCCTCCCCCCTTGACCAGGGTCCTCCTTGGTCCTGGACTCCTGCTTCGACGCACGGCCGCGCTATACCCTGTCTTGGCGTGTGGGAGATCTCCTCACTCTTCCCCCTTCTTCAGGAAACGACAGATATGAGGGTGGACAATGTTCTGAGGAACCACCGCACTCAGAATTTCAGCTTCTTTTTTTTTATCATAAATTTGGGTTGTAATTTTTTTTTGTTTATATACTTTTTTTTTAAAGTAATTTTTTTATATTTGTTTTTATGTATTTTCCTTGTTTCAATTGGTCCATGTCTGTTCTACTTTGTCTTTGAACTCACCCAGATGTCCCAGATTGATTTCGTACTCCTCGAGGAACTTCTTGAAGCTTCTTGATGGCTTTGAGACTATGTGCCGATACCACAACGCCATCCCAATGAACTGACGTACTCCCTTCACGTTTATTGGGGATTGCAGCTCCGTGATCGCGGCAACCTTTCCAAGAACCACGCCGATCCCCTTGGTTGTTTTTCGGTTTTCCGCGTTTATCTTCAGGTTCGCCGCCTTCAGTCTCCGAAATACTTCCTTCAAGTTCGCCATATGCTCCTTCCTTTGGCGACCGATCACGATAATGTCATTTTGGTTTGCAAACGCGTGCGGAGCCATATCCGGGCCTATGACCTGGTCCACAGCCCTTTGGAGCGTTGCCAAGGCTGAATGCAAACCAAACGGCATTACCTTTACCTGGTTCTGTAAAGGTAGTGTACTTTCTGCGGCCCTCCTCTAGTGGGATTTGCCAATATCCGTCTTTTAGGTCGAGACTACTCAAATATCGTGCCTCCCTCAGCTGCTCTAATATGAAATTAATTTCTGGCATCGGGTACGCTTCCTTTATTGATTTTGTTTGAGTACACATCCCCCACTGACCCGTCTTCTTTTTTACAATAACGATAGGTGAGCTATACGCGCTATTGGAGCGCATGTCACTGTTGTGCCAAATTCTGCACGGAAATCCCATCACAACACCACGCTGTCTCCCATGCCAGGCATCACCAGTAGGTTCAGTTTCCTTCCCTGGTTACCGAAGCTTACGCTCGTCTGGAGTAAGGATCGAGTCTCCGTGTGGCTCCCATTGGCCTATTTTGAGCTTCCTGTTTCGGCTGTTGCTGCCTTAGGCTTGCAGCCCATTGCTGATTTGGCTATTGCTGCCTTGGACTTGCTGCCCATTGCAGATTCGGCTGTTGCTGTACTATTTGACTCTGTCCTTCGGCCCGCCATCTTTGTATCCACCCTTGTCCTGGAGGACTCTGTTGCTCCTGCCTTCCGCCAGCTGTCTGTGATCACAGCGTGGTTCTGTGGAGGCTTGCCTATTGAACGCCTCTTCTTCTAGGATAGATGAAGGATAGGTCCTTGGCTACGCTCATCACCTCTTCAAGAAACGCGCATGCGTGGCAAGCCTTTATAGTACCTCCTTCGTGGATGGACCCTCCATTCTTAATGGCTTCATTAGAGACTGACAGTCCAGCACGCATTAATTGAGAGATTTCCATCGTTGCTGCTTCTGCTGCCGAACCTGGTCCGAAAACTTTTCGAATAGGGACTCGACTCCTCCTGAACTCCTTCCATGTTGGCCACTCCTCACCTTTCATCATGAACCGCCATTGCGCTCGTCCCTGGAGTAATTCTGGCATCGCTCGCGGGATCGTGTTTAT
This sequence comes from Drosophila monieri, assembly GCA_035047585.1. Taxonomy (NCBI): domain Eukaryota; kingdom Metazoa; phylum Arthropoda; class Insecta; order Diptera; family Drosophilidae; genus Drosophila; species Drosophila monieri. The sequence goes on from JAWNPJ010000069.1 coordinate 1,899,755, forward strand.
GCCTTAACCGCACGTCTTAGCGGACCATGCCAGTCGGTCCAACAATTCTAGCGGGTCTTCTGTTCCGTCGAACCGAAATAATCAATCCCGCACTTGCTTTGCTACCTTTGCCCAGTTCATCTGCACAGGGACCGGCTTTCGAGCTTGTAGCTCCATGCTCCTTACATTCTTTATTTCCGGTACCGCCTGTCTTTGTATGAGCTTCTTTGATTTTCTCACCGTTCTTTGTCTTCGGGTGGACCTGTGCGTGAATTTTTCTTCAAATCCACGCGTGACCGCCAACATCTCGTCATCCTTTGTCTCATCGACCTACTTTGCCATCAGAGCCCTCATTGTCTCTTCCATTCCGTCTGCTGGGAGACCGTGCTCTCTACCCATTTCACTCAGCTCCTTCTTGCGCAGCGCGTATATCCAATTAGACTCGACTGCAATCACGAAATTTGGGCGCCAGGTGTAAAGAACTGTTTTGCTTATTTGTGCTCGCAATAATTGCCGCGGCTAGTTCACAGAGGTTATGGGATAGTTCCACCGAATTTATTGAATCGACGCGATTGCCCGAGACCAGAACTAACACCGATAGCTTATTTTACAATTATACCTCCTTTATTCTAAATCTTGTTTGGACACAAAATTACTAGGTGAGTCTCACGATCGTCGCTGCTCCTCCAGTGGCTTCGGTTCGGCTCCGCCGTTAACGTTTGTCTTCCCGTTGATCACCCTTCCGTCTCCGTTCCGTTGGTCACCAATAGACACATACCCAAGCTCTCGTCCAGCAGGATATGCGGTCTTGGTTCCGGGCGGCGGTTCGGCTAATGACTCCTTCTCTTTGGACTCTTCTGCTCAGGCTGCGGGGCCTACGCTGCTCTTCCTCTGCTCCTGTCGTCACTGCTCCTATTGTTGTTGGCGCCGACGATATGCTTCCGCGTCGTACCTTTTCCTGATTGTCGTTGCTTCCGTTGCTCTTCTAGTGCCGCTGTCGCCGTCGATCTCCTATTGCCCCGTTCCACCTGATCCGTGATGTTCGCCAATTGGCACACTTCCCAGGCATAAGCCGGACAGGATATGCTTTCTTGGAGCCTGGCAGCCGAATAAGGGCACGAAGGGCCTTTCTTCCCATCACACTCTCTGACACTCTCATGGTTGCGTTCGCCACTCGTCGCCAAACACCGGCATGCATTCGCCCTGCAGGACCAGATGTTGGGCGTCACACCTCCTTCACTCCAGGTAATTATTGTGCGTACACCCCAGCGAGCCTGAATTAGGAGTCTTCTGACTGGAATGTGGTGTCCCTGATTGGTTTCCAGCTGGGCTTGAGTTCCCGAGCTAGTCACCCCTTTCTTTGCAGGATCACTTCATACCGGGATGGCTTCATACCGGCGGCACAACCTCCTTTGCAGTGGTTGACAAGCACGGCTCAATTGTTTCATACATAAGCTGCAGCGATAGTCTTTCCACCCTGCAAGGAGTCCAAAACATCTACAACAATAACGAAAACATACAATAACAATGCATTACAAATAATTGTAAAACTAAGCTAAACTTTCGGGTTTCTTATGTATCAAAAATATCAAAAAAAGTATTGCTCGACATCGAATTAGAGGACTGGTCGACTTTTAACCACAGACATAAACAATTTAACGTCGACAAAAAGAACATTCTGCTGAGCAACTGAAGGGAATGCGCCATTGGACACACAAATCTCACCTATTAACACGAAGTTTAGGACCGAGCTGTCCTAACTGCGGAGACGACCTATCAGAATAAATCTCATCGGTCTTACCCCACCCTCAAATCTATTAGCTAACTTAACAAATACTAACTAATAAAAACTTATTATTACTTTTCTTAGCCAAATTTAATATAAGGTCTGTCGGCTTTGAGCGTCGTGGTATAAAACGGCCGCGATGAATGCTTTCGTCGTCACCACCTCGATGTGGAGTGCCTTTGTGGATAGGTAGACGAAAATAGCGAACCAGGCTTTTCCCATCCCGGGAGCTCGTCCCTTTGATTCTTTTATTGATATGGGTCCTACGTAATCAAGTTCTGTATGCATGAAGCATCTTTTCGATTGGACCCGTGGAACTGGAATCAGTCCCATGATCTGTGTAGTAGTAGCCTTCCGCAATAGAAAACAAGGCTTGCACCGAAATATTGTTTTCCGAATAAAATTTCATGCTCCAAAGACCCAATATTGTTGTCGAAGTATGTTGAATGTGGCATCCACGCCAGTATGTAGATATTTTACGTAAACATGTCGAGCTAATAGGTCCGCTAGCGGTGAGTGTTTTGGGATCAAGATAGGATGCTTGATATTGTAGCTGACGGCGGATCGGTTAATTCGTTCACTAACTTGCATTACTCCTTGTGAATCGATGAATGGTGTGAAGCGACTAAGTTTGGACTTGCTGGGAAGTTGGCCACCCTTCTCAATCTGTTGAGACTCCTTTGAAAGCTCCTTTTGTTGGACGTGACGAATGAGGTGAAATCTTGTTTCCTCTAGCTCCTTTGATGTAATGAATTGTGCGTATTGGTTCCGGCCTCGGATAGCTTGCTATTCGAAGGAGGCGGGTCCACGATGGAGTCTTCCTAATCAGCAACTCCTCCATACTTTCATCCGGAAAGCTATATAGAGTTGTGGGCTTTGACAGTCGATCCTCGGTGCCTTGCTCAACAGTTGAATTAAGTCTTCCTTTCCTTTGTTTGTTTCCCAGCGACTTCTATTCTACGGAACATTTTCTCAATGTCCGCACAAGATCGATGTTGTCTAAATCGCAGGCAAACTCCAATAAGATCCCGCTGAAAAGGAGGTCCAACGTGAAGGCGATCGTTGAGTGAAGATCCAAAACTTTTTTTTCCGGAACCATTAAACACAACTCGACACTTGGTTGTGAGACTGTCGAGTTTCAGGATCGCAAAAAGTGTATTAATTGCACACGGGTTGTCGTTAGCAAAATCTTTTCTTTCTCCAGTGTATCAATTCTAAAAACTGATCGGCTCCAATGAGAACGGCGATTGGACCGGGTGTGCTACACGTAGCTTCAGCCTATGGTAACGCGCAGATCTGCTTCCACTACACTTTGGGAAGTTTACTACGTAACCCTTTAGAATTTTTATAGGTAAGTGTTAGTAAAGAAATTAGTATTTTTGCAGCTGAGAAAGATGAGGTAGAAGGTTGCTCAGTGACTCTAACATGTGGGTGTTTAACGTACATTACAAGCATCTTACTTAATTCTTCTAGAATATCCAAAAGATTAATGAAGAAAAAGAGAAGAAGAAGAAAATAAGAAAGGAAAGTTGACGAAAACGAAAATGTTCTTTGGCCAAAAGCTGGTGGAACAAATCGTATTGATCATCTGCACGGGCACACGTATTTTGAAAGATGACGTGTGCCTGGTAAATGTATATTTAAATTTAGTAATATCCGCCACCTTTATGTTGGCTTTTGTTTTGGCTTTAATGTAAGCCAAGATATAGATATATCACGATATATCCAAGATATATCAGCAGTATCAAGGAAGCAACTCCTCCATACTTTCATCCGGAAAGCTATATAGAGTTGTGGGCTTTGACAGTCGATCCTCGGTGCCTTGCTCAACAGTTGAATTAAGTCTTCCTTTCCTTTGTTTGTTTCCCAGAGACTTCTATTCTACGGAACATTTTCTCAATGTCCGCACAAGATCGATGTTGTCTAAATCGCAGGCAAACTCCAATAAGATCCTGCTGAAAAGGAGGTCCAACGTGAAGGCGATCGTTGAGTGAAGATCCAAAACTTTTTTTTCCGGAACCATTAAACACAACTCGACACTTGGTTGTGAGACTGTCGAGTTTCAGGATCGCAAAAAGTGTATTAATTGCACACGGGTTGTCGTTAGCGAAATCTTTTCTTTCTCCAGTTTATCAATTCTAAAAACTGATCGGCTGCAATGAGAACGGCGATTGGACCGGGTGTGCTACACGTAGCTTCAGCCTATGGTAACGCGCAGATCTGCTTCCACTACACTTTGGGAAGTTTACTACGTAACCCTTTAGAATTTTTATAGGTAAGTGTTAGTAAAGAAATTAGTATTTTTGCAGCTGAGAAAGATGAGGTAGAAGGTTGCTCAGTGACTCTAACATGTGGGTGTTTAACGTACATTACAAGCATCTTACTTAATTCTTCTAGAATATCCAAAAGATTAATGAAGAAAAAGAGAAGAAGAAGAAAATAAGAAAGGAAAGTTGACGAAAACGAAAATGTTCTTTGGCCAAAAGCTGGTGGAACAAATCGTATTGATCATCTGCACGGGCACACGTATTTTGAAAGATGACGTGTGCCTGGTAAATGTATATTTAAATTTAGTAATATCCGCCACCTTTATGTTGGCTTTTGTTTTGGCTTTAATGTAAGCCAAGATATAGATATATCAAGATATATCCAAGATATATCAGCAGTATCAAGGAAGCAGCTCCTCCATACTTTCATCCGGAAAGCTATATAGAGTTGTGGGCTTTAACAGTCGATCCTCGGTGCCTTGCTCAACAGTTGAATTAAGTCTTCCTTTCCTTTGTTTGTTTCCCAGCGACTTCTATTCTACGGAACATTTTCTCAATATCCGCACAAGATCGATGTTGTCTAAATCGCAGGCAAACTCCAATAAGATCCTGCTGAAAAGGAGGTCCAACGTGAAGGCGATCGTTGAGTGAAGATCCAAAACTTTTTTTCCGGAACCATTAAACACATCTCGACACTTGGTTGTGAGACTGTCGAGTTTCAGGATCGCAAAAAGTGTATTAATTGCACACGGGTTGTCGTTAGCGAAATCTTTTCTTTCTCCAGTTTATCAATTCTAAAAACTGATCGGCTCCAATGAGAACGGCGATTGGACCGGGTGTGCTACACGTAGCTTCAGCCTATGGTAACGCGCAGATCTGCTTCCATGATGAAGAACATGTGTCTATAGAATGAGCCGGCATTTGCTAGGATGGTGGGCAGAAGAGCCTTTAAGCCTGGTGCATGAATATGAGTGAGTGACGATTGGGTCTTCTGGGATGGCTGCGCCTGGTGACAGTGAGCGTAGTTGTGATGATGCCGAACTAGTGTGTAGAGCATCTAATGGCGAGGGCGCGGACGAAGCGTTCTATCTACTATTTCCTGATACAATTTGATGAGATGCTTAAGTAGCGAGTGATGTTTACGCGGGCACTCGCGGCACGCATGTTTTGATGTGCAATTCGAAACCATGTAAGCAGGGCTAAGGTAGTTGAAGCACAACTTGTGACTTATGACGAAATTACAGCGTGCGCCTAGCGTATCAATGGATTGAATCTCTTCTGCAAACCGAGATACCAAGTTGTATGCCCGGGTGATCGTAGCTTTGCAGAAGCCCCGTTGTTGAATCACATTCCGCATGGTGAATAATTAGGGTGAGGCTATATACAATTGACGAATCTTGAGACCTCCACAGGCGCCAATTTAATAATATCCCGAATCCAAATGTGTTTGCGGCAATCCGGCTCGAAGGACCAGAAAATTCTGTAATTATTTGGAAATTATTTGGGTTCACTGGATATTTATTATCGTTTATTCCTGATGCGATGGGCTTGCGTTGGTAGCAAAAATGTGACTGAATTAAAATTACGTGTGTTTAGCATAGGAACAAGCTTCGAATAAGAAAGGCTTAAGATAAGATAAGATAAACATAAACGCCCAAGTGGCGTGATTATGAATACCTTACAAGGGAAAGCTCAAATCGTATGCGCTTTGTGTAAAGTGTACAGATCTAGAAACTGATTAGAGCTGGGCTTCAAATACATAGAAAATTATAACAAGAGAGAATGATAAAATGTAAGCTTAAATACAGGGTGTCTCGTTCCCAAACACAGAGCAAAAACTCGGGATGCAGCAACACGTGTTTTTTATCATTTAATTGATATGTCAGCCACCAACGCCTATATTTTACACAGACGTATCCAAACGTAGAACGAAAGTAATAAAAAATTACTTGCACTTCCAGACTTCCGCGAAACATTAGCCGCGGGGCTGGTGGCATATAAAACCAAAAACGTACCGGGTCGCCCAATCAATACCAACAATACATCTTCACCACGATGGGCAAACCAGTTTCCACCCTCTCGGCCAGGACGAACAATAAATTCTCCAGTCTGGCAGACAGCACGGGCAAGGCAGTCTCCACTCTATCATCAACCTTTTCGCATTTGAGCATTAGCTCAAACATGGTAAAAAAATTTGAATACCATATCGGACTTCCGGTTTGACCAGCTAAACCATTTCCCACATTGGTTAGATCGAAACAGTGGAAAAGAAGTTGCAAGCACTGTAAAACTTCAAAAACGCAATGCATTGCACGAAATGGAATCTACATTTATGCTGCACAGCGAATAAAAGCTATTGTTTAGAATACCATACGAAAAAATAAAATAAATATTTATTACTTGAAAATGTTTTTTTTTCACTCAAAGCCCAAAGCGTGCCTTCAGGCCCGCTTAAATTTCTTCTCACCTTACAGATAAACCGAAGATTCTACGTTATTTTAACCACATATTAGAGCTTAGAAGCAATCATTCACTTAAAAAAAATGATATTTGAATACGTTTTTTCTATTATTTTGGAAAGTACTCTTAGAGGGTTAACACTCTTCCTCCCGTTCGCGTGATAGAACACGTCTAAAAGTTGTTTACTTACTTGGATAAACTTCGAAGATCTCTCGCTTTAACCAAGGTTAAAATGTTGGATGTAAAGAAAGCACTATTAAAATAAACTTTGGGAAGTTTACTACGTAACCCTTTTTTTATAGGTAAGTGTTAGTAAAGAAATTAGTATTTTTGCAGCTGAGAAAGATGAGGTAGAAGGTTGCTCAGTGACTCTAACATGTGGGTGTTTAACGTACATTACAAGCATCTTACTTAATTTTTCTAGAATATCCAAAAGATTAATGAAGAAAAAGAGAAGAAGAAGAAAATAAGAAAGGAAAGTTGACGAAAACGAAAATGTTCTTTGGCCAAAAGCTGGTGGAACAAATCGTATTGATCATCTGCACGGGCACACGTATTTTGAAAGATGACGTGTGCCTGGTAAATGTATATTTAAATTTAGTAAAATCCGCCACCTTTATGTTGGCTTTTGTTTTGGCTTTAATGTAAGCCAAGATATAGATATATCAAGATATATCCAAGATATATCAGCAGTATCAAGGAAGCCGGGAAACAAATAAGTTTTTCGATCGTGGGATCACCTGCAAGGTTTTGGTGCGCCGTAACTAATACTGTAGCATCAGTTCGCACCGGGGGTCCGGACGGTTGATTGCCCTGTTCGGTGACTCTTAAGGGGGTTTTGATTTATTATTTATTGGGTAGAAAAAATAATGATTTATTATTTATATGATTTTATTTTATTTATTATTTGCGGAAGAAAAAAATAATAAGACATTATTTTATTTTGGATTCCTGGATCGTCATTTGGAGTCAGATAGTCAGCCTTAGGCGGATATCTTGTCCAGTGACATGTGGAGTGCTACCTGGGACATTATGATTTGATTCAGTTTGCTTAGCTGCTAGCAGTTGTCTACAGACCATTTAGTCTCAGTAAAAGCTCCCATTTTTATACCCTTGCAGAGGATATTATAATTTTGGTCAAAAGTGTGCAACACAGTGAAGGAGACATCTCCGACCTTTTAAAGTATATATTCTTGATCAGGATTACCTCCTGAGTCGATATAAGGATGTCCGTCTGTCTGTTTCTACGCAAACTAGTCTCTCAGTTTTAAAGCTAACGACTTCAAACTTTGCACAAATCTTTCTTTCCTTTCCAGTATATAAGTCGACACGGCCGGGATCGGTCAACTTATCATACTGCTGCCATATAACTGATTGATCGGAAATGCCATAACTGTTGTTTTTTAAGTTAGAAAGATGGACTTTCTATGGATTCCATTTTGGGTAAACTAATTCGATCTGCCATATTTTTTAAGGATTATGAAATTATATTACTGTATATGATTAGTAAGCCGACTATATAAGATCCGATATATATCTTATAATATAAGCTGTCACTTAATTACAAGTGTATATCAACTTCGACCCTGCCCGAAGTCAACTTTCCTTTCTAATTTTCTTCTTCTTCTCTAATTCTTCATTAATCTTTTGGCTATTCTTGAAGAACTAAGTAAGATGCTTGTAATGTACGTTGACTTTACTTTAAACAAGAGCTCGTGACCACGGATAAAAGTTCTAAAGGGAACCGGTAGTGAAGACTTGGTGGAGTATAGGTCCTGAATGATCCCCAAGGAGTTCATTTAACCCAAGTCGGAACGATGAGAGGGATAGCATTAAAAATTAAAAAATCAATTGTAAAGAGATTATTAATTGTAAAAAATGGAATTTGGTGATAAGTGAGAGAGAGAAAAAAAATCCCTAAATAGCAGTGAGTCACCGGGAAAAAAAGATAATTCAACAATTTCATTTTTTGTTTTTGTGTGATCATATTGAATGCAGAAAAGAAAATCACCTGATGGGCGATTTTTTTTTTTGTGCGAATTTTTTTGGTTATTCTCACAGCGCATCAGTCAGACCGGAAGATTTTGATGGTGAATGGTTTTGCTTAGACCTATATAATTCGATATTGAAAAAATGCTATTGATTAATATTTGAAATCTCTAGTTTTATACTCCAAATCTCAAGTTTTTTTCAGTGTTCACCCATTAAAATTATTACGTTTTAGTTAGTTTGTTTTTGAATTTAATTAAAATCGAATATTTGGAAGCCTAGTTTTTATACATTTTTAAATTTACCGTTATACTTAATTTTAGATAAAAGAAAAAATCAATGAAAAATGTTTTTTTTTAGAATTAATAAACCATTTTATGTTTGCCTAAAATCTTCATTTTTGATTCCTTAACTAGCCTCTGTACTTGCCAACTGAAAGGAATCGTGGCAAAATTTTAAATTAGTCCGGAAAAGTCATGATTATGCTAAGGTGGGCAAGGTTAGCTCCAACAACACCAAAGAGAGCAATATGGGAACGTCACTCGATTTTTTGCTATATTAACACCGTTACTATCGTGCAGTCTGCTTTTGACTCGCTTTCTCGCGTTACATCATGGTCTGCCCGCGTCATCAAGCGTTGAGCCGAACCTCATTTTACCGCATCATATTTTCGGCCTACATTATATAAGTTTTATCGCATTATTTAATCGAAATGAAATTGGCTCTTCAAACAAGGGAACTTTGAACATTTTTCTGCGAAAGAAAAGCTTTAATTATAACATTTAAAAGCAATTTAGTTTAGTACTGATTTGTGGGCGGAATATAAACATTTATTTGCACATATTGCATCCGTTATTCGGAACAAGCTACTAGTTAACAGCTGTGCAAAGTTTGAAGTCGATAGCTTAAAAACTCCGAGACTAGTTCGACGGAACAGAACAAGACAGACGGACCAACGAACAATGGTAGATCCTCGCTCTGAGTAGTGAGAACCGACCGGCGGATAGACGGATATGCCTATATCGCTTCACGAGTTGATCCTGATCAAGAATAAATGTATTATAGGGTTAGAGATGTCTTCTTTACTGCGTTGCACATTTTGATCAAAATTTCAATACCCTCTGTAATGTTGTAAATAAAAAGAAAATAGAACGAAAAAATAAATTTCCAAATGGTAGTTGCTAAGATATGAATTCTCGCTTCCGAGCTGAGGCTAGTATTGTGAGATGCGTGCTCTACCTACTGTGAGGATATTGAATCTCTCACACGCCAAGACAGGTGGCATGAGGGGGGCATCAGCGGAGAAAGGGCTAGCGCGGCCGTGCGCGGATGCAGTAGAAAGCGGAGACAACGTGAAACGTAACGGTTCCGGAAGGGTCAGTGCGACGGCGTTCGAAAGGTGTAGGATAGAGCGAGGGCTGTGTTTAGAAAGTGCGAAATGGATCTGTGATGGGTGACTCGAAATGGGTGGCTCAAGGACCTCCTGTGGGTAAGGCCGGTGGTTGTACACGAATCAAGAAAAAGGATACATAGAGGGGCAAGTGAGAAAAGGATCCGGGATCCTCGGCAAGGCTGAAGCCCAGGGTAAACTGAGTCGGTTTGGGGCATTTCCCAGACACAACAGATATCCTGGTGTCGGAGCAATAGTGATGGATTGGTCTGGTGTTCCTGACCGCGACGATCAGGTGCGAGGGGTGACCAGCTCGGGAACTCAAGCCCACAGATAAGACCAATCAGGGACAGCCCAGTGATACTCCTGATCCAGGCTCGCTGGGGCGTACGCACAGCGATCACCTGGAGTGAAGGAGGCGCGACGCCCAACCTCTGGCCGGCCATAGATCCTGCGGAGCGTATGCACGCAGGTGTTTAGCTGCCTAGCTCCAGGAAGGCGGATCATGCCCGACGAATGCCTGGTAGGTGTGTCCATTGGTGACCAACACGGGTTAGGTGTCGGATAGAAAGAATAAAACGAAGTGTTACTTAACGGAAGCAAATCAGTGTTATTTCTGGACTCGGGCAATCACGTCTGATCTATAAATTCGGTGGAACGACTCACAAACTCTATAAGCTAGCCGCGGAACTTGTTGCGAGTTGGAACGCAAGAAAACAGTTTGTTACACCTGGCGCCTAACCTACGTGATTGCATTCGAGTCTAGAAGTAGACTTCAAGATGGTGAAGAAAAATTGGATTTACATACTACGCAGGGAGGAGCTGAGTTAAGTATGTAGAGAGCTCGGTCTCCCAGCAGAGTGAACAATAGAAATCATGGGAGCACTTATAGCGAAATGGATCGACGAGACTAAGGACGACGAGGGGTTGGCGGTCACGCGTGGATTTGAAGAAAAATTCAAGCAGAGATCCACGCCAAAACAAAGAGCAGTGAGTGAATCAGAAAAGCTCAACCAAAGTCTGGCGGTACTAGAAATGCATGAGGAGCATGGCGCCACAAGTTCGGAAGCCGGGTGACCAACAAGAAAGGAGTTCAGGAGGAGTTTCGAGTCCTTCTTCCTGCCAAAAGAATACCTTGAGAAGTTGGTGGACCAGGTTCGGCAGCGGAAGCAGCAACGAGGGGAACCCTTCAAGGAATACATGGTAGACCTCCAATCGCTGATGAAGCCACTAGAGAAGTCCACAAAAGAGGTGATAGAAAGGCTCGTGGATAACTGCATGCCACGCATGAACACGTTCATGCGCGTCGCTAGAAGAGGTGATGAGTAAGCCCTGAGGAAGAGGCATTTAATAGGCAATCCGTCACAGAACCACGTTGGGATCTCAGGCAGCGGGACAGGAGGTTCATCGATGAGGAGCTAGTGGCATTCGCAAACCAGTTAAGTTGTTCGAACATAACGCAGCACAGGATTACCATAAAGGAGGACATCCCATTAAAACAGAGGTATTATCCGAAGAACCTCAAAATACTAGGGGAAATCAACGCAAAGGTGGAATAGCTACTGGAAAAAGAATGCATCGAGCCATCAAATAGCGCATATAGCTCATGGTAAAGAAAAAGACAGGTCAATGGAGAATGTGCGTGGACTTCCGGCAAATAAACGAAAAATCAATAAAGGATGAGTACCCGATGCCACGAATTAATTTTATATTGGGGCAACTTAGGGAGACGCGATTTTTCAGCCGCCTCGACCTGAAAGACGGGTACTGGCAAATCCACTGTAAGGGAAAAGCAGGAAGTACACGGCCTTCACGGTACGAGGGAAAGGTCTGTACCAATGAAAGGTGAAATTCGTTTGACTTGCATTCAGCCTCGGCAACGTTCCAAAGAGCTTTGGACCAGGTCATAGGCCCGGATATGGCTCCCCACGCGTTTGCATACCAGGAAGACATCATCGTGATCGGGCGCACAAGGGAGGACCATATATGGGCGATCAGGCAAATGAGACCCTACCTGGAGGGGTACCAATTCGACGGGACCACGGATCACGTGGCTTTGAAATGACTGAACAACATAGAGAGCCCACTGGGTAGGATTGCGAGATGGGTCTTTCAGCTGCTACAGAAAAGGTGGTTGCAGATGCACTCTCCCGGCAGCCGAGTAGAATAGTAGAACAATTGAGAAGTGCCACAGCAGGTAAAGTCGTAGAGTGTATATGGATAAGCACATTGAAGGAGAAAATACGAAAAAACCCACAGAAATGTCAAGAATACATGGAGGAAGCGGGCCTGGTCTACTACCTCTATGTTCCACATAGAGCCGGAAGTGAGGAAAAGGCGTCGTGAAAGCTGGGTGTACCGGTGAATATGAGACAGCAGGTTCTGAAGGAGAACTACGACGCACCAACAGCTGGCCACCTAGGTGGAAGAAAAACGATTGCGAGAATAGCAGCAAGGTACTTCTGGCCGGGGATGCAAAGGCACATTAGGAAGTATGTCAGGCAGCACAAACCAAGTCAGATGCAGGCCGCAGGAAAAATGCTGACTCAGATCCCAGAGGAGCCATGGGCAAAGGTATGTGCGGATTTTGTAGGACCATTGCCAAGGTAGGACCATTGCCAAGCTTCAGGAGGTATTTAAGCTAGAGAGGAACATGGAGCGGGCGGCGCAGGAGCAGGCCCGGCACTACAACCTAAGGAGGCCGGAGTGGAGCCCAAAAATTGGCGACCCAGTGTGGGCGAAAGAGCATCACTTGTCCAAAGCGGTCGAAGTTTTTGAACGAAACTCGGGAGGTGACACAGGCGTAAATGAAAAAGGAGGAGCAGAAACTGAACGGTCTTAACGAAAATGAAAAGGAACCGCAAGAACGAAACATTTCCATGCGGTCGAAAGCGTGACTATAAAAGGCGTCTGCGGGCAACGGGCGGGCCTTTTTAAAAAAAAAAATTGGCAAACTCAACAGGCAACGTTACGCCCACAGTATCCTTGGACAAAGCCGACGTGGAGCTGGTCGGAATGCCCGGATGGGACATCCGGCGGCTGCGGGAAACAAGGAAGGTGCTGAGGATCATGAAAACGACCCCGGCCGGACGGTGCATTCCAGTGGGGACGACAGCGGTGGAGCAGCCGGAGCACCACCCGAGACCGGAGAGAGTTGGCGGCTCTCCGTCGTCGGGACAAGGAGGAAGGCAGGAGGCGAGAGGCGGTGGCGAGCTTGGCCCTAGCAGGGGCCAGGAGGATGGCCGAGGAAGCCGAGCACAGATGGAGGACGGAGGTGCAAGCGGCTCGCGCAGGCACGGTAAGAAGGGCGTAGGAAGTAGGATAGTAGGAAGTTTTTATAGAAGCTTATTTCTTTGTAGTAGAAATAAAATAATTTGTTAATTACATTATAAAATAATTTAGCAAATGAAGTATAGCTATTAGATTGATATCCTTTGTTAGGGACAATATGATCACATAATATGAATAATATCAATATTATAAACTTAATATGAACATGTGTTATTTTAAATTTTCATACACATAGGAAATGAAATTTTATTTCTGAGAAACACTATTGGGACTTATCTGGGATTACTACTATCTGGGATTTATCCAAATGATATTTTTTTATAATGAAATATTAATTTTTTACTCGTTATTATTTATTTTAGAAAATCATCATCATACGCGTAGTAACCTTAAAACAGAACTGCTAAGCTTCAAAATTGCAAATGATTACTCTGAGTTATCCTACGCAACTCTTCACTTATATGTTCGTGGATGGGACTGGATATATGTCCAACAGCCAGATTTAATTGAAGAAATTAAAAATCAGCAAAACAAAGAAGTTATTGTTTCTATTCACCGAGCTGCACGAAGAGCAACAAATTTTACTCACAAAGTCAAGATGTTTGAATTTCGGCAAAGTATTCCATTGGGCCAGGGAGAATGGGCTAATATAGATGTTAAGCCCCTTTTTGGCAATGATTTCCCAAACAAGAGTCAGGAAATTCAAATAAGTGGCCTAAAATCTTGGATGAAGTCATTAATTGTGACTACCGATACGGCATCAGAAAATCCTTTGGTACGCATTTCTTTGAAACTATCAAAATAACTTAATCAAATAAAAATAAGAAATGAAAGCTAACTTCGGGCGGAGCCGAAGCTTATACACCCTTGCAGTTAAGTGGCAGCTTATATTATTAGATATATATCGGATATTATATAGTCGACCGATCCTTATGAAATTTGACAGATCGAATTAGTTTTTCCAAAATGGATAGTCCCATCCTTCTAACGTAAAAAAAAAAAAAAGTTATGGCCGATCAATCAGTTATATGGCAGCTATAGGATCTTATTATAGGTCAGCCGATCCTTATGAAATTTGGTAGATCGAATTAGTTTGCCCAAAACATAATCCATGGATAGTCCCATCATTTGAACTTAAAAACCCACAATTTTATGGCATTTCCGATCTATCAGTTATATGGCAGCTATAGGATATAGTTCCGTTCCGACTTATGCGCTGCCTGTAAAGGAAAGATGGATATGTGCAACGTTTGAAGTCGATAGCTTTTAAATTGAGAGACTAACTTTCGTAGAAACAGTCGGCCAGACGCGCATGCTTATATCAACTCAGGAGGTGATCCTGATCAATAATATATATACTTTATAAGGTCGGAGATGTCTCCTTCACTGCGTTGCACACTTTTGACCAAAATTATAATACCCTCTGCAAGGGTATAAATATAAGCTTCCACATAACTGCAAGGGTATATAAGCTTTGGCTCCGCCCGAAGTTAGCTTTTCATTCTTGTTATACCCTTGCAGAGGCTGTTCTAATTTTGGTCAATAGTGCCCAATAGCTGACATATATTTTTAATATTTTTTTATGCTGCGATGGAATAATCTCCTTTGGATACTAACAATAAGTTATCAAAATTTAAATCTATAACCTGATTGCCAGTTTTTATTTATCATGTGCCTTAAATATAATTATTGCTGGGCTAAAAATTGTTGCATTGTAGGCGTGCTCTGCCTGAAATCAGGGCTAGGTTCCGAGTGAGATTTTTAAGCCTCTCTCTCTCTCGTCTAATACTGGCGGGATGCCGAGATCTTTTTGGAAGTTATCGTTTCGAAAATACCATGGTGCCCCTATCATTGCTCGAAGAATGTTTTGGGCTCTAATGTAGGGTGTTATGTGAAATAGAAAGCTTTTCTCGAAAAGTTTGGGACTTGTGCCAAACATATATAATAATCATATATATAATATATAATAATCATTTGGTGACCCCGACGGAGAACTTGTTGCTGTTGCTTCCATTGCCTTGCACTTGCACTTTGCACCTTGCACGATAACTTGCATAATGGACTCTCAAGACGTAGCTAGTGCCTCGGTTCCAACAAGCAGGGAAAGGCTTTTGCTGCGAAGAGCAGAGGTGACCAGGAGATGGTCACCTCTGCCTTCCATCATAGAGTCGAGTCTGCAGTGCAGAAGGAGGATATCGCCATCATGGTACTGGAGCATTTGGAAATGTCGTTGCGTGATAAATTGAGCTGGAACTGCTGAGGTCCCGTGAAAATGAGAGTGAACTATTCGGAAGGTTCTCCCAGCTTGCCGCTGATGTGCGTGTTTACATCCAGGTGGGAATGGCCAAGCACTCCATATAACCTGCATCCTTCCAATGTGGGGAGGACTGCAGTTGCCAAGGTGGCTGCTGTTCCAGCCGTGCAGGCTCCCGATCCTGCAATCGCCCTTCATCGTACTCCTGATGCTTATATTTCAACTGTCGACGGGTCTGCTTCAGCAATCGAAAAGTGCGCCTCCGCCCGGCGCAATCCCAGAAAGAAGATCCCCCTTACTCTCACCACACTATTTGTGAAGACTGCCATGTCTCCGGATGCTGACGGTTATTTTGCTATTGACGCTGACAAAGTCAATAGGCCTTTTGTTGCGGCTGCTGCCAAGATCGCCGTTGCCAAGTTTATCGCTCCCAGAATTGTGTCGGGAGCAGCCGCCTTCTCCCTGGATCTGGATTCTGCAGTCGGCGTCAATAAGCATCGCAGTCAGCAGTTACTTCAAGTGTTGGTCATACCTCAAAGGAACTCTTTGGATGTATTATTAGTATCTGGCTCAAGCGCTCACTGGATGACTCTGGGTCTGGATGGACACGACAGCCTACAACCGAGAATTCTAGACCTTGTGATCATGAGCATGGTGATGGCAGTGTAATGGAGCTGTCACTTGCCCCTGCGGATTGTTGTTGAAAATTGAATTTCCAACGGGGGGAGGATTTAATTATCGCTAAATAGTTTCTCTCGGTGTAACTAGACGCAGTGGTCCGCTAATTGCCCGTTATCAGTAGCTCTATATTCTTTGATTTTCCCAGCTTCGCATGCGCTTTGTTGTTCTTTTGTGGCGCATGCACTTTGGGAGCTTATGTAGAGCTTCTGCACAAGCTCTTAGTGCACTTGTATTTCGGCATTTGAGTTGAGCGGCTGGTTTTTGGGGTTAAAATTAAACCCTCAAATAAAATTGAAATTAAATTAACAAATCGTGTATTTATTCGGCCGCTATTAAAAACCATTAATAGCGTAACAATTTTATTAATTGATTTTTTCCATATTTTTTGGTTTTAGGCAAGTCGGGTAATCCCGTTGAAGATTTTGCACATGACTTCTGTGGCGCAGTTCGGCACTTTTGTTATCATAGATGTGGTTATTAGGTCTGCACCCGGTGCCTTTTTAGGTTTTAGTTGATCCTTGATATTTTTGGCGATCTCGGTAGACTGGAAGGGTCGCGGCTGCAGTGCTTATTTTCGGTAGGGCGAACTTATTCGTAGTTACAGGGTTGGGATGAAATACAGTTTGCTGTGTTGCGCGAATTATACTACGGGTCTAATTTCAGGACGGAAATACTACGGGCCAATGAAGAAGCGTTATTAGTACCGATCTGGCGGTTATTATGTTTCGTTTAATGTTTAAGGTCACACCAAAATCGATTAGGTCTGGAAGTTTTCTGGAGTCTGCAGTCGAGTAGGTTGGGATATCCAGATATACATAATCCAGCCTTCAGCTGCTAGAAATTGGCCCCACAGAGGTTGAAGAAGTACATGAATTGAGGCTCTGAAATTATAAAACGAGGCGGACAGTAAACTGCAGCCATACTCATGTTGCGCTGTGCGCCTGAAGGCGACTTGTTATCAATGTGGCTTCCAGGTAGTCTTCCAGTATTTTCTGTTTTGTAGTAATGTGTTTTTGTCAAACGGCGTTGACAAACACGTTGCAATCCACATTGTTATTCAAATATCCTGCATCGATTATTTTGATTGTTGGGACGCGATCATATGAGGATGTTCTAATTTTGCATTAGGGTTTACATAGTGTATGCTTTCTTCCATATTAAAGCATTCTTTGGTACTTGCCCTAGGGCAGGGTAGTTACCGGTGTTGTGATAATCTTCACAAGCTACGCAAGCTGAGCAAAGTGTGAAGTACTTTTTGCTGTTGCGTACTCCCGATCCGTCGGTGCAGCAGGTATTGCAGGTTATATATTATAGAATGGACTTCGTTTTCAGCTGGTTTTTTACACTTTGGCTCTAGCTCGATCTTAAAGAGTGATTGCCGTTTTTTTCTTCGCGCGGTTCCCGCTGCATACGTACAGCCCACCTCCCGCCCAACCGACCGAAGGGTGCTGCCGCATAACGTACGGCTCGAATCGCGGGGATAGATCCAAGAGAGTATAAAGAGAAGGAGTAGAGTATTTCGAGGACGAGTGTTGCACAGATAAGGCGTTTAGTATAAAGGATTTAAGATTGTTAGTAGAGCAAAGTGGCAAGATGTTGTAGAGACCATTGTAGTCCGAACATAATACCCTGAACGGATCGTGTTGGGCATATGTCGAGCTACAATGGCTAAGGAGTAGAGGACGAAAGTTTCTAGACCTCCTAATTTAAGCGTTTTAGGAAATGCTGGCTGTCTACATTTCCATTAATAAGATTAAATAGAAACATGACACCCAGCATCGTTCTACGGTTTGTTAATGATGGTAAGTTTATTAATAAAAGTCTACAATGATAGGATGGAAGGTGAAGACTTGGCTCCCAATTAAATCCCCTAAGTGCGAAAATAAGGAAGTTTTTTTGTACAGATTCTATGTGATCTTGGTGTACTCCGTATTGAGGACTCCAGACACACGATCCATACTGAAGAATCGGACGGACTAGTGAAGTTTCAAGTTTCAAATCTAATAGGACACCCAGATCGTTAACCTGAGTTATTCGTTCTAAGGCATTCCCATAGAGAAAGTACGTAGCCTGGTGAGGACTAGATCGATAAAATGACATGAGTTTACATTTCGATCCATTAAGCTTTAGGTTATTTGCTAAACACCAATTTTGATATTTATCCCAATCGGGCGCTAGTGAATCTATACTGAAGACAAAGCCTAACGTCATCAGCGTACATAAGTACACGTGAGTCACTTAAGGAAAGGGGCAAGTCGATAATAAATAATGTAAAAAGTAATGTAGATAAGTAACTCGAAATAAAAAAATAAGGAGATCAGTTGGGAATACCAAAAGACTGAGTTTACTTATAAGAAGCGAATGGTTAACAGAGTCTGTTTGTAAGCCATTCCGGAACCCATCCATGGCAAAAGATGTTAGCTCCAATAAGTTGGTTGTGGTGGAGCGGCGCTTCATAAAGCCATATTGGCACAGAGATATTATTGAACTACATAGGTGTTGCAAATGTGGAGTGATTCGAAAAGCTTTGGAATTGCTGACAATTTAGAAATGCCTCTATAATTGGCAGCTTCGGATTTTTCACTTAATTCCTTCCACAGAAGGGGAAAAATCGAAGTCTCCAGCGATAGATTAAAGAGTCTAAGGACTCTTTATCTACTGCGCCTCGGCGCAGTTCTTCAGAACGCATCCTGGTACTCCATCAGGGCCCGGCGAATACACGGGCTTAACCTTAAGAAGATCCGATAACACACCACTTTGATCAAAAGATGGGCAAAATATCTGGTTGGCTGATTGAATCTTATAAGTGTAAGGCTGAGTTGGAATGGTGCTACATGAATAAGTTGTTTGAAAAAAGACTGTTGTGAAGACTGCCATGTCTCCGGATGCTGACGGTTATTTTGCTATTGACGCTGACAAAGTCAATAGGCCTTTTGTTGCGGCTGCTGCCAAGATCGCCGTTGCCAAGTTTATCGCTCCCAGAATTGTGTCGGGAGCAGCCGCCTTCTCCCTGGATCTGGATTCTGCAGTCGGCGTCAATAAGCATCGCAGTCAGCAGTTACTTCAAGTGTTGGTCATACCTCAAAGGAACTCTTTGGATGTATTATTAGTATCTGGCTCAAGCGCTCACTGGATGACTCTGGGTCTGGATGGACACGACAGCCTACAACCGAGAATTCTAGACCTTGTGATCATGAGCATGGTGATGGCAGTGTAATGGAGCTGTCACTTGCCCCTGCGGATTGTTGTTGAAAATTGAATTTCCAACGGGGGGAGGATTTAATTATCGCTAAATAGTTTCTCTCGGTGTAACTAGACGCAGTGGTCCGCTAATTGCCCGTTATCAGTAGCTCTATATTCTTTGATTTTCCCAGCTTCGCATGCGCTTTGTTGTTCTTTTGTGGCGCATGCACTTTGGGAGCTTATGTAGAGCTTCTGCACAAGCTCTTAGTGCACTTGTATTTCGGCATTTGAGTTGAGCGGCTGGTTTTTGGGGTTAAAATTAAACCCTCAAATAAAATTGAAATTAAATTAACAAATCGTGTATTTATTCGGCCGCTATTAAAAACCATTAATAGCGTAACAATTTTATTAATTGATTTTTTCCATATTTTTTGGTTTTAGGCAAGTCGGGTAATCCCGTTGAAGATTTTGCACATGACTTCTGTGGCGCAGTTCGGCACTTTTGTTATCATAGATGTGGTTATTAGGTCTGCACCCGGTGCCTTTTTAGGTTTTAGTTGATCCTTGATATTTTTGGCGATCTCGGTAGACTGGAAGGGTCGCGGCTGCAGTGCTTATTTTCGGTAGGGCGAACTTATTCGTAGTTACAGGGTTGGGATGAAATACAGTTTGCTGTGTTGCGCGAATTATACTACGGGTCTAATTTCAGGACGGAAATACTACGGGCCAATGAAGAAGCGTTATTAGTACCGATCTGGCGGTTATTATGTTTCGTTTAATGTTTAAGGTCACACCAAAATCGATTAGGTCTGGAAGTTTTCTGGAGTCTGCAGTCGAGTAGGTTGGGATATCCAGATATACATAATCCAGCCTTCAGCTGCTAGAAATTGGCCCCACAGAGGTTGAAGAAGTACATGAATTGAGGCTCTGAAATTATAAAACGAGGCGGACAGTAAACTGCAGCCATACTCATGTTGCGCTGTGCGCCTGAAGGCGACTTGTTATCAATGTGGCTTCCAGGTAGTCTTCCAGTATTTTCTGTTTTGTAGTAATGTGTTTTTGTCAAACGGCGTTGACAAACACGTTGCAATCCACATTGTTATTCAAATATCCTGCATCGATTATTTTGATTGTTGGGACGCGATCATATGAGGATGTTCTAATTTTGCATTAGGGTTTACATAGTGTATGCTTTCTTCCATATTAAAGCATTCTTTGGTACTTGCCCTAGGGCAGGGTAGTTACCGGTGTTGTGATAATCTTCACAAGCTACGCAAGCTGAGCAAAGTGTGAAGTACTTTTTGCTGTTGCGTACTCCCGATCCGTCGGTGCAGCAGGTATTGCAGGTTATATATTATAGAATGGACTTCGTTTTCAGCTGGTTTTTTACACTTTGGCTCTAGCTCGATCTTAAAGAGTGATTGCCGTTTTTTTCTTCGCGCGGTTCCCGCTGCATACGTACAGCCCACCTCCCGCCCAACCGACCGAAGGGTGCTGCCGCATAACGTACGGCTCGAATCGCGGGGATAGATCCAAGAGAGTATAAAGAGAAGGAGTAGAGTATTTCGAGGACGAGTGTTGCACAGATAAGGCGTTTAGTATAAAGGATTTAAGATTGTTAGTAGAGCAAAGTGGCAAGATGTTGTAGAGACCATTGTAGTCCGAACATAATACCCTGAACGGATCGTGTTGGGCATATGTCGAGCTACAATGGCTAAGGAGTAGAGGACGAAAGTTTCTAGACCTCCTAATTTAAGCGTTTTAGGAAATGCTGGCTGTCTACATTTCCATTAATAAGATTAAATAGAAACATGACACCCAGCATCGTTCTACGGTTTGTTAATGATGGTAAGTTTATTAATAAAAGTCTACAATGATAGGATGGAAGGTGAAGACTTGGCTCCCAATTAAATCCCCTAAGTGCGAAAATAAGGAAGTTTTTTTGTACAGATTCTATGTGATCTTGGTGTACTCCGTATTGAGGACTCCAGACACACGATCCATACTGAAGAATCGGACGGACTAGTGAAGTTTCAAGTTTCAAATCTAATAGGACACCCAGATCGTTAACCTGAGTTATTCGTTCTAAGGCATTCCCATAGAGAAAGTACGTAGCCTGGTGAGGACTAGATCGATAAAATGACATGAGTTTACATTTCGATCCATTAAGCTTTAGGTTATTTGCTAAACACCAATTTTGATATTTATCCCAATCGGGCGCTAGTGAATCTATACTGAAGACAAAGCCTAACGTCATCAGCGTACATAAGTACACGTGAGTCACTTAAGGAAAGGGGCAAGTCGATAATAAATAATGTAAAAAGTAATGTAGATAAGTAACTCGAAATAAAAAAATAAGGAGATCAGTTGGGAATACCAAAAGACTGAGTTTACTTATAAGAAGCGAATGGTTAACAGAGTCTGTTTGTAAGCCATTCCGGAACCCATCCATGGCAAAAGATGTTAGCTCCAATAAGTTGGTTGTGGTGGAGCGGCGCTTCATAAAGCCATATTGGCACAGAGATATTATTGAACTACATAGGTGTTGCAAATGTGGAGTGATTCGAAAAGCTTTGGAATTGCTGACAATTTAGAAATGCCTCTATAATTGGCAGCTTCGGATTTTTCACTTAATTCCTTCCACAGAAGGGGAAAAATCGAAGTCTCCAGCGATAGATTAAAGAGTCTAAGGACTCTTTATCTACTGCGCCTCGGCGCAGTTCTTCAGAACGCATCCTGGTACTCCATCAGGGCCCGGCGAATACACGGGCTTAACCTTAAGAAGATCCGATAACACACCACTTTGATCAAAAGATGGGCAAAATATCTGGTTGGCTGATTGAATCTTATAAGTGTAAGGCTGAGTTGGAATGGTGCTACATGAATAAGTTGTTTGAAAAAACTTTGCGAAGAGATCGGCCATTGCCAGATCAGTGTTCGCATATGAGTTCTCAAACGTAAGCAGAGGAGGATAAATTACATGTTTGCGCTTAGTGATTACGAGGTTATAAAACTGCTTCGGGTCCTGAGAAAATGTTTATGTCATCACATGCCAGTAGATCGGACCAATCAATTTCCAAAAGTAATTTATTTAGTTTTATAAAATCAGCCTTACGGAAGAAACGAACTTTATTACATTTACGTGTAGACTTAAGGTCAATTAAGGTATTGGTTTCGATTGAAACATCAAGAGTGGGATGATATGGATCCTCTGGGTTAGAAAGGGGCAAAGTTCTGGAAAGAGTAATTCCATCAGGATCAGGAACGAAACACAAGTCCAACAGCCGACCTAAAGAATTTCTAACTTGGTTACTTGCCCAAGTGACATGTCGAACATACCCGAGAGAAGTCGTGGTGCGAGTTAAGCAGTAAGGACGGAGAATTCTCAACCTTAGACCACATGAGTTCTGGTATATTGAAATCCCCTAGAGCTACCAGCTGATCGTTGTCGGACAGACGGTCCGAAATAAGACGAATAGCGGACAAATGTTGCCAGTATGTAGGCGGTTCCGACGAAGGTGGTATGTAAGAACAGGTAACGTATTAAGAATGACCGGACAAAATGATTTTAATGCAAAGAAATTCTATGTCACCAACCTCTTGTGATTGTACCTCTTCAGAAGCGAAATTGGAGTCTACAGAAATTAAGACTCCTCCTCCCCTTCGCAGTGTTCTATCACGTCTAAAAGTGGTGTACTTACTTGGAAAAACTTCGGAGCTTAAGATCTCCGGCTTTAACCAAGTTTCTGTAAAGACTATAATGTGAGATGCAAAGGAAGAACTATCAGAATACAGTTTGGGTAGTTTACTACGTAACCCTCTAGTATTCTGATAGGTAAGTGTTAGTGCAGATATTAGTTTTTTGAAGATGAGGTGGAAGGTTGGTCAGTGGCTCTAATTTGGTAATTGGTAATTTTTTTCTTCACCGTACTTGGCTGATGTTCCTGGACGAAAATGTTCTCTGGCCAAAAGCTGGCGGAACAAATCGTCTTGAACATCTGCACAGGCACACGGATTTTGAAAGATGACGTGTGCCTGGTGTAGGTGTATTTGAATTTTGTAATATCTACCACCTTTATGTCGGCTTTTGTTTTGGCTTTGATGTAAGCCGAGATATCAATCTCCGAAGTATCAGGGGCAAGCCGTGAAACAAATATATGTTTCGATGGCGGGATCACCTGCAAGGGCTTTGGTGCCGCCGTAACTAATACGGCAGCATCAGTGCGTACCGGTGGTCCGGACGCTTGATTGCCCTGTTCGGTGACTCTCAAGGGTGTTTGTATTATTGGGTCTGGTGGTATCACTTGAAGCAGACATATCGGACCATTGCTCATACCCCGAGATATTCGGAAGCCGAATTTTTCCCAGGTCCGGCCCTTGGAGTGGCCAGCGATATAAGCGGCTGCATGATTGTCGGCTGAGTAGGCTGATGATTATACTATGGAGACTCATAGTCTGTCTCATGAACGATCTCATTTCGCCCTGAACAACACGACAACCGTCACAGCAAAAGTGGAGCCCAGACCTACGTGAAATGGCATCCGAAACTGAGGCCGTGAACCCGGCACACTTTGCGTGTTAAACGTTTTCACAAAGCCAGCAGTGGATGGTAGGCTGGGATGAGGAGATTGTCTTATTACAAGACTTCAACGCACAGACAAGTTTAAATTCCATGGTTTTGATTAATTAATTTATTAATATTTTTTTGTTTATATTATTGACGTACCTTGAACCACTGTGCCAGGGAAACAAAAAAGGGGGATTGTAGAGAGCGATTAGTGCGGGTTAGTAAACAGGAAAGAAGTGATACGGATATTTGTAATGCAAAGGATTGTTTAATATAAATATTAATAAATATAGATAAACACCGGAGTTTTAAGTTTTGAAATCAAATATTAAACAAAAACGCAGTGCGCACAAAAAAAACAACAAAACCACGTCCGTTCGCTTTAAGATAAGAGAAAGAAGTGATTCTTGTTTAATATATAAAAAATATTTGTTAAAGGAACATCTTTTTTATGTAGAACCTCCACAATATCACCGGATGTCAACCGGAATTTCAGGTTCAATACTACTTAAAAGTCTTTGCTGCTTTTCAGCTGATATTAAAAAAAATTTTTTTTAGCCCATCAGGTGTTTCCAATGTTGGGCTGCCTGCCCGGCTACGGCTGCAGTTTCATTATCCGCCAGAAAGGCTATAGGTTTCAGTAGGAAACATTTCTTCTTCAGTTGCTGTAGGTTTGATTATACATGCCGAAACCAAAAAATCTCCACGAGGTACCTTACCTCCATAGAGTTAAGAGCATTTAAGACTTGCGTCGCAACCCGCCGTCGTCTCCAGCTGGAACCACTCACATACAAGCCGGCGGCACTCAAAAAACATGTGCTGGGCGTCCTCGACGATTGAGCTCCCACACTCCGGACACCAGTCGTCCTCGTCGTGGCCGAAGCGCTTTAGGTATTGTCGAAAGCAGCCGTGCCCTGCTACATTAAAGGCGTACAGAACTTGTGTCGAGGCAACGCTCATCAAAGGGCCTCTTGTGTTCAGTAGGATCCTGGCTAGGCCTCTGGTAGTGGCTAAGGTGTTACCCTGTATGTATTCCAGGTGCTCTCGGAAGGAAAACCATGCGTGTTATGGCCATTCCATTAAGGTTATGGCCATTCCACCGACCTCTATCTGCACCGTTTCCATTACCTTGTGGCTGCTGACTAGCACCGCTTCCATTTTATGGGGAGCTAGACTATGACCATCATCTCGGAACCACCGCTCTAATAACTTTAATCAGCTAATCTAATAGCTGCAACCTCAGGATGCCATTGTACATCACTTTCCACAACAATGGTCTTAGAACCGGTCCTTGGGAAACGCCCGCCGCGTCGTCGAGGGACTCCATGCACAAGTCTTTGTGACCAGTAGCACTCTGCTACTCTAGCCACGTTGATGACAGCAGCTATGGCATCCACCGTTGATCTACCCTTCCATAAGCCGTATTGGCTGCTTGAGAGCCCTCCTGCACATTCCATGGCGTCTGAGAGCCTCGTGGCGATCAGTCTTTTGAAAACCTTGCCTACCGTGTCTAGCAGGCAGATTGGCTTGTAGGATGACGGCTTGTCCCTAGGTTTTTCGGGCTTGAGCAGCAGCAGTAGCCTCTGCACCTTCCATATGCTGGGGTACGTACCTTTTTGGAGGCACTTGTTGTACAGGCTTGCGAAGCTTGTTGGGTCCAATAGCAGCGTCAGTTTTAGCGCCCGGTTTGAAACAGCGGCAAGGCCCAGGGATTATTGTTGCAAAGGGCTCTCACTGCGGCCACTTCGTCCACCGTTATCTCGCCAACCCCTTGGTTGTCATCCGGGGGGGTGCTCTGCGGGGGTACTGGGCTTCCGACTGGGAATAGCGACGCCACGATGGTCCTGAGCCCGTCCGGGTCTGTGGGAGCCTGGCTTCTAGGGCACAGTTTTTTGACCACAAGTCTGAAGGTGTTGCCCCATGGGTTATCCTCCACCGAGCCGCACAGCTCCAGGAAGCACTTCCGTTTACTATCCCGTATTGATGCCTCTCGCTCGTTGTCTCAGCCACCTTTCCTTCTTGCACTCCATGCGGATTGCGTCGATCTCGCACTCCACCAATGCACCGGGGTGTGTTGCCTTCTATAGCGGCTTCGTTGTTGCATACCCGCCGTATAGGCCACTTCTAGCATAGCTGCGAAGGCGTCAGCCATTTCATCAGTGCTGCCAGGTGGGACATTGCCAATATCGCGTGCTACCTCGGTAAAATTACTCATTTGGAGTGTGTATGCTCTAAAACCTCAAAGGCTCGGTTCCCTCTGCCAATAAGCATGGGCTGCTATAGAGGAGATGCCGTACTTTTTTTTTTTTTTTATTGAATGTTGCTTTCTTTCTAGAATCTTCTCTTTGCGAGACTAACAAAAGGTGTTTCAAATCTTATATTTTTAACTTAACTAACAGTCATATTGACTGATGCAAAGTTAGACGGCCCTAGAAATCGATTGCTGGGTTTGAAGGTCGTTGCGTCGTAGAAAATCTCTTCCTTCACTCCAATCTCTTCCTTCACTTCATAGCGAACGGTCGTGATTATTTTTTGCGCTTGCGATAAATTTTATTCTTCTCAAACGCGGGTTTGAAACCTTAATTTAAACACTTGTTTTATTACTAATATTGTGTCTTAATATTAAAGTTATACCCGTATCGCTACGCGCTTGTGCAGTGCCATATTTGGGTGAGCATTTAATAAAATTAAAAAGTCGCAACCCAAACATAGCTCTGCTTCTTTTTCTTTCTCTGCCTTTTGAATCTTTGCAGTTAATTCTGCTCTTATCTTGCGCGCATTTCTTTACACTTGCGCTCTCCCGTAGCTCTCTCTTTACTAACCTCCTCCTCTACCTACCTTTTATTAACCTTAGTTGGTACAGTGGTTGAAGGCTAATTTGTTTAAAATAAAAAAAATATAAATTCATTTTTGCTAATTTGTAAAATTTTTAAAATGGAATATAATGTTGTCTGCTCATTAAAATCGTGCAATAAGCCGATATCTTCGTCCCAGGCCAGCATCTATTGTTGGCTGTGCGAAAGTGTCTCACATGCAAAATGTGCTGGCCTTACTGCATCTGTCTCGGATGCCGTATCCCGCCGGGTTGGCCTCCATTATTGCTGCAGTGGATGCCGTGCTGTCCAAGATGAAATGCGATCATTCATGCGACAGACCAAGAGTGGGTTTAAAGATTTGATCGTTGGTTTCCGAAAAATCAACGATCAACTCAGTGCGCTGGATGTTCAATTCAATAGCCTTCAGCTGTTGAATGAATCTCCTAAGCGGAAAAAATCTGATACTAGGGAAGTTGCAGCTCCAGAGATCGCGGGACAGCTGAATCCTCCCGCAATAATGCAGCCGCTCATTTCCCTTGCTACTCCAAGAGCAGGGACGGTAAATGAAAAGTCAGCACCCGAATTTAC
Source organism: Drosophila monieri (assembly GCA_035047585.1). NCBI lineage: Eukaryota > Metazoa > Arthropoda > Insecta > Diptera > Drosophilidae > Drosophila > Drosophila monieri. The sequence continues at coordinate 1,927,006 of JAWNPJ010000069.1, forward strand.
CGTAGCAGAGCATAACTTGTCCGCTTTGTCCTCCATGGCATCACTCCAAGTGATTCCTAGGAATGCCCTAGAATTAACCCCCATATCTTCCACTAGAAATGGTAACCCGCCGCCCGGACCCCCGGAACGGACTGATGCCGCGGTATTACCGACCGTGGCACCAAAACCATTACAGGTAATCCCACCTGTTAGACAAATATTTGTCTCACGGCTAGCCCCCGATACCTCGGAGATTGATATCTCGGCTTATATCAAAGCCAAAACCAAGGCCGTTATTAAAGTGGAAGACATTAGGAAATTTAAATACTCCTACTCGAGGCGCATGTCATCCTTCATGATACGTGTGCCAGTGCCGATGTTTGCGACGCTATGTTCGCCTGGCTTCTGGCCAGAGGACATATTTGTACAAGAGCATCAGCCGAGTAAGGTAAAGAAAAAAAATTCGAAGCCTGCTGGAGTCAAGCTCCCAACATCTGTCCAATCCGACTCTTCAAAAAACTAACATCTTCTATTAATCTTACATATCAGAATTGTAGGGGCCTACGTAGCAAGCTCCCTAGACTCTATTCTGATAGTCTTTCCTTTGCGTCCCATATTATAGTTTTTACTGAAACCTGGTTAAAGCCGGAGATCTTTTGCTCCGAAGTTTTTCCAAGTAGGTACACCACTTTTAGACGTGACCGACCTCTGCGAAGAGGAGGAGGAGTCTTAATTTCCATTGACTCCGATTTCGTTTCTGAAGAGGTAAAGTTACCAGAGTTTGGTGATTTCGAATTCATTTGCGTTAAAGTCATATTGTCTGCTCAATCTTTGTTTATTACATGTTCTTACATTCCACCATCTTCCGAGCCGCCTACATACTGGCATCACTTGTCGGCTATACAGTCTGTTTCCAATCTTATGTCCGATATTGACCTTCTGGTAGTTCTTGGTGACTTTAACTTACCAGAACTCAATTGGTCAAATACTGAAAATGTATCTTTCTTATCACTTTCCACCCATCATGATTTCACGGCGGGCATCTTTGACCTGTCCCTAGGCCAGATCAACCATGTTAGAAATTCGTTAGGTCGGCTTCTTGACTTATGTTTTGTATCTGATCCAGATGGTACCACACTTTCCAGAGCTTTGCCCCTCTCAACCCCTGAAGATCCATACCACCCTACGCTTGAAGTTTCAATTGAAACCAATTCTGGGGTCAATCAGAAGCCTTCTCGCGTATCAAAGAAGATTCGTTGTTTTCGTAAGGCTGATTTTCGTAAACTTAACTTGTTAATCGATACTTTTGACTGGTCCGATATTCTGGCATGCACAGATATAAATATCATCCTAGATAAATTTTATTTCACATTAAATACATTCTTTGACTTAAGTGTGCCGTGGAAATATCCGTCCGCTACAAATAATCCACCTTGGTTCACAAGGCGCCTAATAAAATTAAAAATAGATAAAGACAGGCTTTTATATAAATATAAAAGAACCTGTAGCAGCATAGATTTCTCAAGATACTTAATAGCTCGGCTAAATTTCACCGTGCATAACGCCGAATGTTATAAAAATTATATTCGCCGCTGTCGGATTCTGTTCACTCAGGATCCAAAGCAGTTTTATAACTTTGTAAACACGAAGCGTAAACATGTATCTTTTCCTTCTCTACTTACATATAAAAATTTATCAGCGACTTCAGATCAGGCCATTGCCGATTTATTCGCAAAATTTTTCCAAACTACTTATTCACCTCCTAAAACTTCAGATCAGCCATACGCTTACAACATTCAACCAACTAATCGTATATTTGCTCCATTTCTTTCTGAAAATAGTTTATTATTGGATCTTCAAAAGGTAAAACCAGTTTATTCGCCAGGCCCCGACGGAGTACCAGGCTGTGTGCTAAAATACTGTGCTAGGGCTCTGTGCAAACCTCTTCAAAAAATTTTCAACTCATCTTTGGAATCTTCGATTTTTCCCTTTAAATGGAAGGAATCTTTCATAATTCCTCTGCACAAAAAGGGGAAAAATCCGATGCTGCCAACTACAGAGGCATCTCAAAATTGTCAGCGATTCCAAAGTTATTCGAAAAATTAATAACTCCTCATTTGCAACACCTATGCTCTTCAATAATTTCTCCATGTCAGCATGGTTTCATTAAGCGTCGCTCCACCACCACTAATTTATTGGAGTTGACATCCTTTGTTTTAGATGGCTTCCAAAAGGGACTTCAAACTGATGTTATTTACACAGACTTTAGTAAAGCATTTGATTCAGTTAATCACTCACTTTTGTTGAGTAAACTAAATCTTTTGGGATTCTCAACCGACCTCATTACGTGGATCTCCAGCTATTTAAATGGAAGAACACAGAGAGTCTTATTTAAAAACCAATATTCCCGCTTAGTCCGTGCCACATCTGGAGTCCCTCAAGGGAGCCATCTTGGCCCATTACTATTCACTCTCTTTATAAATGACTTGCCCTCATCCTTAACGAACGCGCTGGTACTAATGTACGCAGACGATGTTAAGCTTTGTCTGCAATATAAGTTCCCGTCTGCCCAAAACAGACTCCAGTCCGATCTCGATAATTTCCAAATATGGTGTTTAGCTAATGACTTAATACTTAATGGATCAAAATGCAAACTTATGTCTTTTTACCGTACTAGTCCTCACCAGGCTACGTACTATCTCTCTGGGATTGCCTTAGAAAAATTAACTCAGGTTAATGATCTTGGTGTCCTTTTAGACATAAAACTTAAATTTTCCGACCATATTTCTTTAATGGTTAATAAGGCTAAAGGTGTTCTCGGCTTTATTAAAAGATGGGCTAAAGAATTTAACGACCCTTATATTACTAAAATCTTATTTATATCCTTGGTCCGTCCGATACTGGAGTACGGTTCATGTGTCTGGTGTCCCCAATACGGTGTTCATCAAGACCGCATAGAATCCGTACAAAAGAACTTCTTAATATTTGCTCTTAGAGGACTTAACTGGGACGCAAATCTTCACCTTCCTTCGTATAGTAGTAGACTCCTACTAATAAACTTACCCTCCTTAACAAATCGTAGAATAATGCTGGGTGTCGTTTTCCTACACAACCTCATTAATGGTGATGTAGATAGCCAGCACTTACTAACACGCTTACAGTTTAACGTTCCGAATAGAAGGACTAGATACTTTAGTCCTTTATTCTTAAGCCATTGTAGATCGACATATGCACTGCATGATCCTCTTAGGATTTTATGTTCGAACTACAATGGCTTGTATCATATTATATCTCGTTCATCCCTTTCTAATATGAAAACCTCCATTTTAATCTACCTTCAAGAACATACTAATTCTTCCTCGTTTTCTTTATAATCATTCTATTTATATTTATATTTGTATATACTAACTCGAATTTATTCCCGCGATTCGAGCCGTACGCTATGCGGCAGGCGCCCCTCGGTCGGTTGGGCGGGAGGTGGGCTGCACGTATGCAGTGGGAACCGCGCGCAAAAAAAAAAGAAACCCGAGTCAATCCCCGAGGAAGACAGTTTTTCTTTGTAGGACTCTTTTTACTTCTGGATTTCGTCTTTCACTGGCAGGATGCCCAGATCTCGGTGGAAGTTTTCGTTGCGAACATATCAAGGTGCCCCAGTGATAGTTCTCAAGATTTTCGATTGTGCGCGTTGTATGATGTCTATGTTGCTGCTGCCCAATAGCTGGGAGCCATACGTCCAGATTGGCTTTAGGACTGATTTGTAGAGTAGTAACTTGTAGTCCAGGTACAGTGGTGATCGTGAGTTTATAATCCAGTGGAGGCTGCTGGCTTTCAGTTTTAGGTGCATATTCTTGCATTCGATGTGCTTACGACAGGTTAGTCGTCTATTAAGGTGGATGCCAAGGTACGTTACTTCGTTAGCTTGAGGGATCTGCATACCGTTTAGTGAAAGCGGAGGGCATGTTTGTCTATTAAGAGTAGGCGTTACATGTTTACACTTTTGTTCGTTTATTTTAATGCGCCAGTCGGACAGCCACCTTTCCACGACTATTAGATGATTAGCCAGTTGGTTTGTTGCTTGTGTTGGGCATCTTGAGCGACTAAGAATAGCGGTATCCTCGGCGAACATTAACGTTGTTAGTTGTGCATTTCTGGGAATATCCGCAGTATACAAAACATATAGACTCGGGCCGAGTGAGCTTCCTTGTGGAACTCCAGCTTCGATGATGAAGTCACCCGAAGTAGAGGTATGATTCCAGTAGCTTGTGGGTGTATGTTGGCAGATACGTTTTAATTTTGTGCATGAGTCCATTAAGCCAAACTCGATCGAAAGCTTGAGATACGTCGAGAAATATAGCGCTGCAGTATTCTCGCTGTTCAAAGGCTGAGCGTATTAAATTAGCCAAGATTAATGATCCCATTAAATAATTTTTTGATGACCTCTTTATCGCACTTTGGAAGTTCGATCAGCATCTTTGGCATCCGTAGGTCACCACCGGGAGCCTTTTTCGGTTTTAGCCCTCTTATGACTTTTTCGATTTCGTTCGGCCGGAATGAAGATGCAGTTGGCTGAGGGGTAGCCTCACGCTGAATTACTGGCAGGAGGAATGAATTTGAGCCAGGGTTTGGCTGGAAGACACTTTGGAGATGTGTAGCGAATGCTTCAGCTCGGTCTTCGTCGCTGCGAGCCGAAGAGTTTCTTATCGGGGTGGTCGTTACAATTGGGGCGCTAAGATTTGAGTGGGCCCTCCACAGGGGATACTTTGTGCTTGTTGGCGAAAGATTAAGGATGTACCTCAGCTGTGCATTTTCTTCCTGTTGGTGAAGAGCCTGGTCGAGTGATCGGGTTGCTTCCTTAAGGCGTTGCTTTGAATCTGGTGATCTGCTGTTTTGCTAATCACGACGCGTGCGCCGCTTTTTCGCACGAGCTGTTCATTTGCTGATTGGATTTGTAGTATTTGATTCGGTCTATTTCCTGCCCTTGAGGGGTAGAGATTTTAGCTACCGCAACGAGTACTTTTTCTAGGGCGCTCGTAGTGTAGTCGATGTCCGATTCCATGTTCAGCTCCGGGGCGAGTTCTATGTGGGCACTCACGTACTTTTTGTATTTAAGCCAGTTCGAAGAAGCGTTAAAAGCGCAGGCGAGTGGTCTGATGATAAGTCCGAGACTGCTTTGGCACTTATTAGATTGCAAGGTATGTTTTTTGTCACCGAAAAATCAATAAGGTTCGGTGGTTCGGTTGGCCAGTATGTGGGACTATGCTTCCAGGGTAGTCTCCTGCGGCAATTAAACGATCCCCAAGTGAATTGTAGAAGTCCATATATTGTATTGGCAGGTGTATTACCATGTTCTGGTTTTGAACAAGTGTTTGCATGGTCATTTTCATGAATGACATAAGTTCCATCATACTTTATTTGAGGGTAAGCATCATAGTTTCCATGTTGCTATGTGGCTGTTCTGAGGCCTTTTGAGCGCTTTGTGAGTTAGGCTGAATTGGATTTTCCATTCCAGATCGTAGAGCATCGGCATAGGAGAAGCCGTTGGTGGTGTTTAGGGGACCGAATGAGGAGCTCGCAGCTTTGGCGAAGAAGACGTCTGCCGTAGCTTTTGGCGCATTCTGTTGCACACATTCTGTGGATTTTGGTTGCCCGTTGCTCCTTGTACACCATACTCCTTGTACACCATACATCCCCTATAGTTTGCCGTATGGTTGCCTCCGCAGTTTCCACATTTCTTCACGGTACTGTCCTTGTTTGTAGTGCAGTGAGCGGAGTTGTGGGCGTCCCCGCAGACTACACAGACAGCCCGAAGTGTGCAGTATGACCTAGTGTGTCTATACTCTTGGCAATTAAAAGAACTTCGTTCTTCTTCAGCGACTTGCTTTCTGGCTCGAGCTCGACCTTGAGGAGGGGTTGTGGCTTTTTATCTTTATTTAGAATTTTAATAACATTCTTGGCGGCGAAGCCCATTTCTTTAAGGGCGGGTTTTATTTCCGCGGTGGTAACATCAGATTCTATTCCCCTTACTACCACTTGTAGGCCCTTGCTGCTTTTCAGCTGGTACGTGTAATAGTTTCTCTGAGCTTTGTCCAGATATTTTGACACGATTCGGAAGTGCTCTTCAGTCTTGGTTTGCACCTTTTTTTCATGGATGTTCGCTTTAATAAGCGGGACAACATGAAAGTTGACACCGTTCCCGATCAACGCCGCAATTCGGTTGACCAGGACACTCGAGCTATTCTCCCTGATATAGATTGGAGGGGGCTTAGGTTCTTCGTCGATCTTCTGAACGCGGTTAATTTTTGTTTTATTGCCTGCCGGATTACTCTGCGGGCTAAGCTTGCACTTAATTTGGATGTAGCGATCCATTCCAGTCTGTCTGGCCGGGGCCGCTTTGGCGTTTTCCGAAGTTGTTGTTTTTGTAATCGCTGTAGTCGTTGACGTCGCGGTATTTTGAATTGAAGTGGTTGTCGCTGTGGTTGCAGTAGCAATTGTAGCACTACTTGTTGTTGGTGCAAAATTTGTTTCCGCCATTGGAGGGGGGTTTTACACTGTGAACTCTATGACTCGGGAGTCGGAGTGAGCAGAGCGGGTAAGCAAGACAGTGCCCTTTTGATTTCAGCGGTCAGTAGAGCCGGGTTGCTCTTAATCGCCGATTTTCCCATTTCGGTATCGCGGGTTGAAAAATAAGAGGAGAAGTAGTATCTTTGGATCGTTGCTCAATGAGCTTATTGCGTGGCACTGAGTGCTCTACTTGGCTTCTAAATAATAGTCAAATTGAAAATTTAAATTCAACGCGCCAAAGATCACAACAAATTTAGGCACAAATATGCTGATAACGCATGGCCACACTGCACTCAGAAGTTCCCATGCGTTCCCAGAATGTCACTTGATGTTTCTTTTTTTTTGGTTCATGTATAAGTTTGTGTGTGTATAGATAACCGCACCGCGCATGCAGTTGCGCAAGCGCGTTTGGTGTGAGTGTGTGTGCTTGCTTTTTTTCACTTTTTGCTTGCTAGCAAATTAAATTAATTGCTTGTGTTATTTATTTTATGTAAATGTTGTTTCACGTTAGATTCAACACTGCCTTACGACAGCGAAATAGTTTAACGCCAGTGGTTTGCTGATCGATCAGTTTATTTCCAGAACTGGGGATCACTTTTGAAACGCGTCCGGAAAGGTGAAAGATGCCGTACTTAAGGTCTATTACTGAACTTGCCCCATGACTCTACCTCGTGCATTGATTCTTCGCCCGATTACTCAACGGGTTATCCGCAGCAACGGATAAGATTAGAGTCTATGCCGCTCGGGCTGCTCTCGGTCTGCACGGCCTGTTGCTCCCTTTCTACTGTTACTGTGTCTGCTTTCTCGCATCTGGCACACACTATTTTGGGCATTGTGGCTGTTTGCGTAGGCTCCACCGGGACACTTCCTACTAGGATGAAGTGGATATCTTTTAACCTAGTTATGAGGCTCTTCTGCATCGCAGATATATGTCTTTTGTTTTTCTCCGTCACCCACGATGGGGGGTGGTCGTTTACTATAGTGCCCAGCTCAGGCTTGCTGCTGGTCTTCCCGCTGTACTTTTCTTCCGCTTTACTGCAGACCATTGTGGTACAGACGCAGACCTGGCAGCCGCCCATTGTGGGATAGACGCTACGAGGGTTTTCATCCGACCGGCTCCTTTACGATGGCCTCAATGGACCCGGGCCGCAGGGGGGATGGGGGGCGGGGGTGAGTTTTGTGCATGCGGGTGCGGGGGTTACTCCGCAGCGAATTTTGTTTTGTAGTTATACATTATAAATTAGGCATTAAAATAATATGGCATCAATACTTTTTCATAAATCTTTTCTGAGCTGCTTCGGTTTCCGCATTTCCTCCATGGAATTACTCCAAATGATTTAATTGCGAAATGCATTAGATCTTACTCATTTAGCATTAACTTTGAGGGTTGCTAAAATCGATTGGTCCGGACTCCGGTGCGGACTGATTTCACGGTTATATATAGCTATATAGCTGCCATATAGCTAATCGAACGGAAAGTGTTGGGCCAAGCAGCCACCAAAAGAAAACATTTGAAATAATCGTAATATATTTAGCTGCAGCGGCTTATTATCAGCATTTATTCTTGTCCTTCTGTCTCCAAGTTTTGCATGCTCTTTATTGTGTTTTGTAGGGCATGCGACTTTGGGAGCTTTGGTAGAGCTTCGTCGACCATGCTCTAGTTTTTGCACTTGCATTTTGGAGTTGATGTTGATGGGACGCTACTTGTTATATTACGAGGAATTGACCCCAAATAAATATTAAAATTGAACTGCATCTCACTTAATTCGGCAGCTACCAAAAAGCTGGTAGCGTAACATTTGGTTCTTGTGATTAGCATAAGAAGTGCCACGGAAACTGTCTTTGGTGTTATTGTTTTGCATTAACAACTGTCATTTGAATTGCATAATCGAGTCAATGGAGAAGCGTCTGCGCGATCGATTCACTACGCTGCAGGAGGAATTGGAACTGGATGGTACCAATGGTGCTGGTATTCACCCACTCCGATGCGAACATTTAGCGGCGCCATGCTGAGTGGCCGAATTTCTGTGCCCTGTTTAGGACGACGAGTGACAGCCATCCTCACTTGACCAAGATGGAAAAGCTCAGGTGGATTATTTCATGCCTGCTGGAGTCAGCCTTGGAGACCGTAAGAGCGTTGGAGATTACTGACTATGATGTTTCCCTTAATCTTTTGCGCAACCGTTTTAGTAATCTACGTTTTATATTCCAGGCTCACATCAACGAGATCCTGCAGCTAAGAGTGGTTTAGGTTGCAACTCATCGGGAGTTATCCGACCATTCCTACGGTTATATGCGGGTCTTCATGAGCTCCCGGACGCCGGCCAAAATTGAAGGATGCTTCCTCATCCAGATCCTCTTCCAAAAGCTGAACCCTGCCACCAGGGCCAAGTGGGAAGACTCTCTCTCAGGAAGCAGAAATGATAGCCATCCATCGTGGGACTCTATGGCTCAATTCTTGGAGCAAATAGTGCCGGACGCTTGAAAGCGTGAACTTTTCGTTGCCTACGCATCCACTAGCAAGCCGGACGAGCCGATGTGGATCGCATACCAACCGATCTTCGTGCATGGTTGTTAGTACTAGTTCTGCTTTGTGCGGTGTTGTCGCTCACCCCTTGCCAGCTTGTACATGGTTCATTGCTTTGCCAATTGAGGAACGGTACGACGAAGTGTGGCGGCTAACTCGCTGTTTTTTGGCCGTTGGCATTTTCCCATTTCCTGTTGCACCATCGCAGGCAGTTTTCTAGTTCTACCAATGCTCCACCCATACGAATCTCAGCTCCCATCAATTCCGTTTCCGTGTCCACCATCCCGCTCAATCAACACTGTCGTAACCCAGAATCGTAATGCTGAGCTAGCACTATTTCCAACCTCCAATGTACTCGTTGTGGTCGAACTGGAGCCCTCCTGCCTTGCCGAGTGTTATTGTATTCCGGTTCACCAGGTGCACTGGTCACAGCTGGCGAGTAAACTTCAGCTTTGCCGCTCTGAATGTTCTACCACGGTAGCCGGTCTCGGCGGCGGTGAGTTTGAAACGGATGGAGTCTCTGTTATTGTGTGTGTGAAGTCCCGTCATAGCACATATTCTGTGAAAAGTGAGGCTGTTGTAGCTTCCCACATTACAGACTATAAGCCCAGCCTTAACATAGACGATTCTAAGTGGAAGATTCCTGGCAACAAGGATCTGGCTGACCACAACTGCCACAGAACGCATGAAGTGGACCTGCTGGTTGGAGCCAGCTCATTCTTCGGCCTGGGTGTTTTCTGGTCGCAGTGGACTATCACGGGAATCGTCGGGGTCCTGTGTTAGAGACTAGAGAAGCTACGCAACCCACAGGGTAACCATTGCAATGTGACTGCTTCCCCTTCCAAAATTGTTATTAAAGTCCACCCTTCAATGGGGGGAAGATATTGGGCCAAACAGCCACCAAAAGAAAACATTTGAAATAATCGTAATATATTTAGCCGCAGCGGCTTGTTATCAGCATTTATTCTTGTCTGTCTGACTCCCAGTTTCGCATGCGCTTTGTTGTTATTTGTAGCGCATGTGCTTTTGGAAGCTTAGGTAGAGCTTCTGCGCCCAAGCGCGTAAATATTGTAAATAGTAACGGAGTAAATATTGATGGGCCGCTACTTGTTATATGGTGAGGAATTGCCCCAAATAAATATTAAAATTGAAATTGAGCTGCAACTCGTTTAATTTGGCCACTTCCCCAAAAGCTGGTAGCGTAACAGTCAGCTTTGGAGTTTATGAAGCTTGCAACTTTTTCAAAAATTGTATTATATTTTATAAAAAATTCGAATAATAGAAGGGCTTGACCGGCCAACTTTATACGATATTTGCGATATATATCGGATCTGATATATATATTGTAACACAATCAGGGACCTAACTGCCAGGGTATATTAACTTCGGATCCGTCCAAAGCTAGCTTGCCCTTCTTGTGTCATCCTAAAATATGTCAAATACTCAAAGTATTTGAGTACACTTAAAGTATACTTGTCAACTAGGTAATTTTTTTATTTTTTATTGTTTGATAATATAAAAATAATTAGTTATGAAAAGTAGTACCTCTTTTAAAATTGTAATTTAATTAATATAAACTAGTTTTATTAATATATAATTTCAAGTTGTTTATACCCGATAGTCGCAGAGAACAAGGGTATATTGTAGTCGTGTGATTGTATGTAACTGTATGTAATTGTATGTGAAGTATAAATATTCTGGATCAGAATCAACAGTCGATAAAGACATGCCGCTATGTCTGTCTGTCCGTCTGAAAGTCTGTCCGTCTGTCGATATGAACGCAGGGATCTCGGAGACTATAAAAAATAGAGCTATAAGATACGAAGACTCCTCCCCCGCCCCCAAAAATGACATATTTCTGTAGTGCTAGTTTAAAATAGGATGTTTCTATAGCTAATTTATGTCTGTTCATTTATCTGATAATTCTATAGCTTATTTATATACAAATTATAGCTTTTTTATACCCTTGCAGAGGGTATTATAATTTTGGTCAAAAGTGTGCAACGCAGTGAAGGAGACATCTCCGACCCTATAAAGTATATATATTCTTGATCAGGATCACCTCCTGAGTCGATATAAGCATGTCCGTCTGTCTGTCTGTTTCTACGCAAACTAGTCTCTCAGTTTTAAAGCTATCGACTTCAAACTTTGCACACATCCTTCTTTCCTTTGCAGGCAGTATATAAGTCGGAACGGCCGGGATCGGTCAACTATATCCTATAGCTGCCATATAACTGATTGATCGGAAATGCCATAACTTTGTTGTTTTTAAAGTTAGAAGGATGGGACTTGCTGTGGACTCCTCTTTTAGCAGACTTATTCGATCTGCCAAATTTCATAAGGATCGGCCGACTATATCCTATAGCTGCCACATAACTGATTGATCGGAAATGCCATATCTCTGTTGTTTTTTAAGTTAGAAGACTGGGACTTTGTATGGATTCTACTTTCGGCAAACTAATTTGATCTGCCGAGTTTTATAAGGATCGGCCGACTATATAAGATCCGATATATATCTAATAATATAAGCTGCCACATATCTGCAAGGGTATATCAACTTCGGCTCCGCCCGAAGTTAGCTTTCCATTCTTGTTAGAAGAGTTATAGACATTTTGGCTTGCAGTTCTTTGAACACGCGGATCTCAAAGACTATTTGAGATTGAGCTATCCGATTTGTCACATAGATTGCTATGATACCCACGTAAGTCAAGATTGTGTCAACATTTTGCCATCCCAATAAATAATTAACATTTAAAATTTGAATATTAAAATGATCAACAAAATTTGCTTCAAGGGCCTATTGTGTATAGCAGATTGATGAAAAATCACGTGCTCTGCTCTGCTCTGCTCTCTCAAATCAAGTGCTACATGAAGTAAATCATTAACGAGGTTGAAAGTCCCGTACGGCAGGGCTCGGTACTTAAACATAGGTAAAAGCACTTAACAGAACATATAAACGCGAATTAAATGAATTTTTAGTGTATGTATACATATAACCAGGGTTTAAAAAGCTATGCTATGCTATATACAAGTTATATTTATTTTGTAATACGTATTTATACGTTTGGTGTTACAATTGTTGATTTTATTTATTCCTTCTGCTTTTAATTTTTTTTTTTTATTTTAATATTTATTATTAGTAATTGTGCCATTCGACAAATTTTTTTTTTCAACATAAATGATATATTATATTGTAAGTTCCGGTATCGGCCATAGAAGCTGCCCTATGGGCTATTTCGATGAAGTAATTTCCCTTTATTTGACGGTAATCCCTATATCCTAAGGAGAGCTATCGTAGGTAGGGGTATAAGGCCAGACAAAAAAATAAGTTTTTTTTATTAAGCCTGAAAGCACACCAAAGCTCCGGAACGGAGCAACTAAAAAATCAAAATTTGAGGAAAGGAATTATAATATTTGTCAAATTAGATAATAAAACTGAAATCAAAACAAGAATAGAAAGCTAACTTCGGGCGGAGCCGAAGTTGATGTGGCAGCTTATATTATTAGATATATGTATATCGGATCTTATATAGTCGGCCGATCCTTATTAAACTCGGCAGATCAAATTAGTTTGCGGAAAGTAGAATCCATACAAAGTCCCATCCTTCTAACTTAAAAAACAACAATATTATGGCATTTCCGATCAATCAGTTATATGGCAGCTATAGGATATAGTTGACCGATCCCGGCCGTTCCGACTTATATACTGCCTGCAAAGGAAAGAAGGATGTGTGCAAAGTTTGAAGTCGATAGCTTTAAAACTGAGAGACTAGTTTGCGTAGAAACAGACAGACAGACGGACAGACGGACATGCTTATATCGACTCAGGAGGTAATCCTGATCAAGAATATATATACTTTATATTATATATTTGACCAAAATTATAATACCCTCTGCAATGGTATAATGAAGACCGAGTAGAACTTAAGCAAATTCAAACTGGAGAGATCAATTTGCGGACAATGAAAGTTTTAGGACATTCACTAAAACGGGGTCGATCGGATGTAATCCACTGCTGGTATCGCGGCTCCCTTTGTGCCCACTCAACCTTGGCCATAATGTCCGCCCATAATCTATGGTATGGCCCTTTTAAGGTGTTAGGGATGGGGATAATTCGTGGAGATCAATACAAGTTGTTTCTAAAATATCGGGTAAAATACCAACTCGGAATCCTAAAGAAGTTTTCAAATTTACCGCGAGAAACGTGAGCGCTAAAAATAAAAATTAAATATTCATGATCTTATGTCACCACACTTATGTGCATACACAAATATACGGATCACTCTTCTTACTCGCCAAAAATTTTCAATAGAAAGGATCACGTCAGGGTCCCCAAAACGTCAGGGTCGTCCGAGGAGCATTATGCGGCCACTATCGTCGAACTTGAACGCACGGGCATAATGGTAGGGCCCGGAGTCGAAGTCAAAACCTTATAGAAAGTCTGACTGAAGGGTCTGCTCGGGTTTAACAGTCGCTTGCGGTGATCACGTCCGGGGTGCAGTCTGTAGCTGTGGTGGTGGTATATTGGGTAATAATCCCTCCGGCAGTTGGAAGCAACACACGGAGGCTACGTAGCGTATTTGTTCTACTGACGGTACGTTTCACGGGAGCAACACTCAGAGGTGCTACGTATAGGTGATAATACCTCTGGCGGCCCTTGGGTCAGGAGCAACACACGGGGGCTACGTAACGTATTGGTCCTACTGACGGTCCGTTTCACGGGAGCAACACTCAGAGGCACTAGTAGCAGTGATTCCTACTTGTGGTCCGATTCACGGGAGCAACACACGATGTAGGTTAGTTTTATGTACCGTACTTAGCGATGAGTAACGAGACGATATATCTGTATTCGCAATGAAAGTCCGCACTGCAAGGTCAATGCTAAAGAAAATACCTGCTAAGTACTGCTTCTGGATTTGCTGACTCAGACCGCTTGGTATTTGGTTTCAGATAAGCTCGCTGGTTTTGCACGCTCCAGTCAGTCGGTCATTCTTAACGACTTGCTCAATTCGGTTTCTGGCCCGATTCCGGTGATTTCTGGGCCGTCTATTGGTGCTGGGTTGTTAGGTCTTGGCACTAGGAGCCAACATTGGTGGTGAGGTGAGGTCGAGAATTAAAAGTAGAATTCGACTTTTAGATTTTCCGTACAATTTCAGGCTATTTCTGCCTACCTAGTTAGTGAACGTGAAAGATTAAGCCCTAGCAAAGAACTTACCAATAGCAGACCCATTTTTATAAGTCTCAGCGGATAGATTTAATTGGAGCTGTGTCATTTTTCGATATTTTTTTACCGTTGGTCAAATAAAACATGGTCCGAACCATCCCATCCTTCATAAAACTCTCCTTAGATGGAAAGTATCTTGAAAATATATGGTCCTCAACCGCTAGCCTCTAGCCTGATTTGCTAAGAAGAAATACTAGAATCAATAGAAAACAATTTTATAAATTTTGATTCTTGAAAAAAATTTCATCTTATAAAAAGCTGTAGGTTAAGAGCAACACATTTCCCAAAGTCCATTAAAAAGGATTCAGTTTTAGCCAGGACCGAAAGCTACATCAAGTATGATGAGGACCTCCGGACTAGTTGAAAGAGTCTTAAGAACAAATTGAAAATCAAGTTCAAGAGCAATCCCGTGTCGTTGTTCTTATGGATAAACGATTAGCCGGATAATGTCGGCGCCAAGAAGAACTTGTAGAGTTCGTTAACGGTGCCTTTCGAAAGTTTAAGGCAACCTGGGGAACCCCAAGCGACCTACTAAAAATCGTTATGGGCTTAAGTCGAAGACCAATAGAGAGTGGATATAACCAGCCGGCATACTCACAGCTGCAAGCAGAGGTACAAAAGGCACTTATAGCCCAAAGAAAAATTTCATTGATGTAAAAATGATTCGCATAAACTTTCCAAAATGGGGGGAATGCAATGAAATGGAAACGGTTTCATGATATATTTACTGCTTAGTCCATGAAACTAATATGCCATTAGTAACGAAAATGTGGTAGCTTAAATACGATTTTTCTGGTAGTTCGGAGAGTTTGATACGCCACATCGAGCTAAATGACGAAAACTATTTACATGCTTGGCAATAACATGCTGGGCAATAACACGCTATTTACAATAAATATAACATATAACAATCCTCGACAATCCCCAAAGCCCAGTGACTGACAGTGCCAGATAAATACCGCGCAGTAGAAATAGAAACCCTTGCTCATTAAAGGGCCTAGGCATCAATGAATCCATACAAACATGTTACAAAACACGAAACTTGGATGGATTGTAGCAGGTAGAATCTTATCTAAAATTCGATCAGCTATAGCAACTGACGCATTGAATAAAAGGTTTTTGAAGCTGTACAATCAAAAGAAATATCGATTTCCTTCAGAGGTACATTGTCAGAAACATATTGTAGAAAATCTAAAAATACCAGAAGGTGGAAGATATATTGTAAAACAGCCGAACACCCTTCAGCCCTGGGGAAATCGAAAGATATAGCTATCGACAGGTTCTTAGCACTAGAGCTACGGCTAATCGGTGATGTTCGAAAAGGTTTTTCCTAATAACCTTCCTATAATATATCCTATAATTCCTATATTCCTATAATATACATATATCATATCCTATTTCATCACTGGTCTGAAACCTGACAGCAGAGGCACCAAATTACGAGTGGTGTTCGATGCTTTATGCAAAGCATCAAGCGGAAATTCTTTGAACGACATGTAACATACAGGTCCCACCGTTCAGAGCGAGCTGTTGTCCATGCTGCTACGCTTTAGAAAACATAAATATGTATTCCAGGAAAGGCGTCAGCGGTTACGGTCCAGCCTTTGTGAGCCGGCTTTGGAGACTGTGCGTTATTGGAGCGTGGTTGGATTTTTGTTGGAGCTGAG
This sequence comes from Drosophila monieri, assembly GCA_035047585.1. Lineage (NCBI taxonomy): Eukaryota > Metazoa > Arthropoda > Insecta > Diptera > Drosophilidae > Drosophila > Drosophila monieri. The sequence goes on from JAWNPJ010000069.1 coordinate 1,942,964, forward strand.
AGCCAAAAGCTATGACATTGCATTGGAACTGCTAAACAAAAGGTTCTGTAATCGCCGGATTATTTTTCAATCTCAAGTTAATGAGAGAAGCCATTGGATTTGAGGGCAGTAGATTTCGAATCAGCGACGAGGCTTCGCAAAGCTTTTGGATAAACTTAATTTCAACAATGCAGATTGCCAGGAGCATCATAATTCAAGTGTTGTTGCAGAAGTTTAATGATGCCACACAGTCTAAGTGGAAAGAAATGCAGGCTGACTTGGATTTCTTGGAACTCCTGCCCAAGGTTTTTAAGCTTGTCGCCTGAGAATCGTTTAGGCGTAGTTAGACGGCTGGATTTATGCCGTAAGTGCCTTGGATTTGGTTACCTGTCTTGGCATTGCAACGCTACAAGCTACCGTACGTGTGGACGCATGCATCATAGCCTGGTGCATTTTGGTGACACCTTTCCAGCTGGTATCCAAGGGCATCAACCCTCTCCCGAGGTTTCCGTATCTAGCGGCCGTGTTTCTTTTTCAGCGGCCTCTCTCGTCTAGGATTGATGTGGTGATGTGTTTCTGCTAGCCACTGCCAATATTCTAGTCCGGAACCGCTCCAGAGTTCCTCTGCCCAGTCGAGTGCTGCTCGATTCTGGCTCGCAGATGCACTTAGTCACTTTAAAACTGGCGAACCAGCTGTAGCTGTAGAAGTTAAGGATCCCGGTATCTGTATCCGGTATAGATGATGCAGGGTTTTCTACAGATGGGTTTTTTGTGCATGTCTGAACATCACTGACCTTCAGCCCAATATTACGTAAGACGTTAGCTCTTGGAAATTCACAGCAATTGAAAGCTAGAGAACATTAGGTAAATAGTTGATATACTGAATCAAAAAGCTTATGTACTGAGCTGAATTACTTTACGAGCTGCTTTGTGTGTGCCAAATTCATTTATCGCCAGGTTTGCCCTTAATCCAGAAAACGTGTCTCGGATTTTTTGTTTTTGGAGGTGGAGGCCCTGATAATGGAAAGGTCATTAAGGCAGCTGAGCAGTCACGACTAGTCAGCCCTCAAGCTACTTTAGATGAGCCGGCTAAGTTTAAAGTTTTCGTCGCCAACCGAGCATCAACTTCCAGAATCTTACTCATTCCATCTGACGTGTTATATGCCTTCGTCGTAAAATCCAGCTGACATCTTATCTTGTGGAGCCCTTCCAACTGAGTTGATCAGATCCAGTTTGTGGTGTCAGGGGCCATTCGACGATAGTAATAGAGAAGCCAGGTTTACAACATTTTTTTGGCCTCCCACTTAGAGCTAGTGAGGAATCTGTCCACCGTCGCCTTTCTGCATGCACTTATGAGATTTATTTCAATCAGGAAGAAGCTTCACCAGATCTTGTCCAACAACGACACCATTTTCATTGGAGCCAAAAATAAATATATCGAATTAAGACGGTTGTTTCTTAGCGACAAGCATCACAGTGAAGTCCTGGATTTTCGCTTTTCAGAGTCCATTGAATGGAAGTTCATCCCTCCCCGTTCTCCCCACTTTGGTGGCTTGTAGGATGCTGCTGTTAGGACCGGCAAGTATAATTTATACAGGGTCGTGGGCTCGGCTGTAGTAAAGGCCGACGAGTGGCAGATGCTTGCTTATAATATTGCTGCGATGATTAATTTGTTTTGTCCATCTCTCTTCAAACTTTAAAGAGCTACAAGGCGAGCAGTCAAAAAATTTTTCTTGCTGACTCTTCAAGATGCGGTTAAAAGTCCATCTAGCAACGGGGGCATTATGTCAGGTCAAGCAGTCGCCGGAAAATTTGGCCGGCAATAATTTATTGAGCTCAAAAACACTCGTGACGTCAATCGGTTCCACTGCCTTTTAGGCAACATTGTTATGACTCTCCGTTCGCTCGCATCGCCCGCTTCTGTACATTCAATCGGCCACCTGCATCTTACATCATGCGCTAGCGTTGTTTCGCTCTCTTGAGGTATCTCTCGGTCGCTCCGCAGCAACAAGCGTTGAGCCGCGCTCAGATTCTTATTTACATAAATCTAATTAATTAACGCCCATATTTAAATCGAACAGAATTTGTTTTTTAAGTATAACGACAATTCTGAACATATTTATGCAGCTTTGTAGGTTTTAGTGCAAAACATACAAACGTATGCAACAAAACATTTTTTTTTGGAGAATCTACAGGGTGACAAGAAATCACCCGGACGAATTTGGAAGCAATCGATCAAAAATGTGTTATGGTGCAGCCCTTACAGAAATGCATTTAACGATTTAACTTTTCTGAAACAAATATATTAATATTTTTTTGATTTGCATGATTTTGACATTTGTTTCAAGATGTCTAACAATCGTTGTGCAATTGTAAAACGGTTTCAACAAGGAAATCGCCAATGCGACATTGTTTGTTTACTCAGCATCATGAAGGTGACCGTCCCGGACGAGGCAGACCATGCACCACCAACACTTCCAGAGTTCGCCTGATCGTGAAAAAGAGGTTCACCCGGAATGGCAGAGTCTCGGTTAGAAAAATAGCCCGTGAAATCCGAATGAATCGAGAAAGTGTTCGGTTGATTGCCAAAAATGAACTTAGTCTCTAGCCCTACAAGCTCAATAAAATACAGCGTCTTACGGATGACAATAAGCGCTTGAGATTCCAAAGATGCCGTCAGCCGAAGCATCGGGCCCTAGGTCAAAAATGGGAGGGTACTCTCTCTTTACCGACGAGAAAATATTCACCATTCAACAGTCACACAATCACCAAAATGACAGAAGCTGGTCAGCTGAAGCTCCAGGTACCTCCACAATAATCGAGCGCCGTCAATGTGAGCAGTCTGTAATGGTTTGGAGAGGAATATGCGCCACTGGCAAAACACCCCTTGTTTTCATCGATCATTGTCATATCTGGTATATCTGCATTTTTCCTCAAATATAGTACCTTTAAAAGTTGTGATCAAAAATGTAAGTCCGGGTTATTTATTGTCACCCTGTATACTTTGAATGGTTAAAAAAAAGGTTGGGCTCGAAAAGATAAGTACTGGGTATCATATAGTCGGTAAACTACATAAATAGTTCTTTCATTTTTTTTGGTATACTTTGAACGTTGTTCTTAGAACTTAATTTATTTGATAAAGATAAAAAAATAACTAACAAGAATGGAAAGCTAACTTCGGGCGGAGCCGAAGTTGATATACCCTTGCAGATATGTGGCAGCTTATATTATTAGATATATATCGGATCTTATATAGTCGGCCGATCCTTATAAAACTCGGCAGATCAAATTAGTTTGCCGAAAGTAGAATCCATACAAAGTCCCAGTCTTCTAACTTAAAAAACAACAGAGATATGGCATTTCCGATCAATCAGTTATATGGCAGCTATAGGATATAGTCGGCCAATCCCGGCCGTTCCGACTTATATACTGCCTGCAAAGGAAAGAAGGATGTGTGTAAAGTTTGAATTCGATAGCTTTAAAACTGAGAGACTAGTTTGCGTAGAAACAGACAGACAGACGGACCGACGGACAGACGGATAGACGGACAGACGGACATGCTTATATCGACTCAGGAGGTGATCCTGATCAAGAATATAAATTATATTTAAGCGCCGTCGTGAACGGCAGCTCCAATCGTCTCCTCGGGTGGTCCCACGCAGATACGTTGGATAATCTTTTGATACTCCCACGGAGATGGACGACCGGGTCACCGCTGGCTGCTGGCCGGCTGGCTGAAGATTTCCCAAAGAAGAATTAGGGAGATTAGGTTGGAAGGGAGACTGCCATTCTTTAACCGCTGGCCTAGGGACTCAGTCAGATACCAATGATAAGGTTTTACGACAAGTTGTCGGAGTTGAAACTCTTAACTGTACTTGAACTTAGCGCAGCCGGAAAGCCGACCGCTCGTCTAACGAAGTGCTGACCTAGAAGAACAACATATCGTACCATACCGGGAGTCGGGTCCGGGCACCGCCCCTAAAGACGTTTATGCTGAATCTGCATATAAACATTAGGGCGATTCAATAATCGCCCAAGATTTATATCAACTTATATTCAACTAATTAATATTGTTATCTACCCTCCCCTTAAGACTATGACCGTCCTCGGTCATCTGGATCTTGTCGACGACCTGCTGGATTTCCTGCGCGTCACGTTTCCTCTTCAAGTTCATCATGAGGAGGCTGGAGCAGCTTATGAAGATACTGGCTGCCACGCCAACCGCGAACCAGATATCTGTAGTACCAGCCGATTTCCCTTCCTCCTTATGGCCTTGGATTTCTTCCAGGTTCCGATTGTTATGATTGAATGGCATGCTCAGCATGGGATTGTGGCCGATGATGTTCAGTAGCAGGGCAGCATCCCCGCCTGTAGTTTTTCTTATGGCTTCCCGTATGTTCGAGTATTTTGTACCATTGATGTAGGCCACCCGCTCGAACGTAACAAGGTGCGTACCGTTGGTAACTATTTCGGGGCCATTATCGGTGCTAACTTTGGCTGGGCACTCGTTGATTATTATTACTCCATCTTCCACCAGTGTGATGGGACTTAAATGACTGACCTGTGTTTCACACAGTGCAGTGCCGCCCGCGTGTAGGCCTCTAGCACATGAATCGTGGGTTGCAGGTTGCAAAATGACGCGTAAGTTGTTAGTACGCAATCGGTGACCACTGGGACGTCGTTGTTGCACTCGGCTACTGTGTTATCCTTTAGTTGCAGGGTGGTGTGTTGGTGTGATACCGGGAAAATTTCGACCTTCTTACAAGTATTTTTAATACTAGGGTATGCGATTAGCACGTAAATCATACTATCGGAATGAAATATCTTAATGCTAGACGCCTCAATTAAGCTAATAACGGGGACTTCTGTGGGGTGATCAATCAATATAGACTTCAAATCATTGTGATTGAAAATAGCTGGATTTATAATATTGGCTTTAGCTAGTGTAACTGTAAGCATCAAATTTTGAATCTCATTAATATTCTATTTCTGGCCAAAAGGATCTCGTACAAGTGTGGAGTGTCAACGATATTATTTCGCTTTACCCATATAATTTTGTTAACGGCGTCTGTTAATTCATTAATTTTGTTCTGTGTTTGCGTATTAATGATCACCTGTCTGTTATTGGATTCTATTAGTCGTGAGTCGGACATTTGTAACATTTCAAAGTCAACGGCATCCGGGGTGACCGCTACTATTTTAAGTGCAGTGCCTAAGAAGTCTAGGCTCCTGGCAATCCTATGGTGTACCTTTAATACGGACAATAAGCTTCTTAAATGGTCGGTGTCGACATCTAACAATTTTCGCATATGCGACTCTGGGAACAAATCGGACAATCTACTAGTTTCTTCTATCATTAATGCGAATTCTGACAAATTGCTTGAGTCTCGCAACAAGTTTCTCTGTTCCCACACCAGTTCAACTCCGTCTGTGATTGGGATATATTGGGCATGAGAGTAGTCCGTCACTCGAGCGTTAACTATAGTTAACGTTATTAATATAATTCCCGCGATCCTGTAAGAAGGCGAGAGGTTAGATCTACTGTGTGTTAAGTATACGGTGTGTGAAAATAAGGTAAAAAACTTGAGAGGGCATTATCTACGGTTGTCCTTAAGGAAAAATTCGGTTTTGTCTTTTTGGGCTTTCTCGATATTATTTTTAATTGTTAATTTTTGGTCGTCGTTGGCTAAGTGCAAGGCATACTTGGGTTGCAGCTTTGTGGCTCTCATAGTGAGCTCTCATAATGAATGCACCTAGCTATCTCCGTTAAGGTACTGTGATATCGCTCCACTTGCCCGTTGGAGATGCTGTGTATAGGGGGTGCATTAACAACGTCAATGTCATACTGATTTTTCAGTAATGAGGTTATGGTCTCTGAGTTAAAGGACGCCTCATTATCGCAGTATATAACTTTAATGTTTGGAAAAAAGTTTACAAGTTGCAGTATGGGGCTGCGTACGTCAACTATAGCCCTAGAAAGTAATGGCTGTACTACAGCGAATTTTGAAAATTTATCCACGCAGGTTAAGAATAATTTCTTATCCGTAGAGTAGATATCTATATGTATTCTTTCACCCGCGTATGAAGGAATAGGTGTGACTCCCAATTCCAGCTTCTTGGGGTGCCTGTTGTACTTAGCCTTGCTGCAAGTCTTGCAGTTTATGACCACCTCATTAGCGAGTTTGGCCATATTCGGGACAAGGCGTCAGCGACAAAATTTTCCTTTCCAGGCTTGTAAAACACTTAAGCACCGTGTTCTTCGATGAAAGCTTTCCAACGTTTAAGTTTTGTATTAGTATTTCGCTCGGATATAGCAAAAGTTGGTGGTCCGTAAAAATGCGGATCTCTTTTGCGCCATATAGGTAATTTTGTAATTTCCCTAAAGCCCAAACAATTGCTAATAACTCTCTTTCATTTGTTGCATAATGAAGCTCACAGTCTTTTAATGTGTGAGATATGATTGTGATTGGTCTGCCGTGTTAGGACAGTACCGCACCGATGCCGCTTGCCGAGGCATCAGTGGTCAGATCGAAAGCAAGTTTAAAGTCCGGGTAAACCAGTATAACATCTTCTGATGATAAAATGGCTCGCAGACGCTCGAACGCTTTGCGTTGGATCTCGTCAAATTCGATAGAAACCATTTTTTACATGTGTTTGCTAACCGTGCCATTTAAGTAGTACCTGCCTTAAGTATGGAGGTGAGTGGTCTAGCTATGGTAGCGAAGTCTTTGACAAAACTTCTGTAGTAACTTGCCAATCCTAAAAAGGATCGGAGGCTAAGCAAATTCTTTGGTTCAGTGTACTCTTGGATGGTTTTTACTGTTTCAGGGTCTGTTTTGGTTCTATTGGGTGTGACAATGAACCCTAAAAATTCGACAGTTCTATGAAGAATTTAGTTTTTTCTGGTGCCACTCTCATGTTGGATTCGCACAGGCATTTCAGGACTGTGTCGATGTGTACAACGTGGTCATCTGCATTTTCGGAGAAAATTATCACGTCGTCTACATAGACGTAACATATTTTCCTATTTGCTCGCGTAGTACGTCGTCAATCGCCATTTAGCGATTCCTGCATTTTTCAGTCCAAAGGGTAAACGGCAAAATTCATGCTTTCCTCCATTTATAAAGAATGCAGTCTTTTTGGCAAGATAGATCTGGTGGTACCCTGATTTTAGGTCTGGGGTAGTGAAAAATTTTGCCTTTCCTAGGTTCGCTAAAATCATAGGAATATTTGACATAGGATAACGATTGGCAATGGTTCGTTCATTCAGTTTCCTGAAGTCGTTTTTTTTTGTTGCCATCGTTATCAAGCCCTATTTTGTCAACAACCCATGTCGAGCTGTTAAATGGCAACCTAGAAGGTCGGATAATTCCATCCTTTAACAACTGTTTAATTTCTGTGTTAACAAAATCCCTGCTCCCATTGGATAACGCTATAGCTTGGAATATACGGGTTCGTTAGTCTCCGTACGAATTGTAGCAATGATCGCTGTGTTAAATGGTAGCGCCTCGTTAGAGTGCGAAAACACTTGTTTCCTCTCAATGATCATTTTTTTAAATTCAGCTTTCACTAAATTTGGAACAACTCAGTCGTCGATATTTGTGAAGTTCACATTATCGCAATCGTAGTATTGGATCTGTTCAGATACGTTTCCATATCTGATCACGCTATTGCATAGATCTAATGCCGCTCCGGTCTGCGTTAGTAAGTCGAAGCCTATTATGGCATCAAATGTATTAATAGAATCAAGTAAAAAAAATTGAGCTTTTAGGCCGAATATGTGCATTAAGAACTTTTTTTTTACCTTACTGGAGCCGTGAATGGAACTCACAGTAAATGGGGAGTCGACAAGCATTATATTCTTCAGCTCCTTTAGGGGCCTTACATAATTTTTTGCCGCTCCAGTGTCTATGAGAATTTTCATAGTTCTCCCCACCAGCCTCCGCTGGTGATAAGGTCGTTGGCGTCGAATGTGTCACTGCCGTCGTCATTTGCATTCAGTGCGTCAGTGGGTTTCTTCCGCATTGGCGGCTTGCCCAATATTATAAACTCGCTGGCGCCTTTGGCCAGTCATTCTCTCTGAAGAGATGGGTGTCTTCTGGGTTTGCGAATTTTGGACCTGAGTATTATTTCCCTGCCTGAAATTCGTGGGGTGTCTAAACTTAGAGGATGATGGGTCCATGTCCAATGGCTATGCGGCGATCTCCCGATCCCCCCAGTTGTCTTGTTTACGCCATGGACTATCATTTTGATTCTTGTTTGCTGTTGAGCCAAGCAGAAAAGGGCGAAGCTGCGTAAAATAAGTTATATATATTATAAGTCTGAGTAGCGGCGGCGGGTTATCGACAGTTCTGGTTTTGTTTACTTCTCCCCCATTCGCATGCGCTTTGGTGGTAGTTGTAGCGCATGCGCTTTGGGGAGCTTTTTTGTAGAGCTGCTGCACACTAGCAAATCTTGCATTTGTGTGCGTTCATATTGCTAAATTCATATTGCTAAGCTTTGCTTCTTGTAATTTTGTTATTGATTTGAGCGACTGCAAGTTGGGTTAGAGTTGAACTCTCGAAAATAAATACTGAAGCTGGATTGAACTTGACCTCTGGAATTATAATTCATTTGGCCGCTATTAAAAACGATTAATTGCTTTTTAATTAATTTGCTTTTTTGAAAAAATGAGGATTTTTTTCTGAGTCTCTGTCTGCACCAGAGTTTTTTCCTTGTTTCTCAAACGCACGGTGATGCCTCTTGTGAGGGTCAGTATTCTGATTTCTTTGCTCGACTGCCTTGGCATATGTGGCCGCGAACACACTTCGTTCAATACTGGCCTCTACCTCTCTAGCTAATGCCAATGCTGCTGGCAGATCTTTGGGCAGTGCTGGAAACACAACGGCCGTGAGGGATTTTTTTAGCCCTGAGATGAATACGTGTAGGGAGTCAGCCCTAACTTCTGTATTGAGCAGCGAGGCTCTTTCATCGTCATGTGTCATAACAAATTTGTTGGTCACGAGGGTCAATTTTCGCTCGACCTCATCGTAGTACTGCATTAGGGATTGGTTACCCTGACGGACCGACTCAAGTCCCTGCCGTAATAGGCACCAGGATGTTTAATCTGCGTAGGAGCAGTCTAATTTAGCCAAAATGGCTTTAAAATTAAGCACTGTGTTGTGCGAAACTAGCAACGCGCTTGCTGGGCCTTTAATTTTATTTCTAATAATAGTGATGGCTTCGTAATGCGCGCTACTGCCTGGATAGGGTTCGAATAATTCATAGGCATCAGTGGCGGACTGCCTCCATGCCACATAATCGTCCTGTGTACCGGTGAAGTCTGGAATTGATTTAACTATATCCAATGGTATGTCGGACTGTGCCGCTCCCGGTAATGAGGCCACCCTCTGATAGGATTCTACCTCTGGCACTTCTACACGCATACTTTGTAACTGTTGATTAACGGCACTGATTTGACTCGCAAATTCGGCCCTAAGTCTCTGTTCTTGATTGGCCAATGCGGCCTGCACTAACGCTTCTATTTGAGCCGCGTTCATGGTATGTAAGTCTTCCTTTGCTTGTGCCCTATATCTTTGGGACTCTCGAATTATCTCTTCTTCACTATCACTTTCAAATGCACGTCTGTTTTCCCTGTATGGGCCCTGGAAACTCATAGGGCCACTGACTTGCTAACACTAGACACAAATTACTTTGAAGCCGAATATTTTAATTTGGCAGAAAATAGTTTGGATTAACAGATTAGATTAAAAATTATAACTGGAAGCTTTACTCCTGAAAAATTACTCAGAGAGGTTTATTTTTATTTTGAAAAATTATCTTTTTTCTTTTTTTTTTGTTGATTTATTTTATTTTCTGTATTTTTTGTCACAATTACAGTCACAATTTGTTTATAATTTTGAATAATTATAAATATTTAGAATAATATTTTATTTATTTTTTGTAAAAATTGTTTTATGTGTAGGAATTTTTATTTATTTATTTTTTATTTTTTTTTTGACAATATGTTATTGAAGTTGTATATTGCTCATTCAGCCCACTTACATTTTTTGTGCCGTGGATTCTTGTTGTGGTTGGGCGCCAATTATATTTAAACGCCGTCGTGTACGGCAGCTCCAATCGTCTCCTCGGGTTGTCCCACGCAGATACGTTGGATAATCTTTTGATACTCCCACGGAGATGGACGACCGGGTCACCGCTGGCTGCTGGCCGGCTGGCTGAAGATTTCCCAAAGAAGAATTAGGGAGATTAGAAGGGAAGGGTGACTGCCATTCTTTAACCGCTGGCCTAGGGACTCAGTCAGTTACCAATGATAAGATGATAAGACGACAAGTTGTCGGAGTTGAATTTACATATATGAGTGTTGGCTCTTCATAGACTCTTCATTCATAGAATGTCAAATAAGAACTAAATCTCTTAACTGTACTTGAACTTAGCGCAGCCGGAAAGCCGACCGCTCGTCTAACGAAGTGCTGACCTAGAAGAACAGCATATCGTACCACACCGGGAGTCGGGTCCGGGCACCGCTTCTAAAAACGTTTATACTGAATCTGCATATAATTGGTATTTTATTGTGAAACACTTGTCCTCCACCATCCCTTGAAAGTCAGCTGTTCTTATTGCTAGTTGGATAGTAATCTCCCCGGCAGTTGATAGCAACACACGCAGGCTACGTAGCGTATTGGTCCTACTGACGGACCGTTTCACGGGAGCAACACTCAGAGGTACTACGTATTGGTGAGAAGATCTCCGGCGGTCCTTGGGTCTGGAGCAGCACACGGAGGCTACGTAACGTATTGGTCCTACTGACGGTCCGTTTCACGAGAGCAAAACTAAGAGGCGCTATGTAGGGGTGAGAGGATCTCCGGCGGTCTTTGGGTCTGGAGCAACACACGAAGGCTACGTAACGTATTGGTCCTACTGACGGTCCGTTTAACGGAAGAAACACTCAGAGGCGCTACGTAGGAGTGATTCCTACTTGTGGTCCGTTTCACGGGAGCAACACTCGAAGTAGGTTCAAAGTTTTAAGTACCGCACTTGGCACTGAGTAATGAGACGATTAACTCTGGTTTCGCAACTCTCTTTATTCTAGAAACATAAATCTTATATATGATGCAACAGTACCTTAAGATGATAAATACATATACTTATATACGATGCTAAAATATATATATCGTGACAGTTGAGGGAGGTCAAAGTTACGGACGTGCCCCCCATCAAGGTTAGTGAAGTGTCACCTACCTCTGAATCTGCTGACTCAGGTTGCTTGACATTAGTTGCCAACATTCTTCCCCCCATTGAGGTACTCAATAAAAGAAGTGACACTTCCATTTAAGTCATCACTTTGGATACCTCTGCTGCACCACGTTTTTTGACCTTCCTCCGTGTCCTCGGTCCTTATCATGTTCGTCGACGCTGGGCAGCCGATGAACGTGACTCCAGCTTGTTAGAATTCTTGGATGACTTCTGCCGTAATGCCCGGCTGCGTCGTTTGGATGTCCACTTCTGGTACTGTGGTCGTATCCTGCCTCGTTACGGGACCCCTGCATTGATTGGGATGGAGGACCATGAGATGATCATTGTCCAGTTCCGGCCTTGCGGCCGAATTGCACGCAGGCGTTTGAGTCGTCGTTCAGCTTCGGATAGTGACGACAATCTCTCCACTGACAGTAGGGCCATTCGTGCACATAGCCTCCTGACATCTTTACTGTTCCTGATGGATTTAGTTGTGCTCGTCCCAGTAATGTAATCGTTGGGCTCTGAATCACACAGTCTGGCCTGATTCTTAGGTTGCCCACTCCTTATATGATAATTTGATCTTTTTCCGCTGAGCATACGTAAGTCATGGTTATCGGCTTCGTTGTCCCAAAGATCCATGCATTTGGTTCCGTTAGTTGTACCCAATAGCTACTATTCGTAATTGGCTCTGGGTTACATTTGTCTTTTCGATTTCTTGACAATGCGGCCATTGTACATGGTAGTTGGCGTGCGTCAGGACCAACTAGTGTTTGCTTGAAATCGCACACTTTGTTTCCGTTCATCCCACTAATACATTGCTGCAACCCTTCCGTGTTGATGGCGAAATGGTTTTTTCGGTGGTCATCTATGGCCAAATACCTTGTTTCAGTTTTTGTTATTACCAATCCCTTTTTAGTTGCCTGTGGTATTGGTTCCATTCGATATCACCATTTATCGATAAATGGTGTTATCGATAAATCGCATGTTTATACTAGCATGTTTAATACTACTCGACTGATTGCTCTTCTTGTCCCTCAAATGCCCTTAATGTTCATATCTGCTGGTACTGACTGTCCTCCTAAATTGTTCGCCAGCTCCTGAGAAATAATGTTTACTTGTGATCCTGACTCTAGTACTATGCGACATTTGTGTAGTACTTCTGTAGTCCCTTGGACTTCCACTTGGGCCGTCGCGAGTAATACATATGGTGTGGCAGGATGGCTGATTGCGGCAGCGCTTATTCGAGTTGGTGTGTAAGGCAACATTGTGTAATGATTTTTGCGGCATAACTGACATCTGAACCTAGATTTACATGCGTTTGTTGCGTGGTGTACTGACAAACAGTTTGTACAGGCGTGTATTCTAGTAAGTTTTTGTGTCCTTTCACTTGCAGACATGTCCAGGAATTTTGGGCCATTTGGAAGACGATGGTTTCTGCGGGTGCATCGCACAAATTTCATTGGGTAAGTTGGTCGATGACCGAAAGTATGCACTCGTAATTGCTTTTTGTAGCGTAACTTGGCTTGCTGCTTGGCGTTCTAAATGTTCTAGCATTTGTTTAAGTGACTTAAGTTTGGTTGGGTTTTTGATGGCGAGCTCTACACCTGATAACGTTTGTGAATCCAACTTCTCTTCGATGATGTGTATCAGAATTGGATCCCATTCGGTTGTTGGGACATTGAGGGTGTTGAGGGCGGTGATTGTTCTGAGCACCGTATCATGTAGGCGGCGTAACTGCTCCGCTGACCCATTTGTCTTGGGGTGTGTAAATAACGTCGCAAGTGTAGACTTGACTAGAATTCGTTCATTTTGACATCGTGTTTTTAACCGCTGCCAGGCATCCTTGCAGTTGGGATGCCCCCCAAGTGTTGAGGAGATCATGTTCTTGGCCTCACCGGTCACATGGTTTTCCAAGAGCCGGATTTTTAAAGCCTCGCTATAATCTTGATTGTCGACTAGTTCTGTGAACATGTCGTGGAACCGGGGCCATTGCAGATAGTCTCCGTCAAATTTTGGTATATCCAAAATTTGTATTTTTTATATATTTTGGAATATCTACTTGTGGCATCACAAACGTTGGTGCGGCAGTGGGTTTTTGAGATGGTACTGTCTTCGATGATCATTTTTTAAGGTAGGATCTAAATCTATGAGGTCGTGGTACCCTCTCACAATCTCCTTCCATAACTCCTTCGAATGTTGTCTGATGTGTCAAAAAAAAATCTTTAAGATCATCTAAGCGCCCTTCATATCCTCGGTTTAATGATGCGATTTGAGGGTCTGCAGTACTTCCTGATGATGTACCTTCGGCTCCAGGTTCTCGCTGGTTTTCCGGGGACCCTGTGATGGGCCTGACCCTGATGGTATTTCATCCGAAAATATAACTTCATATTTTCTGACAAGGTCTGTGAGTGCTATGGCCTTTGAAAAGTATTCATTATCTGGACTGAGTGCCAGCTCATGGAGCTTGGCATCATTTTTTTTGAAATTGGGTCCACATGTGGGTTAGCTTCTGTCTGTTTCTATGCAAACTAGTCTCTCAGTTTTAAAGCTATCGACTTCAAACTTTGCACACATCCTTCATTCCTTTGCAGGCTGTATATAAGTCGGAAGGGATCGGTCAACTATATCCTATAGCTGTCATATAACTGATTAATCGGAAATGCCATAACTTTGTTGTTTTTTAAGTTAGAAGGATGGGACTTTGTATGGATTTTACTTTCGGCAAACTAATTTGATCTGCTGAGTTTTATAAGGATCGGCCGACTATATCCAATTTAATTATTCCTATTGCTCCGCTTGGGAGCTTAGGGCATTCACAAGTGCATTCCACCGGACCCTATTCTGCGCTGTTCTTTTTTCCAGATCCCAGGTGATGTTATTTTCAGTTCAGAGTTCGCGTAATGCTGATCGGCGCCAGGTTAGCTTGGGACGTCCCACTCTTCTGCTTCCTTGCGGGTTCCACTCCAAGGCCATCCTAGCTATGCTGTCTCGTTCTTTCCTTAGCGCGTGACGAATCCATTTCCATTTCTTTTCTTTATCTGCTGCTGGACTGGTGCTTCGTTTGTGCAGCGCCAGAGATCATTATTGGTTATTCTATTTGGCCAGAATATACCACATATGATCCTAAGGCACTTATTGACGAAGGCTTGCAGCTTCACTATCATTCTTTGCGATGTCAGCCAGGTTTCCGATCCGTACAGCAAGACGGATTTTATGCACGCATTGAAGATTCTCAGCTTTGTTTTTCTGCTGATATGCTGGTTTCTCCATATGCGTTGTAATCTCCCGAAAGCAGATCTGGCATTGCTTAGACGGTTCTCCATGTCTTTTTCCACTCCCCCGTTTGCGGATATAACGGTGCCTAGGTATACAAAGCTGTCGACGTATTCGACACTTTTCCCGCATATGGTGATCCTACCTTGTTGGGGGATTGGAGGATCCGCATCGCTTTTGTTTCTGATGCATTAATGGAGAGCCCGACTGCTTTGGCCCGAGTTTCGAGGTCACTGCATTTGGCTTGGATGTCGGTGAATCTATGAGCTAAGAGGTAAATGACATCTGCATAGTCCAGGTCCTCTAGTTGTCTGGTGAGGTTATGCTATGTCTCCATGTTATGCCGTGGTTCGAACTGCACACTTCACTCATAATCTCATCGATCACCAGGTTGAACAACAACGGTGACAGAGGGCATCCTTGCTTGACGCCAGTGTTCGTCTGGAAGGTCGCACTGATTTTACCATTATTTCACTATGTTTATGATATTGTGTGGTACTCCCTTCCTTGCAAGTGCCCGCCATATCGCTGCTCTATATACTGAGTCGAACGCCTTCTGGAAATTGATGAATAGGAGGTACAGCGGCGTGCGCCATTCCACAGCTTGTTCGGTGATTGCGCGTAATGTGTTCGCCTGGTCTACGCAGCTCCTGTGTGGCCTAAAGCCACATTTAAAGCCTAAGTTCATCGCGTATTGTTGGATCAATTTTTTTCCAGTAGACGTTCGTTCAGAAAAGTGGCTAGCACTTTGTAGCTGGTGCCATATAACTGATTGATCGGAAATGCCCTATCTCTGTTTTTTTTTTAAGTTAGAAGACTGGGACTTTGTATGGATTCTAATTTCGGCAAACTGATTTGATCCGCCGAATTTTATAAGGATCGGCCGACTATATAAGATCCGATATATATCTAATAATATACGCTGCCACATATCTGCAAGGGTATATCAACTTCGGCTCCGCCCGAAGTTAGCTTCCCATTCTTGTTTTTGTTTGTGTTTTTACGTTGAATTGCCTTGCGGCTTGTGTTCAGGTTGTGATCCAATAGAAAAAAGGATCACCAAATGTTCGTCCGTAGAGCGTTCGTGGCCACTATCATCGACCTTGAACTCACGGGCGTAACGGTAGGTCCCGGAGTTGGTCCTACTGACGGTCCACGAGAGCAACACTAAGAGGCGCTACGTAGGGGTGAGAGGATCTCCGGCGGTCTTTGGGTATGGAGGAACACACGGAGGCTACGTAACGTATTGGTCCTACTGACGGTCCGTTTCACGGGAGCAATACTCAGAGGCGCTACGTAGGAGTGATTCCTACTTGTGGTGCGTTTCACGGAAGCAACACTCGAAGTAGGTTAAAATTTTTTAGTATCGCACTTGGCACTGAGTAATGAGACGATTAACTCTGGTTTCGCAACTGTCTTTATTCTAGAAACATAAATCTTATATATGGTGCAACAGTACCTTAAGATGATAAATACATATACTTATATACGATGCTAAAATAGATATATCGTGATAGTTGAGGGAGGTTAAAGTTACGGACGTGCCTTCCATCAAGGTTAGTGAAGTGTCACCTACCTCTGAATCTGCTGACTCAGGTTGCTTAATCGTTGTATTTCTCATTTCTGCTGGTTCTTGTTTGACCGGGTCAGTATTGCTGACATTGCTGCTGCCGTTTGGTCGGGCGCCGTTGTAGCTGGGTTACTCGGTTAGAATTCAACTATGCTGAAAGTTTAATTATTGCCTATTGCTAACTATTACTATAGGACCTACTAATATTATTATAGGTTCGTAGGTCTTGGCATTAGTTGCCAACACATACTGCATCTCGGATCATTTTATATCAAAAGCCAGCTTTCCCACAATTTATTGATATAAATAAAGTAAAGCTTATAGTAAGCTATAGTTTTGACGGTTCAACTGGACAGAGCGTTTATAAGCAAAGGTATAATGAACCCGAACCCCTTTGTCTGGACCAATCTTTGTTTGTCACTACAATAATTCCCCTTCAAATGTTGCATCAAAATGGGAGAATTATTTGGAGAAACAGATATCCACAATCCATTAAATACTGCAGGCCGCTAAAAATTGAGTTTGCTTAAGAAAGCCAGGATCACATTTTTTATTCCAAAATTCGCAAATAAAAGACTTAAAGCCATTTATGTATGAACCGGAACAATGGAGAGTAAAGGTTCGATTCGACGTACATATGACGAAATGTGATGAATACATTAACGGGCACTAATTCAACACAATCCTGTCGAATTTGTGGTGCCAGTCCAAAGGACTTTAAAAGAAACAGAGGTTAACAGTCAAAAGTTCAAGCCTAAACCCGATTCTTATCAGTATGTTCCATTAGGTTTTTGGAATTCGTTTTCAACATCTCATATCTCATATCGGAAATTACAACGATGGAAATACGGCAAGAAGAGCATTTTCGGACGTTAAACTATTTGCCTCAATATTAGAACTGGATGAAGAGCTTTTCAACAAACTACATATCATTTTAATAGTTTAATCATGCGAATATGACGTTTGCTTAAACAAATTAAAGAAATTTTGTGAAGAAACGCTTCGTTTGCATTTAATTAAATATCCGTGGTATCCAATGACCGCTACGGTCCAACATTTTTTTTTCATGCTCCATAAATAATTGAATCATCTGTACTTTCTGTTGGTTGCTTAGGCGAAAACGCATCTGAGGCTCGCCCCAAATATTAAAAGCTCGATAGGATTTTGCATGCCATTTAACCGATGTATTTCACCGAGCATTGGATTCCTCTGATCCTTACTTATCAAGCATCGCTCCAAATAAGAGTTCAAAATCACACTCATTGCCAAGTGAAGTTACAGCACTTTTAGTTTCTCCAAAACCGGAAGATGCAGCCCAAGTATAAAGTGTTGAAGACGAGCTTAAAAGTATACCATATTTTGATTTTGATTTATAAGTAGAACGTTTATATTAATACTATTATATACTATATTATAATAATATTGATGTACTTATATTAATATTAATATATAAACATTTTAAAACAATTGTGGATAAAAACAAATGATGAAAAAAATACAACAACATTAATATAAATTTTATATGTACTTCAGTTCTATTATGTGGGCGGCAAGAAAGGCAAGCTTGCAGTGTAAAAAAAAAATTGAAATTCACAAATAATATAGGCAGAAAATTGTCCAAGTTTCAACTTTTTAGCTTTACAATTACGATTGTGGCCAAAATAAAGGCATTTCATCCCAATTGCGCTTGGAAGAATTAACATTAAAGTAATTTTATTAAGTTACCTCCAAATATACCACTGCACACGCGAAGCGAAGGGAAATAAGAATTCTTTTTAAGACTAGCGGCTTTAAACTTTACACACATTGGCCTTTGCAACTATATCTTACAGCTTCCAGTTAACTGAACGATCGGATATTACACAACTTTGGTGCATTACAAAATGATATAATACTTAAACTATAATAAGTATCGGCAACTATACGACACATATATACCTTATAATATATTACCTTTCTTTTCTTGTAATAAAATTATTATTTGCAGAAATAATTGTCTCAAAATTTTACAAACGTTTCGTATTGAGCCAAGCAGAAAAGGGCGAAGCTGCGTAAAATAAGCTATATATATTATAAGTCTGAGTAGCGGCGGCGGGTTATCGGCAGTTCTGATTTTTGTTTACTTCTCCCCCATTCGCATGCGCTTTGGTGGTAGTTGTAGCGCATGCGCTTTGGGGAGCTTTTTTGTAGAGCTGCTGCACACTAGCAAATATTGCATTTGTGTGCGTTCATATTGCTAAGCTTTGCTTCTTGTAATTTTGTTTTTTGATTGGAGCGATTGTTGGGTTAGAGTTGAACTCTCAAAAATAAATAAAATAAATAATATACACCTCTGGAATTATAATTCGTTTGGCGGCTATTAAAAACGATCAGTGCCATATAACTGATTGATCGGAAATGCCCTATCTCTGTTTTTTTTTAAGTTAGAAGACTGGGACTTTGTATGGATTCTAATTTCGGCAAACTGATTTGATCCGCCGAATTTTATAAGGATCGGCCGACTATATAAGATCCGATATATATCTAATAATATACGCTGCCACATATCTGCAAGGGTATATCAACTTCGGCTCCGCCCGAAGTTAGCTTCCCATTCTTGTTTTTGTTTGTGTTTTTACGTTGAATTGCCTTGCGGCTTGTGTTCAGGTTGTGATCCAATAGAAAAAAGGATCACCAAATGTTCGTCCGTAGAGCGTTCGTGGCCACTATCATCGACCTTGAACTCACGGGCGTAACGGTAGGTCCCGGAGTTGGTCCTACTGACGGTCCACGAGAGCAACACTAAGAGGCGCTACGTAGGGGTGAGAGGATCTCCGGCGGTCTTTGGGTATGGAGGAACACACGGAGGCTACGTAACGTATTGGTCCTACTGACGGTCCGTTTCACGGGAGCAATACTCAGAGGCGCTACGTAGGAGTGATTCCTACTTGTGGTGCGTTTCACGGAAGCAACACTCGAAGTAGGTTAAAATTTTTTAGTATCGCACTTGGCACTGAGTAATGAGACGATTAACTCTGGTTTCGCAACTGTCTTTATTCTAGAAACATAAATCTTATATATGGTGCAACAGTACCTTAAGATGATAAATACATATACTTATATACGATGCTAAAATAGATATATCGTGATAGTTGAGGGAGGTTAAAGTTACGGACGTGCCTTCCATCAAGGTTAGTGAAGTGTCACCTACCTCTGAATCTGCTGACTCAGGTTGCTTAATCGTTGTATTTCTCATTTCTGCTGGTTCTTGTTTGACCGGGTCAGTATTGCTGACATTGCTGCTGCCGTTTGGTCGGGCGCCGTTGTAGCTGGGTTACTCGGTTAGAATTCAACTATGCTGAAAGTTTAATTATTGCCTATTGCTAACTATTACTATAGGACCTACTAATATTATTATAGGTTCGTAGGTCTTGGCATTAGTTGCCAACACATACTGCATCTCGGATCATTTTATATCAAAAGCCAGCTTTCCCACAATTTATTGATATAAATAAAGTAAAGCTTATAGTAAGCTATAGTTTTGACGGTTCAACTGGACAGAGCGTTTATAAGCAAAGGTATAATGAACCCGAACCCCTTTGTCTGGACCAATCTTTGTTTGTCACTACAATAATTCCCCTTCAAATGTTGCATCAAAATGGGAGAATTATTTGGAGAAACAGATATCCACAATCCATTAAATACTGCAGGCCGCTAAAAATTGAGTTTGCTTAAGAAAGCCAGGATCACATTTTTTATTCCAAAATTCGCAAATAAAAGACTTAAAGCCATTTATGTATGAACCGGAACAATGGAGAGTAAAGGTTCGATTCGACGTACATATGACGAAATGTGATGAATACATTAACGGGCACTAATTCAACACAATCCTGTCGAATTTGTGGTGCCAGTCCAAAGGACTTTAAAAGAAACAGAGGTTAACAGTCAAAAGTTCAAGCCTAAACCCGATTCTTATCAGTATGTTCCATTAGGTTTTTGGAATTCGTTTTCAACATCTCATATCTCATATCGGAAATTACAACGATGGAAATACGGCAAGAAGAGCATTTTCGGACGTTAAACTATTTGCCTCAATATTAGAACTGGATGAAGAGCTTTTCAACAAACTACATATCATTTTAATAGTTTAATCATGCGAATATGACGTTTGCTTAAACAAATTAAAGAAATTTTGTGAAGAAACGCTTCGTTTGCATTTAATTAAATATCCGTGGTATCCAATGACCGCTACGGTCCAACATTTTTTTTCATGCTCCATAAATAATTGAATCATCTGTACTTTCTGTTGGTTGCTTAGGCGAAAACGCATCTGAGGCTCGCCCCAAATATTAAAAGCTCGATAGGATTTTGCATGCCATTTAACCGATGTATTTCACCGAGCATTGGATTCCTCTGATCCTTACTTATCAAGCATCGCTCCAAATAGAGTTCAAAATCACACTCATTGCCAAGTGAAGTTACAGCACTTTTAGTTTCTCCAAAACCGGAAGATGCAGCCCAAGTATAAAGTGTTGAAGACGAGCTTAAAAGTATACCATATTTTGATTTTGATTTATAAGTAGAACGTTTATATTAATACTATTATATACTATATTATAATAATAT
The DNA here is from genome assembly GCA_035047585.1 of Drosophila monieri. Taxonomy (NCBI): domain Eukaryota; kingdom Metazoa; phylum Arthropoda; class Insecta; order Diptera; family Drosophilidae; genus Drosophila; species Drosophila monieri. The sequence goes on from JAWNPJ010000069.1 coordinate 1,963,629, forward strand.
TGATGTACTTATATTAATATTAATATATAAACATTTTAAAACAATTGTGGATAAAAACAAATGATGAAAAAAATACAACAACATTAATATAAATTTTATATGTACTTCAGTTCTATTATGTGGGCGGCAAGAAAGGCAAGCTTGCAGTGTAAAAAAAAATTGAAATTCACAAATAATATAGGCAGAAAATTGTCCAAGTTTCAACTTTTTAGCTTTACAATTACGATTGTGGCCAAAATAAAGGCATTTCATCCCAATTGCGCTTGGAAGAATTAACATTAAAGTAATTTTATTAAGTTACCTCCAAATATACCACTGCACACGCGAAGCGAAGGGAAATAAGAATTCTTTTTAAGACTAGCGGCATTAAACTTTACACACATTGGCCTTTGCAACTATATCTTACAGCTTCCAGTTAACTGAACGATCGGATATTACACAACTTTGGTGCATTACAAAATGATATAATACTTAAACTATAATAAGTATCGGCAACTATACGACACATATATACCTTATAATATATTACCTTTCTTTTCTTGTAATAAAATTATTATTTGCAGAAATAATTGTCTCAAAATTTTACAAACGTTTCGTATTGAGCCAAGCAGAAAAGGGCGAAGCTGCGTAAAATAAGCTATATATATTATAAGTCTGAGTAGCGGCGGCGGGTTATCGGCAGTTCTGATTTTTGTTTACTTCTCCCCCATTCGCATGCGCTTTGGTGGTAGTTGTAGCGCATGCGCTTTGGGGAGCTTTTTTGTAGAGCTGCTGCACACTAGCAAATATTGCATTTGTGTGCGTTCATATTGCTAAGCTTTGCTTCTTGTAATTTTGTTTTTTGATTGGAGCGATTGTTGGGTTAGAGTTGAACTCTCAAAAATAAATAAAATAAATAATATAAACCTCTGGAATTATAATTCGTTTGGCGGCTATTAAAAACGAGTAATAGCCTAACATTTGGTGACCCCGACGTGATTTCATCCCGTTCAATTATCGTGATCAGCATTAAAAGTGCCACTGAAACACCGTTGTTGGTTTTGTTGCCAAAAAGTTGCATTTCAATTTAATTGCACAATGGAATCTGGAGCTGAAGCTACTGCATCTGCTGCGTCAAGCCGTGAAAGGATGCTGCGGAGACGCGCCGAGGTAACATGTCAGGAAATGGAGTTACTGCATCGGAAGGTCAAGGCTGCGATGCAGACCGACGATTCAACCATTCTGACCCTCGAGTCTATGGAGAAGCGTCTGCGCGACCGTTTCACCACGCTGCAGGAGGAATTGGAAGAGCTAAACTACAGCGAGATCGGGAGCGATTTATATTGGCGATTCTCTCAGCTGGCTACGGACGTGCACGTTGACCTCCAAGTGGAGGTGGCCAAGCGTTCTATGCGGGTTGCTGCTCACTCTACGCTTTTGGATGCTACCAGTGGTGCTGGGATGTCAAACGCTCCATATAAGCCTGCTCCCTCATTGCCCCCTTTGCCAATGCCAACATTTAGCGCCGGCTATGCCGAGTGGCCGGATTTCTGCGCCCTATTTAGGACAACCATTGACAGCCACCCGCACCTGACCAAGATGGAGAAGCTCAGGTGGCTCATTTCCTGCCTGCGGGACTCAGCACTGGAGACTGTGAGGGCGCTTGAGATTACCGACGCGAACTATGATGTTGCCCTCGACCTTTTGCGCAACCGTTTCATCAACCGTCGCTTAATCTTCCAGGCTCACATCAACGAGATCCTGCAGTTAATGGTGGTTGAGCCGGGATCCGTTGCTACTCTTCGAGAATTATACGACCGATTCAATGGACATATGCGGGCCCTTATGAGTTCCGGGACGTCGGCCGAAATTCAAGGATGCCTCCTCATCCAGATCATCTTCCAAAAGTTGGACCCTGCCACAAAGGCCAAATGGGAAGACTCTCTGGCAGGAAGCACTGATGATAGCCTGCCAACTTGGGAATCTATGGCTCGGTTTCTGGAACAAAGGTGCCGTACCCTGGAGACGGTGGATTTGGCCTTAGCTCCGCATTTGTCAGCGAATCAAGCGGGCCGACGTAGGCCATTTAACAACCGATCCTGCATGCTCCTGAATGCTCCGCCTGCTTCGTGTGCCCTGTGCGGCATCCTGGCACACGCTGTGCCTTCTTGCCCAAGGTTTCTCGCCTTGTCAGTTGAGGAACGATACGATGAGGTCAGACGTCTTGCCCTCTGCTTTGTGTGCCTCAAGTCTGATCACTTAGCTCGCGGATGCTCATCCTCCCGCTGCCCAACTTGCAATCGCCGACATCATGCGCTATTGCATCCTTGCGAGCGTTTATCTAGCGCCACTTCCGTTCCTGCTTCTGGATCAAATCCGGCCAATGTAGCTGGGGTTGCGACCTCTCAGGCTCCTCCTGCTAATGCTCTTGTTGCACAGGATCGCAGCGCTGAAATAGTGTTCTTGCCCACCGCCCACATTCTCGTCCGTGGCACATCAGGAGCCTTTCTTCCTTGTCGAGCGCTACTTGACTCCGGCTCCCAAGTTCACCTCATCACATCGCGGCTGGCCAGCCAACTGCAGCTTCATCGATCCAAATGTTCTGTAGCAGTGACTGGCCTTGGAGACGCTGAGTTTACTACGGATGGAGCCTCGGTTAACGTTTGCCTGAAGTCTCGCCTATCCACGTATTCCGTTTACATTGAGGCAATTGTGTCGTCTCACATCATAGAGCGTCAACCTGGCATGAACTCAGATGTGTCCAATTGGAAGGTTCCCGCCAATGTGGTTCTAGCTGACCCGGACTTCCACAGAGCTCAGCGTGTGGATCTGCTGATTGGAGCAAGCCTGTTTTTTGATCTGCTCTCAGTCGGGCAAATCCAGCTAGGAGATGGTCTGCCTCTGTTGCAGAAGACACGTTTTGGATGGGTAGTTTCTGGAGGAGGTTGCACCCCGGGAAACCCTCGCTTGGCCGCCTCATGTAGGATGATTCCTGCTGGCCCAGCAAACTCTTTTGACGATCGCCTCGATTATCTTCTCCGCCAATTCTGGGAAGTGGATGCCTGCACTGCGCCTATCGTTCAGACTACTAAGGAGGAGCTTGATTGCGAGGCCCACTTCGTCATGCACCACGTTCGGCTTGAATTAGGTGCCTATTCAGTTCGCCTTCAAATCAAGCACAGTGTGGAGCTGTTAGGGGAATCCTACGCACAGGCTTTGCGGCGGTTCCATTCACTTGAGCGCAAGCTGGATCGTCATCCGAATTTAAGGACCCAATATTCGTCTTTCATCAAGGAATACTTGGATCTGGGTCACATGTCTCTGGTGCCGCAGGAATTGCGAGGTAAGTGCCAGTATTTCCTTCCCCACCACTGCGTCCTGAAGGAAGAAAGTTCCACTACTATGCTGAGAGTTGTGTTCGATGGTTCGGCTGCTACGGCCTCTGGCTATTCCCTCAATGATGTCCTGATGTCCGGCCCCGTGATTCAGCCTAAGCTTTTTCACACATTGCTTCGGTTTCGGTCTCACCTTGTAGCTTTGACTGGGGACATTTGCAAGATGTACCGCTGCGTAAGGGTCTTTCCGGATGATAGTTTTCTGCAGTGCATCCTCTGGAGAGATTCTATCCACGATGACGTGAAGGTTTTTAAGCTCGACACCGTGACGTATGGCACAAAGCCAGCGTCTTTTCTATCTGTTCGCTCAATGCACCAGCTGGCTAAGGATGAAGGTACCGGTTTTACCGTTGGCTCTCCTGTTGTCCTTCAGGATTTTTATGTGGACGACCTTATATCTGGTGCCCCAACGAAGACTGAAGCGCTTGAGATAATAGCTCAGACATCGAGCCTGTTGAACAAGGGTCAGTTTCAATTAAGGAAATGGTGCTCCAACATCCCAGAGGTTTTGGAAGGCGAACCCGAAAGTGATAGAGAGTCATACTTGAAATTTGACGATGGCAGTCCGTTCACAAAGACTCTTGGATTAGCATGGGAGCCTTCTGCTGACCTGCTGCTGTTTTCCTTTGAAGCTCTTCAGCCCACCGCCAAACCAACCAGGAGATCTATACTATCTTCCGTCGCTCGGTTTTATGACCCAATGGGCTTGGTAGGTCCTGTCGTCACTAGAGCAAAGATCCTATTGCAGAAGCTGTGCCGAGATAATTTGTCATGGGATGAAAGCCTTCCTCAATCCCTTCTCTCCGAGTGGTTACAGTTCTGCTCCAGTTTTGACCAAATTCAGCGAATTAAGTTTCCTCGGTTAGTAATTCCCTGCCAAGAAAGGCTGGAGGTCCACGGATTCTGCGACGCTAGCTTAGATGCGTATGGAGCTTGCGTGTATGTAGTGTCAGGTTCTGATTGTCGGCTGTTATGCTCAAAGAGTCGAGTGGCACCCATTAAAACTCAGACAATACTGAAGCTAGAGCTATGTGGAGCTGAGTTAGTAGCAAGACTGATGGCTGAAGTTGCTGATCTTGGAACATATAAAGGAGATTATTATTGTTGGTGTGACTCCTTGGTTGCCCTATCCTGGATTCAAGATGAACCTGCTCGGTTTAACGTGTTTGTTTCTAATCGCGTTTCTTCCATTCAGGAGCTCACCAAGGCAATGAAATGGCTTTATGTTCCTACTGCCGTCAACCCAGCCGATCTACTGTCAAGAGGTTCTCTTCCCACTGAGCTATTAAATTCCCAGCTTTGGTTCCAAGGCCCTCCATTTCTTCGCGGTTCCAAGGATGATTGGCCCATCGCTATTGTGACCGAAAAGGCAACCATCGAACTTCGGCCCAGGACTTTATTGGCTACGGCTCCACCCAGGGATATCGCCGCATTGTCAAGGTTTGCCAACTCGTTTCCCTCCCTACAGAGAGTGTTCGCCTACATTTACAAATTTTGCCGCCGCATCCGTCACGAAGGGATTTCTGTTCAGGATCTCAAAGGAGGAACCCATCTGCTGTTGCGCGTCGTCCAGCTTACCGAGTTTAAGGAAGAGATAAGCTTACTAAGGTCACGCAGATTGGTTCCGTCCTCAAACCCTCTGGCCTCGCTTGCTCCCTTTGTGGATGATGATGGTTTGCTTCGTGTTGACGGGCGATTGCGGAACTCTGCATTGGATTTTGACGGACGTCACCCGATCATTCTTCCCAGAGGCCATCCCGTCACTTCGGCTATAGTAACTCACTTTCACGAGAAGAACCTGCATTCTGGCCCTCGGGCACTAGTTGCGAAAATCCGTTCTCAATACTGGCCCATTGGGGGGAGGAAGACCGTTTCAAGGGTTGTGAATAAATGCGTACGCTGTTTTCGCGCAAAGCCTCGTCTACTGGAGCATGTCATGGCCGATCTTCCTACCGAGAGAGTTAAAGGATTCCAATGTTTATATGTCACAGGTGTGGATTTTTGCGGACCGTTTTTCTACAAGGCAGAGACTCGGAATAAGGGCCCTATTAAGTGTTATGTAAGCGTATTCATCTGCTTCAGCACGAAGGCAATCCACTTGGAGTTAGTTAAGGACCTTTCCACCGCTTCGTTTCTGAGCGCCCTCCAACGGTTTATTTGTACGCGACGTAAACCCAGACAGATATGGTCGGATAATGCCACCAATTTCGTGGATGCCAAGAATGAGCTTATGGAGTTGAAGCGAAGATTCCTCAGCCAGGATCATCAGGCTTCTCTGCACGATTTTTGCCTGTCTGAGTCTATCGAGTGGCGATTTATTCCTCCACGCTCTCCCCATTTTGGTGGTCTGTGGGAGGCAGCAGTGAAGACGGCTAAGCACCATCTTTATCGTGCAGTTGGTCCCGCAGTTCTTGGCTTCGAGGAATTAAGGATTTTGTTGTGCCGCATCGCCTCAATTATTAATTCTCGGCCCCTTGTGTCGATTTCAGAGAATCCTGCGGATCTAGATGTTCTGACGCCGTCTCATTTTTTAAATGGCGGACCGCCTTCAACATTCATCGAGCCGGACCTTACTGCGCTAAACTTTAATCGGCTGGATGGGTGGCAGAGAGTCTCCTTCCTGCAGCAGGTTTTCTGGGCTCGTTGGAAGGAGGAGTACCTCACGCTGTTGCAGCAGCGTTCCAGATGGCGCACCCCTGGCCCTGTAATTGCTGTTGGAGACATAGTCCTGGTGAAGGATGAAAATCTACCCCCAATGAGGTGGCCTCTGGCCAGGATACTGGAGCTGGTTCCTGGGCGTGACGGAGTGAACCGTATAGCCGTTCTCAAAACAGCGGTTGGAATGACTAAGCGTGCGGTGTCACGGTTGTGTCTGCTGCCTGTCAAGGATTCGGTTGAAGATCCAGCCTTCAACGGGGGGAGGATGTTGAGCCAAGCAGAAAAGGGCGAAGCTGCGTAAAATAAGCTATATATATTATAAGTCTGAGTAGCGGCGGCGGGTTATCGGCAGTTCTGATTTTTGTTTACTTCTCCCCCATTTGGCGCTTTGGTGGTAGTTGTAGCGCATGCGCTTTGGGGAGCTTTTTTGTAGAGCTGCTGCAGACTAGCAAATATTGCATTTGTGTGCGTTCATATTGCTAAGCTTTGCTTCTTGTAATTTTGTTTTTTGATTGGAGCGATTGTTGGGTTAGAGTTGAACTCTCAAAAATAAATAAAATAAATAATATAAACCTCTGGAATTATAATTCGTTTGGCGGCTATTAAAAACGAGTAATAGCCTAACATTTCGTTTAATTAACAAAAAAAAAAAACCTTGTATATATGTTTTAAAAGATTTTTTTAAACGTCTAAATCAGGGGCTCCCAAGCTCAGCTAATGGAAGAACAAACTTTAATACCAATGCAAAAATCACAAATGCATTGGGGCGACAGTTTTTGGTTTAATTGCAAGTCGTTATTAAAATTTCTCATAAAGAAAATTTTCTACAGGTAGTGTAGTCATCGCTGCTGTGAAAAGTTTTCGGCAATCCAACTGTTTACTGAGATTAGTTTATCTCAAAATATTTAACCGAAACGAAAAAGGTGGCTGTAAATTACTTAATCACTACGATAAAAAAAAAGGTCCTGCACTCGCTTTCACGTTATAAATTCGATTATATTCCACAACTAACTTAAGCCTAGCTTATCTATTGCGGTGAAGCGGGGCGAATTCATGAGAGAGCGCAAGTGAGCTTTTCTTGCGTTCCCACTCCGCCCTATGCTAACTTATACTTTACTTTAAACAATTCATTTCTATCCTTAAATATATTAATCTATATTAATTCTACATTAATTCTACACCGGCCCCGTTGAAGGCCTCCATCAGGCTTCAACCACTGACAGCCTCGCCTGCTTGTGGACTGCTCTCTTGAAGACCGCTCCTGAGCTAGTCCTCACGCCGTCCGCGCCGTCGTGAGTCTCGACGACCCTGGCGAGGATCCACTGTTGGGGCGGCTGGTGGCCCTCGGCGACCAGGACCAGATCGCCCTTCCTGACGTCCTCCTGCTCCCGCTGCCACTTCAACCGCACCTGTAGGCCCAAGACGTACTCCCGGGACCATCGCTGCTATAACGTTTGCTTGATTGACGAGACAAGTCAATCAGACTTCAGAGACGGGGTCCGCGGTGCTGATGGGGCGTTGAGTGGCCCGCCTGTCAACAGGTGCCCGGGAGTCAATGCTTCGCCGTAGCTTGGGTGCTGACTGAGGGCGCCCAGGGGCCTCCAGTTCAGGACGTCCTCGACTCCAACGAGGACGGTCTGCAGCCCCTCTGCGGTCAACTTCGCGCTGCTCACCGCTCGTAGGAGTAGGTGCTTTGCATACTTTACACCTGCCTCCCATAGTCCGCCCATGTGCCCGAGGCGGTATGAATGCAAATACGCATCCTTTTCTTGATACGTATTGTCGAAGTTCGTCCGCTTCGTCTTCGATTTGGTGCCGCAGTGCCGCGAAGTGGCGACTCGCTCCGACGAAGTTCGTCGCGTTGTCGCAGTGCACGATCTGCGGACATCCTCGGCGCCCAACGAACCTTTGAAGTGCCAATAAAAAGGAATCAGTTGACAAATCAGAAACTACTACATTTAGACGCTCTGGACGCAAAACAAACAAACAGGGTTATGTAGGACTTGTATGGTGGCCTACCACGAATTTTCTCAATAGGGCCACAGAAATCCACGCCACATATGGAGAATCGGCGGTGAGCACGGACTCGACCATGATTTGAGTCATCAGATGAGGCTTGCATTTAAAACAGCGTATCCATGACCGTACTATCTGACTGCAGACTTCCTGCGCATTTACTATCTAAACGCGCTGTCGCAAGAGACTCACCAGTGCTATCGGACGTAGCTCTGAACAAATTGAGAGCGCGTCGTCAACAATACTGGAAACTTGGCATCGTACGAAATAGGAGCATTAGCTAGTCGCCCCCCGATCCGCAACAAAGAAAAGGTAAACCCATCCTGAGAGGCTTCATGGACAAATGGATTTAGCTTCTGTAGGTTTGGGCTAACAACCAGATTTTTTCGAATATTTTTAATTTCCTCTTGATACTCGTGCTCTTGGACTATCTGGACAATTTGATTAAAAAGCTTCTTGATATTCGACAGGTGAAGGTACACTATCAGAAGTAACTACTAATTTTTTACACTTCTTTATAAAACGGACCATGTAAATATGAGGTGGAGATAATTGCGGTCAGTCCGAAATTGTTGTCTATTGACTTTAATATTTCTTCTTGGCAATTCAGGCTAGAGACCGGCTGTAGAGGAGTTGAGGAATTTGCCATATATTTTCCCGATACTATGCACCAAAGGAGAGTTTTCTATCCGCTGAGGTTTATAAAAATATGGGTCTGCTAATGACAAGTTCTTTGGTAGGGTCCAATCTTTCACGTTCACTGTCTGCTCAGGGTGATAGCCTGAAATTGTTTTCAAAACCCAAAAGTCGAAACTAGTGATTTTCCATTGATTCTCGACTTCACCACGGTGTGTATCTTTTTCTTTACTTGTGAATTAGTATGACTAAGCAAGTTGATGCACGATTCCTTCCTACGGATTTGTAAGCGTTGAGCAAGATCTTCAGTGATGAAATTTATTTGGGACCCTGAACACTTACGATCGACGTTGCTAACAAACCCCTTTCTAAAGACGACGCATGCAAAGCATGTGAAGTAGAAGGGCCATCATGCGTTAACGCTGGAGGAGGATTTTCAGTAGGTGGTGGTAACGCTAAGTTATTTTCAGTCACTGTAAATCGGTGCAGAAGTATATATACATATTTGTATATAACAACTTATGTGGTAGAATGTGTTATTATGTGTATGGAGACTTATATGCTCCGAATCAATACGAATCAATTGGTTATACACTATTAATATTTATTGATTGTAAACTTTTTTATAGAGTGGATACAAAGTTTTGATTAAGTATTTGCTGCTGAGGGTATAGAGATGATGTGTTGGAAGGGCAGTTTTTTGTAGCGAAAGACTTTCAGTATGACTGAATGCTTTGCAGATCAATGGCCGAAGTTCTTATTCGTTGCTATTTTAAATTGTGTCGGTTGACTCGCCACAGTACTCCTCCCTAGACTTCATGGTGTAAAGCGAGCAGGCAGTATAATTGTACGTCGGGGTCTTGGAGGTGAGGTTGTTTCCGGTGATCCTCCATGAGCCTGTAGGTCTGGTTCATTATCTGGTGGTTCCGGAGTTGAGCTTCTGTCTATCGGGTCTTGCATTGTTACGAAGGCGGGCTTGAGGCGGTCCACTGACACTTTGGCTGTACGTCCAGCGACGGATAGGGTGAAGTACTTGTCGTTCCTTTCGATGACTTCAAACGGACCATCGTATGGAGGTTGAAGTGAAGTGCGTACAGCATCATTTCGTAGGAATACATGTGATGTGGTTTCCAATTCCTTAAATATAAATGGTTTGGAGGTGTCATGATGAGTTGTTTGTGCTGGACGGATCTCTTGCATCTCTTTTTCCAATTCTTTGGCATATTCCGTTTGAGGTTGCATTTTGTTTGATTGGTGGAAAAACTCTCCAGGCAACCTGAGCGTAGTTCCGTATACTAGCTGTGCTGGTGTAGCTTGAATGTCCGGTTTGTAAGCTGTGCGAAGTCCTTAAAGAATTATCGGAAGTTTCTGAGAATGATGGCAGCTTTTAAGGTTCGATGCCAGCGTTCGATGATTCCGTTTGCTTGTGGATGGTATGCGGTTGTACGAAGGTGATCGATTCCCAGTAGCCTTGAAAATTCATTGAATAGTTTCGATTCGAATTGTCTGCCTTGATCCGTTGTGATTCGAGCCGCTATGCCAAATCGGGTGGCGGGTGATTTTTGCTCTTTGGCAAGGAATACAGTGTTTTTCGAACTCGGAGATTTCTTGATGCATGGAGGGCCAAACAAATCGTTGTTTTAAATGTTTTATAGTTGCTTTAACTCCACCATGTGCAATAATGTGAAGCTTCTCGATAATTTTGCTTCTAAGTGGCTGTGGTATGAAAGGCCGTAGGCTAAAAGTAGATACATCTCAAATTATTGAATGTTGTGTATGAGGAATATTTAGTGCTTTTAACTGAAGTGAGCCGGTGTTGCAATTGAGTAATTTTTGGAGCTCTGGGCAGCGTAATTGCGCATCGCTTATTTCATTAAAATTTATGCAATTGTCTCCGTTGGCTTCGATGCGGGAAAGCGTATCTGCTGATGTGTTTTCGTCCCCTGCTACGTGTTTTATGGATGTGGTGAATTGTCCTACGAAATCCAATTGGCGAAGTTGTCGCGGGGAAGCTTTTTCGAGTTTTTGATGCGTAGACTAAAGGCTAGCAGTTCCCGGTCATATGTGCTATATTTTCGTTTCGTCTTTGAGAGCTTAATGCTGAAGAATCCCATTAGTTGTTATTCCGAGTTGATGGCTTGATGTAGAACAGCTCCCACTGCTATGTTGCTCACGTCTGTGCTTAGCGAGAGGATTGCGTTCGGTGCAGGATGTGCCAATAGCGCAGCTTGTGCCAAAGAATTTTTGCAATTATTGAAATTCTCGATCGTTTCTTTTGTCCAGTTTATTGGGGTGGAATCGTTTTTCTTATTTCCTGGTATTAACTGCACTAGTGGAGCTTGATGACGAATAGCATTAGGGAGGAATCTTCTATAAAAGTTGATCATTGCGAGGAATCTTCGTAATTCTTTTGCCACCTTGGGTAAGAGGAAATTTGTAATGGCTTTAACCTTGTTCTGTAGAGGTTTAATACCCTGTTTGTTAATTTGATGTCCTAAGAATTCGATCGATTCTTTTCCGAAATTACATTTGCTGGGGTTTATCGTGAGATTGTACTCTTGCAGTTTCTTAAAAACTTGGCGCAGGTGAATCTGATGTTGTTGTATGACTGCTATATCGTGGACGTAAACAAAGACGAAGTCCAAATCTCTAAATGCAGTATGCATATAGCGTTGAAATGTTTAAGCTGCGTTACACAGTCCAAATGTCATGTGTGTGAATTCAAACAGACCAAATGGAGTTGTTATGGCCGTTTTTGGGATGTCTTTGGGTTCTATAGGGATTTGATTGTATGCGCGATTGAGATCGATTTTGGAGAAAATGGTTTTTCCGTAGAACACGTGTGTGCAATCTTGTATGTGTGGTAGCGGATACCGGTCCGGTATGGTTTGCGCATTGAGGGCGCGGTAGTCGCCGCATGGTCTCCATTCACCAGTAGGATTACGTACCATGTGTAAAGGTGAAGCATATGGGCTTTTAGAAGGTCTGCATACTCCCATATCCATTAAATATTGGAACTCGTTTTTTGCTGCTCGGAGTTTCTCAGGAGTCAGTCTTCGTGGTCGCGCGAAAGGTGGTGATGTAGAAAATCGTATCCAATGGTTGGAGTATTGGTATCAGCAATAACGAAGTTCCAAGTGTAAGGACGACGTAGTCCTAGGTTCAGTGTCAAGCGGATGGTGCCGTATTTTTTTATTTGTGTGCTCATTCGATCATTTGGAATGATCGAAACGTCGGCTCCGTGTCGATTAAAAACTTTCTGCCAAATTGGGCTTCTGATACGAAAAGTCGGTTGCAGTATGAGATTCTGTTAACATTGATTTGAAATGTTTGATGATAAGAAGAGGCGAAATTACTTAATCCGTCAAAGCTGCCTCTTGATCCTCTGACGGTTGCCTTTAGTTTTTTTTTGGTCGTCCTCGATGAACGCTACAAAGGAGCTTGGTGCATCAAAGGAGCATTGTGCATCTCTGCCGTATTTGTTGTGGTACCAACACAGTTATTGTGACGATCCGTCGTTGTTGCGGAAATGATTTAGGGGTCGCTGATTATTTCTGCCACGGGCTGATTGCTGTTTAGTAACTGACCTAGTTTGCTGTTGATCTGCTGAAGAGTCTTGTCGCTATCGTCGAGTCGTCTGGTCAATGTTATGACGCTTGCTTCTTGATGGGACTGCTGTTGCTTGTTTTTTGAAAAGGCATATATGTGGTCAGCCGCATCGTCGTTTAGTGAGTCCATAACTGCATCGGCTGCTGTTGCCAGTTGCTAGAGTTTGGTCTGTGGTGAGCTTCCTATCATGCCGACAATCACCGCCCGCACGGGAGGAGGCAAACGTTTGATCCAGTAGTATCGTACTACTGATTCGTCGCTGGTTGCCTTGGTTTGCTGCAGTTGTTAAAGTAAGTGGCTTGGGCGGCAGTCGCCGAGCTGAATTCCAGTTGCGAGTCTGTCCAGACGTACCATTTTCGAGTCAGTAAACTTTGATAGGATCGCTTCCTTTAATGTGGAATATGGAGCTGTTTCGGGGGGATTGCTAACAAGATCGTGTACTTGTTCCTGCTACTTGGGGTCTGCATAGGCGATGACTGCAGCGAACTTTTCTTGTTCCTTTCGTGCACCAAGTCCTTGTAGAGCGAACCAGCTTTCTAACTTCGTGATTGATTGTAGATTTGGGAACGGCATTTTTCCAAATACTGATTGAATCATTCCTGTGCTGGTGAAATGCGCAGTGTCTTGCGCATCAGCAAAGTCTTCGTTTTCTGCCATGTTGTGAAATGCTTGTGTGTACAAGACTTTGATGTGATTTGTAAGTTCTAATTGTTGAGGGTCACCAATTATGGAGACTTATATGCTCCGAATCAATACAACCACGTTGGTTATACACTATTAATATTTATTAGAGTGGATACAAAGTTCAGGTTAAGTATTTGCTGCTGAGGGTATAGAGATGATGTGTTGGAATGTGCAGTTTGCAGCGAGAGACTTTCAGTATGCCCGAATGCTTTGCAGATCAATTATTAAGTTCTTATTCGTTGCTATTTTAAATTGTGTCGGTTGACACATGTGTAAATTCAGATGCATTTAAATGATTTGCGGGAATTTGCGGGGAGGTTAAATATTTCAATATATGCGAGCGAGGTTGCTATTCGTCGAGGTCACTTACTAGAAGTTTTGCTGGATACAAATCACAATGTCAACGCTACTTTTGACTGGGTTAGCGTCGAAGTAATTACAAATGATTTTCCGGAAAGTTCCGCGGTAATTATTAACGCTGATCACATAAACCAAATGCGGGATGTAATCACGTTGGGGTCACCAATTGTAACGCTACCAGCTTTTTGGTAGCGGCCGAATTAAACACACGATTTATCAATTTAATTTCAATTTTAATTCCGGGGTTCAATTTAACCCCAAACAAGCCGCTCCAATCAAATGCCGAAAAACAAGTGACAAAAGCTTGCGCAGAAGCTTTACACAAGCTCCCAAAGTGCATGCGCTACAAAGAACAACGAAGCGCATGCGAAACTGGGAGACAGACAGATAAGAAAAGGGTCATAACAAACGCTGTAGATAAATACATTACAATTATGCACAAATGTTTTCTTCTAGAGTGGCTGCTTGGCCCAACAATATATAATAAAGCTTATACAAATTTCATTATAAATATATGTATGCCAACATAAATGTACTGCCTGTGGACAAAATCAAAAAACATAAATATATATATATTATTTGCAATCACTGTCGCCCCCCTGCAGTACCAGCCACCTATGAAACACGCATGAATCACACGTGCTTCCCTCTGCTCCCTCATGAATCAGCCCTGAAATTTAGATCAAGGTGGCATGAATTTTGTACTGAAATTTTTGAAAATGTCCTCTCGGCCATTAATTCGATATTCAGGTATGATTCAGCCCATAATCCGCCCTGATTCCGAATCATGATTCAGGAGTGAAAGTCTTCTCGAAATCAGCTCTGATTCAGACCTGAATTTCAGGGCTGAATCCGCCCTGAAAAGGAAGCATGAATCCGGGCTGAAAAAGTTGAATAAATCAGGGCTCATTCATGGACCAAAATAAAAGCAAAAAATTGTTGAATCCGACCACCACCTAAATCTCCCAATTTGATAATTATTACTTTTTATGTATTCCTTTACAATTGATGTAAATTTATTTTTACCAATTGGATACTAAATTAGAATGTTAAGTAACATTATTAATATTGAAAAGTTACATTTATGAATTACATTCCCTCCACTGGGAATCGAACCTTCGTGCTTTTGTTTACTGGACCAACATGCAATCCTCTAAGCTATCAATGAATCGCGTATAGGGAGTGACTGACAATGATATAGCCCTTCAATATTGCACATATAAAACAATCTTAATTTCTATAAATTCCCATTTAAAAAAAATGATTAAATAAACCATTTTATATAGAGACTGCGATATTAAAAACAAGAATGGAAAGCTAACTTCGGGCGGAGCCGAAGTTGATATACCCTTGCAGATATGTGGCAGTTTATATTATTAGATATATATCGGATCTTATATAGTCGGCCGATCCTTATAAAACTCGGCAGATCAAATTTGTTTGCCGAAAGTAGAATCCATACAAAGTCCCAGTCTTCTAACTTAAAAAACAACAGAGATATGGCATTTCCGATCAATCAGTTATATGGCAGCTATAGGATATAGTCGGCCGATCCTTATGAAATTTGGCAGATCGAATAAGTCTGCTAAAAGAGGAGTCCACAGCAAGTCCCATCCTTCTAACTTGAAAAACAACGAAGTTATGGCATTTCCGATCAATCAGTTATATGGCAGCTATAGGATATAGTCGGCCGATCCTTATGAAATTCGGCAGATCGAATAAGTCTGCTAAAAGAGGAGTCCACAGCAAGTCCCATTCTTCTAACTTAAAAAACAACGAAGTTATGGCATTTCCGATCAATCAGTTATATGGCAGCTATAGGATATAGTTGACCGATCCCGGCCGTTCCGACTTATATACTGCCTGCAAAGGAAAGAAGGATGTGTGCAAAGTTTGAAGTCGATAGCTTTAAAACTGAGAGACTAGTTTGCGTAGAAACAGACAGACAGACGGACAGACGGACAGACGGACATGCTTATATCGACTCAGGAGGTGATCCTGATCAAGAATATATATACTTTATAGGGTCGGAGATGTCTCCTTCACTGCGTTGCACACTTTTGACCAAAACTATAATACCCTCTGCAAGGGTATAAAAATGAAACTAAACAAAAATCAACTCATAATACAGCTTTTTCTGTTGGGACATCTTAACCATTGAACCATGTGGTTAAAGTTTTTCTCGAAAAATATTAAGAATGACCAGAAAATGTTAATTTTGAATAACCATTATCGAATTTGCGTAATTTTGAACTTTAGCAGTAGCAGAGGGCCGGCAAAACTATTTCGCCTACTTTGTTTTGAAGTTCGAACGGCTAATCTTATTGAATTGTTTTTGCTTTTCGAACGAAATTTGACATTTCGGCATGAAAAAAACAGTGACATGAATTTCAGTACTGCAGGGCCCCTACCCCTCGTTCTTGATATTATACAAATTTGCCAAATAAATATTAAAAAGCGACAGTCCGCTAGGTGGCGACATGCATGCCCTGCTTGTAGCAGGCGTGTGAAGACACTATATATAGCCGAAGAATTAAAAATTGTCTGTGTGCGTTCAATCTAAATGAGTGATATACCAAATGAAAGGTATTGTTTTCTTTAGAGGGATTTAATCCAAACATTGGTCAAAAGTAGTTTGGCTTGGGAGAAATTTGCGTACATGTAAAACGCTTTCGATTCACTAAATTGAAGACAGTGGGAACGTTAGTGTCACCAGACAAAATGTTTTTATCTCAACCATTCCGGTTGAGATCAACCTCAACCATTCGTCAACCTCAACCATTCCGATCCGACATTTCTTTCAAAAGTTATTCAGGAAAAACGATTTTTGAAGAATATCCCAAATAAAAATGTTTTTAAAATTTTACTCCGAAAAAATGTCCCGTCCGCGTTTGCCTTATTTTTTTTTTTTTAAATCATGAAAAAATGTGAGTATGTTAGTTACCAAAATCTAAGCAACGTTTGTTCTACATTTTTTTAAAATTACTCATGGTTACCTTAAAAAATTAAAAAGACTCTTAAATGTAAGGAACGCGTAACTTTACAACCAAATTGCACCTAAATTCACATGCTATATTTAGTTAGAAAGGGTTTTTAATACCTTTTTCACTTTCTTTAATATTAAATGTCTATATGGAAAGAAAAAAAAAATACACTGAAACAAAATTTTTTTTTTAAGAAAAAAAATTTTTTTAAATTATTTTTTTTAAAAATATATGTATTGTAATAACCCACTACTTTACCCTAAATTAGCAGGCAACTTCGGGTTTACTTTATAATGGTTATTGTTTTTATTAATTGTCTTTCCAATAATAATAATGAGTCGCGGTTACTTCGCCCGCAGTGTGTCTTTCCTCGTTGTCGCTTCACTCTCGAGTGCCGCCCTGTTGATCATTCCTCTCTTTCTCTGCCGGTGCCCCGTCGCTGCCTGGATCCAGTTGTTTCTCTTCCAGTGCCGGTTCCCACATCCCTCCTTTATTAACGAGTTTCAACTTCAAGGGTGGCTGGGGTGTTTGGTCCGGTCGCCGGATTCGGCTGGTTGTCCGATATTCCTTGTTAGCTTTCTACCATCACGCTCTATTTCAACTATATTCCTGTGCTTTTCCACTACGGTTTATTCAGTATTATTGAAGGTAGGAGTGAGCTTGTTTGGAAACACCACGTTTTTCTGGAAAACCTTGTCACCCACCTTGATGTCGCTCTCTCTTGCCCCTCTTCTCTTGTCAGTCGCTTGTTTTCCTTTATGTTTTTCCACCAAGTCTCGATGCCTTTCGGCTGAGTCTAAATACTGCACTTCTATCTCTTCAATACCTGGTATATTGTCTCGAATGACTCTATTGAACATCAGTTTCGTGGGAGCTACCCCCGTTGTTCCATGTGGAGTAACGTTATACATAAGAACGAAACTCTGAATTTCTTGCTTATAGTTGTTCCCGTTAGCGTAAGCAATTTTTAGTCGTTTGACTAAAGACCTGTTCATATTCTCTACTTTCCCATTCGCCTGTGGCCAGTAAGGTGGGGCCTTAACTTGCCACATGCGTTACAATAGCCGCCGAATTCCTGACTAACATATTTTCTACCATTGTCTGTTTTCAGAAGTTTTGGATATATCTACAGAAAATTTCTTTCATGACTTCGATCAAACCTGCTGACGAGATGGGCTTAAGAAACTTGTATTCCATGTAGCGAGAAAAATAGTCTATGAAGACCAGGATGTACTCGCCATTGGGTAGAGGGCCTAAAAGGTCGGATGCTACCCAGATCCATGGCCCAGTAGGGAAAAGGTGTCTGTCCGGTGAGAGTTGCCGAGGCGCTTGAGATACCAGGCAACAATCCCGACAGGCTTTGACAAATTTTTCCACGTCTCGGTCCATTTGTAGCCACCACACCTATGACCTCAGGCGGCGCTTCATTGCTGTTTCTCCTGGGTGGCCCTCATGTGCTAATTCTTAATGGTGTTGGAACTACTATTCGGTTTCCCCTCAGTAACAGCGAATCGATTGATGAAAGCTCATTCCGAAAAGGGTAGAAATTTATCGATGCCTTTGGTTTCCAGGAGTTGTTCTGTAGGCAGCTGATCGCGTCTATGATTACTTCGTCCCTCAAAGAAAACTCAACCATATTTGAGATGGTCAAAGACTTAGGGACGGAGCTCTGCACCAGCCGTAGTATACTATATTCCGTTTTGGGAACCATTTCCTTCGCTGTGGATAGTTGGCAGAGTCGCGAAAACGCATCCGAAATGTTTTCTTTCCCAGCTTTGTAGATAACGGTGAACTTTTATGACTGCAGCCGCAAAAGCCACCTTTCGATGCGAGCTGGGGGCTTTGAAGTTGGCTTAAAGATTGCCTCCAGGGGCTTGTGGTCCGTCACCAGTTCGAAATGCAGTCCGGCCAGGTAGTAATAAAAATTTTCCACAGCCCAAACCAGGGCAAGACTCTCCTTCTCCGTTTGTGGGATCACCTTTATCCGTGAACTGCAACAGAACAGCGCCAAGGGCTACGGGGCTGGTGTCTGCAATTACCCGAGTTCTATGTTTGGGATTAAAATATGCCAGCCTAGGTACCTCAGCTAGCTGAGCCTTTAAGTTGCTAAAAGCCATCCTCTCCGCTTCGCCCCATGTGAATTTATTTTCGGTCTTGAGCAATTTCCTTAAGGTATCCGTATGGTGTGCCAAATCTGGAATGAATTTCCCCACATAGGTTACCAGACCGAGAAAACTTCGCGATTCCTCTTTGTTCTTGGGGGCTCTAAAGGAACGTATGGTAACGATTTTCTCGGGGTCAACTTCTATCCCCTTTGCGGATAGGATATGACCCAGGAACTTGAGCTTATCCGTATTCCAAACGCATTTGTCCTTATTTAACAGGACATTATTTTCCAGGAAGATCTGGCACACTTCCTTTACTGTGTTGTCGGTCTCAGATTTGGTGGCTCCAAAGATGATGATGTCGTCTATGAAGCTCAAGGCGTTTGGTACTTTGGATAGCATTTGTTCCAGGAGACGCTGGAAAATTTCGGGTGCTGAGTTCACTCCGAACACCAAACGTTTGTAGCGGAAGAGGCCTTTCGGGGTTATAAATGTTGTGATCTCCCTGCTCGCTTTGTCCAGGGCCAGTTGATGGTATGCGTCCTTCAAATCCAGGCGAACGAAAAACTTGGCTTTTTTAAGCCTGGTCATGAATGAATCGAATGTGGGCAGAGGGTACTTCTCCCTTAAAATGGCTCTATTTGCCTGTCGCATGTCAACACAAACACGGATGCCCCATTTCTCCTTAAATGCGAGAATAATTGGAGATATCCAGGAGCTCGGGGCAGTAAGTGGCTCAATTATGTCGCGACTCAGGGCTTCTTTCAGTTTATCCATAACCCTATTCTCAAGTGCCACGGGAATTGGTCTCAGAGGCTGTTAGACTGGTCTCTCAGTATCGTTTATTGACAGTTTCACCTCTATGCCTTTCCATTTTGGAAATGCTACTATTTCTTTTATTTGGTTAATGTTCCTTCCCAACCGAAGGACTTTTAGCTCCACTGCTGTGTCTCTGCCCAGTAAGGATTGTCTTCCATTTTCGATTACGTAAAATGTAGCAAATATTTCAGCCCCTGGTTCCACTGATATTGCAGCCTCAAAAATACAAATTACTTGTAGCAATTTATCAGAGGCGTATCCTCGGAACTGTTTTTCGGACTTGAATCGCTCGTTGAAAAACGTTGCTTTTTCTCTTTTCAATCGCGACCAGTCTGCGGGACTGAGAAGATTAAACTTGGAACCTGAATCAATGATCAGTCGGATGTTCCGGCTGCCTACATGGCATTTTATGTGTTCCTCCCCCTCATCACTAGATATTTTGAAACATGGCGCTTCCTCTTTCCTTTGTTTCGGGCTCGTCGCCTCCTCTCCCACACAGCGTATGTAGGAGTTTGGCCTTTTTAAGCTACCCCGCTGGATCTTCTCAAGATATATATTTTAACAACAGTTTTTTTTTTTTTTTAACAGTTTTTTTTTTTTTTTTTTTTGTTAGCTTTCCATTCTTGTTATAAATACAAAAAAAAACAAGAATGGAAAGCTAACTTCGGGCAGAGCCGAAGTTGATATACCCTTGCAGATATGTGGCAGCTTATATATTTAGATATTTATCGGATCTTATATAGTCGGCCGATCCTTATAAAACTCGGCAGATCAAATTAGTTTGCCGAAAGTAGAATCCACAGCAAGTCCCAACCTTATAACTTTAAAACAGCAGAGATATGACATTTCCGATCAATTAGTTATATGGCAGCTATAGGATATAGTCGGCCGATCCTTATGACATTTGGCAGATCGAATAAATCTGCTAGAAAAAGAGTCCACAGCAAGTCCCATCTTTCTAACTTAAAAATCAACGAAGTTATGGCATTTCCGATCAATCAGTTATATGGCAGCTATAGGATATAGTTGACCGATCCCGGCCGTTCCGACTTAGATACTGCCTGCAAAGGAAAAAAGGATGTGTGCAAAGTTTGAAGTCGATAGCTTTAAAACTGAGAGACTAGTTTGCGTAGAAACAGACAGACAGACGGACCGACGGACAGACGGACATGCTTATATCGACTCAGGAGGTGATCCTGATCAAGAATATATATACTTTACAGGGTCGGAGATGTCTCCTTCACTGCGTTGCACACTTTTGACCAAAATTATAATACCCTCTGCAAGGGTATAAAAAGCAAGAGCGATCTATCGTAATTATTCGTCTATTGCAAATATTCATTGGCTTGTACTCTTTACTCAGCTTCCCGTTTCGAAAGCTTGCAATCTGTACTCAGCTCTCGACTTTTTCCGGTCGTTTCTCTATAATGGTTTGGCTTGCACTCATTTTTTTTTTTTTTTTCGCGCGGTTCCCTCTGCATACGTACAGCCCACCTCCCGCCCAACCGACCGAGGGGCGCTGCCGCGTAACGTACGGCTCGAATCGCGGGAATAGATCCGAGTATAAAGAGAAGGAGTAAAGTATTACGAGGAAAAGTGTTGCACAGATAAGGCGTTTAGTATAAAGGATTTAAGATTGTTAGTGGAGCAAAGTGGCAAGATGTTGTAGAGACCATTGTAGTCCGAACATAAAACCCTGAACGGATCGTGTTGGGCATATGTCGAGCTACAATGGCTGAGGAGTAGAGGACGAAAGTTTCTAGTCCTTCTACTAGGAACATTAAAATTTAAGCGTGTTAGTAAATGCTGGCTGTCTACATTTCCATTAATAAGATTAACTAAAAACATGACACCCAGCATCGTTCTACGGTTTGTTAGTGATGGTAAGTTTATTAATAAAAGTCTACAATGATAGGATGGAAGGTGAAGACTTGCATCCCAATTAAGTCCCCTAAGAGCAAAGATAAGGAAGTTTTTTTGTACAGATTCTATGTGATCTTGGTGTACTCCATATTGAGGACTCCAGACACACGATCCATACTCAAGAATCGGACGGACTAGTGAAGTATATAAAGTTTTTGTTAAGTACGGGTCATTGAATTCTTTTGACCATCTTTTAATAAAACCAAGCACACCCATAGCTTTATTAACCATGGTGGATATATGGTCGGTAAATTTAAGTTTCAAATCTAATAGGACACCCAGATCGTTAACCTGAGTTAATCGTTCTAAGGCATTCCCATAGAGAAAGTACGTAGCCTGGTGAGGACTAGATCGATAAAATGACATGAGTTTACATTTCGATCCATTAAGCTTTAGGTTATTTGCTAAACACCAATTTTGAAATTTATCCAAATCGGATTGAAGTCTAGATTGGGCGCTAGTGAATCTATACTGAAGACAAAGCTTAACGTCATCAGCGTACATAAGTACAAGTGAGTCAGTTAAGGCAAGGGGCAAGTCGTTAATAAATAATGTAAAGAGTAATGGTCCAAGATGGCTTCCTTGGGGCACCCCAGATGTGACGCGGACTAACCGCGAGGTAACATCTTTAAAGAAAACACGTTGGGTTCTTTCAGATAAGTAACTCGAAATCCAAATTAGGAGATCAGTTGGGAATCCCAAAAGACTGAGTTTACTTATAAGAAGCGAATGGTTAACAGAGTCAAATGCTTTACTGAAATCAGTGTAAATGACGTCTGTTTGTAAGCCATTCCGGAACCCATCCATGACAAAAGATGTTAGCTCCAACAAGTTGGTGGTGGTGGAGCGGCGCTTCATAAAGCCATGTTGGCACGGGGATATTATTGAACTGCATAGGTGTTGCAAATGTGGAGTGATAAGTTTTTCGAAGAGCTTTGGAATGGCTGACAATTTAGAAATGCCTCTATAATTGGCAGCATCGGATTTTTTCCCTTTTTTATGAAGAGGAATAATGTAGGATTCCTTCCACACAAGGGGAAAAACCGAAGTCTCCAGCGATAGATTAAAGAGTCTAAGGAGCGGTTTGCACAGTGCCTCGGCGCAGTTCTTCAGAACGCAACCTGGTACTCCATCAGGGCCTGGCGAATACACGGGCTTGACCTTAAGAAGATCCGATAACACACCACTTTGATCAAAAGATGGGCAAAATATCTGGTTGGCTGATTGAATCTTATAAGTGTAAGGCTGAGTTGGAATGGTGCTACATGAATAAGTTGTTTGAAAAAACTTTGCGAAGAGATCGGCCATTGCCAGATCAGTGTTCGCATATGAGTTCTCAAACGTAAGTAGAGGAGGAAAAGATACATGTTTGCGCTTAGTGTTTACGAAGTTATAAAACTGCTTCGGGTCCTGAGTAAACTGAATCCGGCAGCGGTGAATATAACTCCTATAACATTCGGCGTTATGCACGGTGAAATTGGACCGAGCCACTAAGTATCTTTAATAACTAACTGTACAGCCAGATAATCTATGTTTATTTAAAAGTCTATTCATTACGTTCTTTAAGTTTAATAGGTGCTTTGTATACCAAGGCGGATTAGTTGAAACGGACGGATATTTCCACGGCACGCAAGTGTCGAAGAATATATTAAGGGTATTATAAAATCCCTCTAAGGCAATGTTTATGTCATCGCATGCCAGTAGATCAGACCAATCAAATTCCAAAAGTAATTTATTTAGTTTTATAAAGTCAGCCTTACGGAAGGAACGAATTGTATTACATTTACGTGTAGACTTAAGGTCAATTAAGGTATTGGTTTCGATTGAAACCTCAAGAGTGGGATGATATGGATCCTCAGGGTTAGAAAGGGGCAAAGTTCTGGAAAGAGTAATTCCATCAGGATCAGAAACGAAACACAAGTCCAACAGCCGACCTAAAGAATTTCTAACATGGTTAATTTGCCCGAGTGACATGTCGAACATACCCGCAGGGAAGTCGTGGTGCGAGTTAAGCAGTAAGGACGGAGAATTCTCAACATTAGACCACATGAGTTCTGGTATATTGAAATCCCCTAGAGCTACCAGTTGGTCGTTGTCGGACAGACGGTCCGAAATAAGACGAATAGCGGACAAATGTTGCCAGTATGTAGGCGATTCCGACGAAGGTGGTATGTAAGAACAGGTAACGTATAAAGAATGACCGGACAAAATGATTTTAATGCAAAGAAATTCTATGTCACCAAACTCTTGTGATTGTACCTCTTCAGAAGCGAAATTGGAGTCTACAGAAATTAAGACTCCTCCTCCCCTTCGCAGTGTTCTATCACGTCTAAAAGTGGTGTACTTACTTGGAAAAACTTCGGAGCTTAAGATCTCCGGCTTTAACCAAGTTTCTGTAAAGACTATAATGTGAGATGCAAAGGAAGAACTATCAGAATACAGTTTGGGTAGTTTACTACGTAACCCTCTAGTATTCTGATAGGTAAGTGTTAGTGTAGAAATTAGTTTTTTGAAGATGAGGTGGAAGGTTGGTCAGTGGCTCTAACCTGGGGTAGTTTAACTCCCACAGGCTTGGTAATTTTTTTCTTCACCGTACTTGGCTGATGTTCCTGGACGAAAATGTTCTCTGGCCAAAAGCTGGCGGAACAAATCGTCTTGAACATCTGCACAGGCACACGTATTTTGAAAGATGACGTGTACCTGGTGTAGGTGTATTTGAATTTTGTAATATCTACCACCTTTATGTCGGCTTTTGTTTTGGCTTTGATGTAAGCCGAGATATCAATCTCCGAAGTATCAGGGGCAAGCCGTGAAACAAATATATGTTTCGATGGCGGGATCACCTGTAAGGGTTTTGGTGCCGCCGTAACTAATACGGCAGCATCAGTGCGTCCGGTGGTCCGGACGCTTGATTGCCCTGTTCGGTGACTCTTAAGGGGGTTTGTATTATTGGGTCTGGTGGTATCACTTGAAGCGATGCCACAGAGGACATATCGGACAATTGCTCATTTACCCCGAGATATTCGGCAGCCGAATTTTTCCCAGGTTCGGCCCTTGGAGTGGCCAGCGATATAAGCGGCTGCATGATTGTCGGCTGAGAGGGCTGATGATTATTCGCCACAAGCACATCACTAAAAGCGTATTTCTTACGCTTTGGAGACTCATTTAATAGTTGTAGACTACTAAACTGTGTATCGAGCGCACAGAGTTGGTCATTGATTTTACGAAAACCACTAACCAATTCGTTAAATCCACTTTTAGTCTGTCTCATGAACGATCTCATTTCGCCCTAAACAACACGACAACCGTCACAGCAAAAGTGGAGCCCAGACCTACGTGAAATGGCATCCGAAACTGAGGCCGTGAACCCGGCACACTTTGCGTGTAAAACGTTTACACAAAGCCAGCAGTGGATGGTAGGCTGGGACGAGGAGATTGTCTTATTACAAGACTTCAACGCACAGACAAGTTTATATTCCATGGTTTTTATTAATTAATATTTTTTATTATATTATTAACGTACCTTGAACCACTGTGCCAGGGAAACGAAAAAGGGGGATTGAAGAGAGCGATTAGTGCGGGTTAATAAAGAGTAAGAATAGAGATAAGAATCTCTATTGAGCGATGATAGAAGCAACACCGTAAAAGATGAAGAAGCAGAGCAGAGCAGAGCTATGTTTGGATTAAAATTAATAAAGTTATTATTTACCTCCAAATATACCACTGCACACACGAAGCGATACGGATACTTGTAAAACAAAGGATTGTATTGTTATAAATATTGCCCAGCTTCTTTTTAAGAGCTTGCAATCTGTACTCGGCCTTGCGTTTGTAAAGAGTATTCTCTTTACGCACCTAATTTTCAGTGCTTTATGTGTGTTTTCACTGCATACAATACATATGCGTATATATACGCGATTGTGTGTTTGTTCGTGTTGGGCTCTGCGCAAAACTTAACTACCGTTAGTTTCGGAACGCCTTTCGCACAATTATTTTCTGTTCTTTCTTCTTCTTCTACTTTTTTTTTTTTTTTTTTTTAATATCAATTAAGAGGATTAATTTACTTTTTCCTATTTTACTAGTTAGTTTAGCTCATTTATATTTTTTGTTATATGCATAGATTGTTTTCTAGCCCATTGAGCTTTGCACGTGTATAGAGACGACCATTTTTTTTTCAATGCACCGTTGCTTAGTCGAATCTTCTTTTAATTTCTTTCTTTTTTTTATCACTCGTCGCCACTGTCACAACCCACTATTTTACCCTAAATTACTTTTACTTTATTTATGGTTATTGTCTTTATTAATTGCCTTTCCAATAATAATAATGAGTCTCGGTCACTTCGCCCGCAGTGTGTCTTCCCTCGTTGTCGCTTTACTCTCGAGTGCCGCCCTGTTGATCATTCCTCTCTCTGCCGGTGCCGCGTCGCTGCCTGGATACCGTTGGTTCTCTTCCAGTGCCGGTTCCCACATGTATAAAAAATTACATATGAAAAATATTCTTATTCGGCACGTGGAACAATACCAATATACCATATAAACACGTGCCTGGTAAGAATATTTTTCAAATGTAATTTTTTATACATATATTGCATTTATTAGTCACCAAAATTGATATCAGATATTTTGGGAGTAGCATGCGTGTTCGCCACCGTTATTTTACCTCGTCAAGAGGTTTTTTTTATGATCAGGTGGTATAGGCTATTTCAAATATTTCTATGTGCTTTGTTCAGCAGTCTCTTAATTTGAACAATGAAGTTTTTTATTTTTTTTTTATCACATCCAAGTCGTTTTCCGGAAAATCATTTGTAATTACTTCGACGCAAACCCAGTCAAAAGTAGCGTTGACATTGTGATTTATATCCAGCTAAACTTCTAGTAAATGACCTCGACGAATAGAAACCTTTATAATTGATTGGTGGTATAGGCTATTTAAAATATTTCTGTGTGCTTTGTTCAGCAGTCTCTTAATTTGAACAATGAAGTTTTTTATTTATTTTTATCACCTCCAAGTCGTTTTCCGGAAAATCATTTGTAATTACTTCGACGCAAACACAGTCAAAAGTAGCGTTGACATTGTGATTTATATCCAGCTAAACTTCTAGTAAGTGACCTCGACGAATAGCAACCTTGCTCGCATCTATTGAAATATTTAACCTCCCCGCAAATTCCCGCAAATTATTTAAATGCTTCTGAATATACACATAATAACACATTCTACCGCATAAGTTGTGATTTGAATCCTGTTGTATCTAGCTAGATATTCTCCACGAAACACAAATATTTTAAGGTTACAATTAACAAAACTACTATTTTCCTATTTCATTAAAAACATGACAACACAAAAGCACATATAATTAAACACTTATGCAAATACTTTCTACATACCATGCGAAACATTTTCCATTTTAAGATATTTTAATTGGTCTAACTGTTTAAAAATACGAGAACGCCAAAATTAAGAAACTTGTCTAATCAGCAAGCTTGCACGCACCACAAGGGCTGCACAATAAAATACCAATTAAATATTTTCAATGTATAGGGACTTTTCTTAGCTTGAAATAATTGTAACATTTTTGATATATTAACACGAACTTTTTAGGTTGTGGCCAAAATGAAGGTATCTCATCCCAATGTACAAGAATTGCTCTTCTCTGCTTCTTCGTCGTTCTTGTCTTGCTTCTATTTTCGTTCGATACCGATTCTCATCTCTATTCTTTGCACTCGTTACTAACGGCCGGGATCACGGCCTCAGTTTCGGATGCAATTTCTAGTAGGTCTGGATTCCACTTTTGTGCGACTATTGTCGTATAGTTCAGTTTGTGCTGGAGGGGAGCAATGGTGTTGATTTCTCAAAATCAATAACCAACTCTGTGCGCTTCATTCACAGTTGCAAAATAAGTCTCCAAAGTGTACAAATTTATTGTTAATGATGTCATCCCAAAGACTGGATCTGGGAAATATTTTGACTCTGATTATCTCTGTATAAATGAGCAATTTTCCGATACATCCTTACATTAAACCCTAAACAAAAGCTGACATTAAGGTGGGGAACATTACTAGATTTAAGTATACCTATACTAGGCACACATCATATTTCAAAATATGTGTGCCCGTGCAGATGTACAATACGATTTGTTTCGTCAGTTTTTCGAGAAAACGTTTTCGTCCAGGAGCATTATCTAGGTGCGCACCAGGAATTCCCCGCGGGCATGTTTGACATGCCACTCGGTCAAATTAACAAAGTTAGAATTCTTTAGGTCGACTGCTGGACTTTGGTTTGGTTTCAGATCCTGACGAAATTACTCTTTCCAGAACATTGCTCACTCTAATTCTGAGAATCCATATCATCCCACTCTTGAGGTTTTAATCGAAACTAATACGTATTTTACCTTAAGTCTATAGGTAAATGTGATAAAGTTCGTTTCTTCCATAAGGCTGACTTTAAGAAACTAAATAAGTTAATTTTGAAATTTAATAGGTCAGATCTACTGGCATGTGAAATGTATTTGTCGACTCTTGCGTGCCGTAAAAATATCGCTCGCTGTTAAGAGGAGCCCAAAATGTATGATTTCTCCAATGAGTTCCGTTTAAAAACTGTTTTTATTTAATTCCATTCTCTTATAAGAAAGATACATGAAAATCTTAAATCTATTTGAAAATAAATCAACGAACTCTACACTGACATGCTATGTGACCCTTTCCTAAGTGCTTCAAGTGCACCACATATTTAGGCTGCAAGGGATCGATCTCAAATTATGCCTATCTCTTATTTCCATGGTTCCGATTCCTTGAGACTCTATCTTGGATTCTTATCGTGTTCAATGCTTGAACACTCGCCCTCATCCGTGTCCTGCGTCAGGACTGCACTCCATATCTGAAGATTGCCATGCCTCCAAATTCTGCTGTGTTTTTTGTTGTCGATGCTGACCGAATCAATAGGCCTTCAGTTACTGCTACAGCCAAGATCGCAACAACGGCCTTCTCCCATGATTTGGATTATGCCGTCACTGGTCTACCCACCATCTTAAACCGCGTCGCAGTCAGCAATTACGTCGAGTATTGGCCATATCTCAGGATGTTAGCGACTGGTTTAAGCGCTTGCTAGATGAATCTGGTTCTGGATGCACACGAATGCCTGCAACCGAAAATCATAGACCCTAAAATAATAAACAAGATTACGGATAGAGCTTTGTTGAAACTTAAACTTCCATGGAGGATGTTAGGACTTGTACGAGCATTAATTATTGTAATTATCCATAATAACGGAACTAGCCACAGCGGTCCACGGTATCAGAACCTCCATCTTCCTTGCTTCTCCCAGATTCCCATGCGCTTTGTTATTTGTCGTAGTGCATGAAAATTTAATTCCTTGTAGTGAATTAGTTTAAAAAAAATTCCATTGTCGGGAATATTGTTTATTTCATTATCGGTAATATCACTTTTTGGTTGAATTTCTAATTGAATTTGCCGGGGTTTGAATATTAGGAATTTTCTGTATTTGATTATAATCATAATAATTAAATATATAAAAGTAAATATGATAAATATTAACGTAACGTATTTGAGTTTGTTTAATTTGAATAAAGGGATTTAGTATGTTAATATTATCGAATGAGAGTTCCGAATAGGATACTACAAAATCTGTATATTTTCGATTATGTATACCAATATCTTATTGTCTACATTTATTTATTTATTAATGAAGAGCTACCAAGTAATTTAAAATTAAGAGGTAGCGATGATTTTGAGCAATGGCAACGTGGGGTCTTCAGTTCGGTTTTTACAATAATTACATGATTACTATTTTATGTATACATTTTGGCTAAATTAGAATTATCTTAAATGACTTGATATAAGTTTGTGTTTATTAGAAATAGTATTATTTTTAATTTGTTTGGTGATGTAGGATTTGATATGTAGGATATTAGCTGTCTTTGGCAGTTTTGTGACTTGCAGTTAGTCAGTAAATGATTAATTGATAAGGCATCGTTGGTATCATTGCAGAGCGGACAGGTCCCGGTTTGAGTTGGGTCCATGTAATGTATATGTGTAATTTGTGTGTGTCCAAGCCTGAGCCTTGTTATTATTATATGGTCTCTACGTGTGACCGATGGGTGAATGTTTAACTGGGATAGGTAATTGCTTGGTACCAGCTTGAAGTTTTGGATATGTTTGATTTCATATTCGAGAGATATGTGATTTTAATATATTTATACCCTTGCAGAGGGTATTATAATTTTGGTCAAAAGTGTGCAACGCAGTGGAGGAGACATCTCCGACCCTATAAAGATCAGGATCACCTCCTGAGTCGATATAAGCATGTCCGTCTGTCCGTCTGTCTGTCTGTTTCTACGCAAACTAGTCTCTCAGTTTTGAAGCTATCGACTTCAAACTTTGCACACATCCTTCTTTCCTTTGCAGGCAGTATATAAGTCGGAACGGCCGGGATCGGTCAACTATATCCTATAGCTGCCATATAACTGATTGATCGGAAATGCCATATCTCTGTTGTTTTTTAAGTTAGACGACTGGGACTTTGTATGGATTCTACTTTCGGCAAACTAATTTGATCTGCCGAGTTTCATAAGGATCGGCCGACTATATCCTATAGCTGCCATATAACTGATTGATCGGAAATGCCATAACTTTGTTGTTTTTAAAGTTAGAAGGATGGGACTATGGGATGGGGATGGGACGGTCGACTATATCCTATAGCTGCCATATAACTGATTGACCGGAAATGCCATATCTCTGTTGTTTTTTAAGTTAGAAGAGTGGGACTTTGTATGGATTCTAATTTCGGCAAACTAATTTGATCTGCCGAGTTTTATAAGGATCGGCCGACTATATAAGATCCGCTATATATCTAATAATATAAGCTGCCACATATCTGCAAGGTTATATCAACTTCGGCTCCGCCCGAAGTTAGCTTTCCATTCTTGTTATACCCTTGCAGAGGGTATTATAATTTTGGTCAAAAGTGTGCAACGCAGTGAAGGAGACATCTCCGACCCTATAAAGTATATATATTCTTGAGCAGGATCACCTCCTGAGTCGATATAAGCATGTCCGTCTGTAAGTCTGTCCGTCTGTCTGTCTGTTTCTACGCAAACTAGTCTCTCAGTTTTAAAGCTATCGACTTCAAACTTTGCACACATCCTTCTTTCCTTTGCAGGCAGTATATAAGTCGGAACGGCCGGGATCGGTCAACTATATCCTATAGCTGCCACATAACTGATTGATCGGAAATGCCATAACTTCGTTGTTTTTTAAGTTAGACGGATGGGACTTGCTGTGGACTCTTCTTTTAGCAGACTTATTCGATCTGCCAAATTTCATAAGGATCTGCCGACTATATCCTTTAGCTGCAATATAACTGATTGATCGGAAATGCCATATCTCTGTTGTTTTTTAAGTTAGAAGACTGGGACTTTGTATGGATTCTACTTTCGGCAAACTAATTTGATCTGCCGAGTTTTATAAGGATCGTCCGACTATATAAGATCCGATATATATCTAATAATATAAGCTGCCACATATCTGCAAGGGTATATCAACTTCGGCTCCGCCCGAAGTTAGCTTTCCATTCTTGTTTAACATTCAGATTGTTCTCCATTTAGCAATCAAGATCCATTTGTAAAACAACAACGTTTTGGGTTCAGTGTGCCATATTTATTAAATAATTCTGTCTTAAAAATAGACATAATACTTTAGTTCTACATTTTGCGACGTGATTATCAATTAATAATTATTATGTGGAATTATGTGACTTGGATCTTGAATTGTCAACGTCACAATGATCGGTAATAATTAAATATGTTATGTATATTATAATAAGATCTTGATGCAGAGCGACTTTAAATTCAGATATATAATAGGTCTGTCATTATTACGGGTTTTTGTTCATGCTTATAAATTTCTTGAATATCTTCATTCTTTAAAATTTTAGTATTAAATACATCAATTTTAACATGTGTAATTGTGTCCATTAAATTCATAAGACCGTAAGTAAGTAAGCGCAGACGATATTTTAATAAGTGAAATTTCTTGATCTTTAAAGGCTGTTTTAAATTATTGAGATAAAGATTTTATTTCTTTGAATATTTTAGAGTTAATAACGAACTGATCAATTTTATTTTCTATTAACTCATCGATATCCATTTCCAAATAGTGCCATTTCATTAATACCTCTTTTTCACCGACTGGGTATTATTTGGAAGATAAGTATTTTAATAATTTTTAAATCGTGGGATATTTCCTAAAGAGAATTTTTTCTGTCGTTATTCTTTAAAAAATCACTTTCAACATTAATAATATCTCTAAAAAAACGTATATTAGTAATATGACATAAATCTTCGTATGATTCATAAATCTTTGGTATCCTTGTAAAGAAGGACATCATGGTTTCTATAATCCATAATTTCTGATTTTGTTGTGGCTACCAGCAATAACAAGTGTATTATTGAAATCATTATCTGGAATTTGAAGTACATTTTTATACCCTTGCAGAGGGTATTATAATTTTGGTCAAAAGTGTGCAACGCAGTGAAGGAGACATCTCCGACCCTATAAAGTATATATATTATCGTGGAATATCGTGGGATATTTCCTAAAGAGAATTTTTTCTGTCGTTATTCTTTAAAAAATCACTTTCAACATTAATAATATCTCTAAAAAAACGTATATTAGTAATATGACATAAATCTTCGTATGATTCATAAATCTTTGGTATCCTTGTAAAGAAGGACATCATGGTTTCTATAATCCATAATTTCTGATTTTGTTGTGGCTACCAGCAATAACAAGTGTATTATTGAAATCATTATCTGGAATTTGAAGTACATTTTTATACCCTTGCAGAGGGTATTATAATTTTGGTCAAAAGTGTGCAACGCAGTGAAGGAGACATCTCCGACCCTATAAAGTATATATATTCTTGATCAGGATCACCTCCTGAGTCGATATAAGCATGTCCGTCTGTCCATCTGTCCGTCTGTCTGTCTGAACGGAACGGCCGGGATCGGTCAACTATATCCTATAGCTGCCATATAACTGATTGATCGGAAATGCCATAACTTTGTTGTTTTTAAAGTTAGAAGGATGGGACTTGCAGTGGACTCCTCTTTTAGCAGACTTATTCGATCTGCCAAATTTCATAAGGATCTGCCGACTATATCCTATAGCTGCCATATAACTGATTGATCGGAAATGCCATAACTTCGTTGTTTTTTAAGTTAGAAGGATGGGACTTGCTGTGAACTCCTCTTTTAGCAGACTTATTCGATCTGCCAAATTTCATAAGGATCGGCCAACTATATCCTATAGCTGCCATATATCTGATTGATCGGAAATGCCATATCTCTGTTGTTATTTAAGTTAGAAGACTGGGAATTTGTATGGATTCTACTTTCGGCAAACTAATTTGATCTGCCGAGTTTAATAAGGATCGGCCGACTATATAAGATCCGATATATATCTAATAGTATAAGCTTGGTTGGTTGGTTACAGAGTGAATTGTTAAATTATACGTTTGTGCAATCAAATTAAGCTCGGACTTAATGCTGCGAGCAACTTCTGTTAAGGTAGAGTGTGCCCTTTATATTTTTCCGTTGGATGCACTATGTCAAGGATCCGCAAAGAATAGAGATATTCCATTACTTTGAACAAAATAATTAAATTGGGATGCAGAAAACCTAGGTTCGTTATATATCATCAATGATTTGGCCAATGAAAACTGTTGGCGCAATTTTTTATAAACGCCTTAAGCTTTTTTTATAAATCTGGCCAATAGTATATATAGTCTAGTTATTTGTTTATAATTCTTATTAAGCCCTCTATGAGCTCTACAATGAGTTTCTGTGATGCTAGGTTATTTATTTGGTTCCTTGATAAAGCATCTGCAATAACATTTGTTGCCCCTGGCTTATAAATAATTTTGGGTGAATAACTTTCAATGAAAGAATACTATCTTTTCATTTCGATATTTTGATTTTTTTGAGAAATTGTGTATGAAAGAGGTTAGTGGTCTGTATAGATGTTTATATTGTTTACCCCATATAAGTAATTTCGAACATTTTTAAAGGTCCACACTGTAGCTAATAGTTCTTTCTTATTTGTTGCGTATAATTGTTCGGTTTTGGTTAGTGTTTTTGAAATAGATGTAATTGTTGTTACATCTATTCGAATTCTAGAATAGAATCGAATTCTACTTGAACAATTAAATTTTCTTGCAGTTCTTTAAAAGCTCTTACGGCTGAATCATCGAAATGAATTGGAATTTTACGTGAATCTTTTTTAGAAACTTTGCCATTTGACCCATCTAAATATTTAGTTAAAGGTTTGGCAATATTTGCGTAATTTTGTACAAATGTTCTGTAATATCGTGTAAGGCCTAGGAAGCTTCTAAGTTCTCCAAGATTGTTAGGGATCGGGTATTTTTCAATTGTATACATTTTTTTGGGGATCGGTTTTGATTAAATTGCAGCGCTTGCAAATAACAGTTAACCGTTTCTACTTGTTAAACAAGAATGGAAAGCTAACTTCGGCAGACCCTGCAGATATGTAGCAGCTTATATTATTAGATATATATCGGATATCATATAGTCGGCCGATCCACATGAAATTTGTCAGATCGAATTAATTTTCCCAAAATGGGACGCATATAAAGTATCAGTCCGATCAATCAGTTATATGGCAGCTATAGGATATAGTCGGCCGATCCTTATGAGATTCGGCAGATCAAATTAGTTTGCTTAAAGTAGAATCCATAGCAAGTCACATCCTTCTAACTTAAAAAACAACAGAGATATGGCATTTCCGATCAATCAGTTATATGGCAGCTATAGGATATAGTTGACCGATCCCGGCCTTTCCGACTTATATACTGCCTGCAAAAGAAAGAAGGATGTGTGCAAAGTTTGAAGTCGATAGCTTTAAAACTGAGAGACTAGTTTGCGTAGAAACAGACAGACAGACGGACAGACGGTCAGACTTTTGACCAAAATTATAATACCCTCTGCAAGGGTATAAAAATAAGTCTCACTTATGGAGCCTTTGATCAAATTGTCAGGAAAAAACCTTTAGATTCGGTTTTTGAGTTAAAGGGCCTCACTCAGAGAAAAACCGATATTTATACCCTTGCAGAGGGTATTATAATTTTGAAGGAGTGAAGGAGACATCTCTGACCCTATAAAGTATATATATTCTTGATCAGGATCACCTCCTGAGTCGATATAAGC
Source organism: Drosophila monieri (assembly GCA_035047585.1). NCBI lineage: Eukaryota > Metazoa > Arthropoda > Insecta > Diptera > Drosophilidae > Drosophila > Drosophila monieri. The sequence continues at coordinate 1,998,035 of JAWNPJ010000069.1, forward strand.
ATGTCCGTCTGTCCGTCTGTCTGTCTGTTTCTACGCAAACTAGTCTCTCAGTTTTAAAGCTATCGACTTCAAACTTTGCACACATCCTTCTTTCCTTTGCAGGCAGTATATAAGTCGGAACGGCCGGGATCGGTCAACTATATCCTATAGCTGCCATATAACTGATTGATCGGAAATGCCATATCTCTGTTGTTTTTTAAGTTAGAAGACTGGGACTTTGTATGGATTATACTTTCAGCAAACTAATTTGATCTGCTGAGTTTTATAAGGATCGGCCGACTATATCCTATAGCTGCCATATAACTGATTGATCGGAAATGCCATAACTTCGTTGTTTTTCAAGTTAGAAGGATGGGACTTGCTGTGGACTCTTCTTTTAGCAGACTTATTCGATCTGCCAAATTTCATAAGGATCGGCCGACTATATCCTAAAGCTGCCATATAACTGATTGATCGGAAATGCCATATCTCTGTTGTTTTTTAAGTTAGAAGACTGGGACTTTGTATGGATTCTACTTTTAGCCAACTAATTTGATCTGCCGAGTTTTATAAGGATCGGCCGACTATATCCTATAGCTGCCATATAACTGATTGATCGGAAATGCCATATCTCTGTTGTTTTTTAAGTTAGAAGACTGGGACTTTGTATGGACTCTACTTTCGGCAAACTAATTTGATCTGCCGAGTTTTATAAGGATCGGCCGACTATATAAGATCCGATATATATCTAATAATATAAGCTGCCACATATCTGCAAGGGTATATCAACTTCGGCTCCGCCCGAAGTTAGCTTTCCATTCTTGTTTTTGTTTAAATTTGATCAGGTTATTTATTGACCCTTTGACTGAGAGTTTGAAAAATAAAAGTTTAATTTGGATATTTGTCAATTTGATTTTTCATTTTGATTTGTCGTGTTGTTCGTTTTGTCTCTTATTGTATTTAAACTATTTTTTCGTTTTAACTAGTACTTCTATTAAGAATGGGTCGTGAGCCAAATAAAAAAGTGCATCAGTTTTCCAAATTTGATGCCAACCAAACTTAAAAGACATTAATAGCCCAACATTCCGATTTATTTAAGGAAACCGATCAGGATGATCGATCGCTACATTACAACGTTTTGGATTTTTATAAAGCTGAGGTCTCTGTCGAAAGGTCTTTTTCAGAACGTAATTTTGTACTTACTGAAAGACGAAGTTCCTTCAGTGCAGATACAATAAACTCCCTATTATGCGCCAAGCTCAACGATTGGGTTTGGGGGCGAACTTCATAAAAAGAATCAGTTTAAATAAATTTTTTTAATATTCTTTTAATATATGTCATTTGAATATCGAATTCTTCAATAATTTTTTTACATTTTAAATAGACCAAACTAAAAAAACAAATTAGAAAATTAAAAAAAGTTTTTTTTTAGTTGCATTCGAACATAGAACCTTTTATTTCCTAGGTGGAAACATTACCTCTCCGCTATCCCCATGCTTTTTTATTTAGGAATATATTTGAAACTTGGTTTGGGGCAAAGTGTGTTGTTTTTGAGTCAAAACACAAAAGAGCGTTTAAACTGAGTTTTTATTTTTTCGGTCTTTTGAAAACTGTCAGTGTGTTAGCACTCATGTGATTCGGTCTCTGAGAGGTTTTTTTGACAGAACGTATAAAATGTAGCTCATCTGTTAAAGCTCAACCGAAAATCTAAATATATCAAATTAAAGGGATTCCTCTCTGAGAGAGAACAAGCATACTTTGTTTTTTTTCGGTTAAGTTCTGATATAACGGTAAAGAGTTATTGGCAAGCTTGTGAGAAACAACGTACCGAGAAAATTTTTTTTCTAATTTAAAGAATTTTGATTTTTTGATATAAATTTTTATGTTTGCGTTCAGCACGCTTTTATTTAAGACTGATGAATCATTGTAATGTTGTTCGATTGATCTTGAAAATATAATAATGTCATCCATGTAAACATGGACACTTGTTCTCTTAAAATATCATCCATTGCTCGTTGGAATATTCAGGAGCGATTGTTAAACCAAAGGGCATTCTTAGGAATTCGTATTTCCCATTGTTTGTAGAAAATGAGGTTTTCTGAATGTCTGTCTCATTCATGAGAATCTGATGAAATCCAGATTCCAAATCAATGGTTCAAAAATATTTGCATAATGCATTGGATACCTATCAGATATAGTATTTTCTTTACGTTTTTTAATATCTATTACGAGTCTGAGTTTTGGAGTTCCGTCTTCATTGAATCCCTTTTGTTGGTACCACTAATACAGGTGAATTATAATGACTTCAATTTGGTCTTGTAATTTCTTCTTTTAGCATTCGATTATATGCTTGCTCTTTGCTCTTCTTTGATTATATGCAATATTTAATTCTCCAAATCTTTCCTTTGATCTGCAGATGATATTTATGTTTGTTGGATGTCGGATAATTCGATTATACGCAACAGGATTAATAAATCTCAAACTTAATTTGCTTTAATTTCCCATTTCAGATTTGGATCTGATTTGAACATTTTCATCGGAATTAATATAAATTCTTATAATGGAAGAATTGTTTCTTCTGTTAAGGAAAGTTGGTTTAATATTTTTCCTCTATCTTAATGTCATTTCTCCTCTTTTCCGTTATATTTATTCACTCCTCTAACTGTATCAATTACAGCTCCGATTTTTTCATTAGGTTATATCTAATCAGTAAATCTGAACTTAACCCTTCTATTTCGTAAAACTTATATCGCGTAACAAATATAGTTATTGTGTTATAATATTTAATTATTGAATATCCATTTACTGTGTATTCTCTTTTATATATTGGAAGTTCATTTATATTTCCGTAAATTCCTGTTCTAATATAACACGCGGTTGCCCCAGTATCAATTAATATTTTTATACCCTTGCAGAGGGTATTATAATTTTGTTCAAAAGTGTGCAACGCAGTGAAGGAGACATCTCCGACCCTATAAAGTATATATATTCTTGATCAGGATCACCTCCTGAGTCGATATAAGCATGTCCGTCTGTCCGTCTGTCTGTCTGTTTCTACGCAAACTAGTCTCTCAGTTTTAAAGCTATCGACTTCAAACTTTGCACACATCCTTCTTTCCTTTGCAGGCAGTATATAAATCGGAACGGCCGGGATCGGTCAACTATATCCTATAGCTACCATATAACTGATTGATCGGAAATGCCATATCTCTGTTGTTTTTTAAGTTAGAAGACTGGGACTTTGTATGGATTCTACTTTCGGCAAACTAATTTGATCTGCCGAGTTTAATAAGGATCGGCCGACTATATAAGATCCGATATATAGTAAAGTGTTGTTTTTTTTATTTGAGTCGAACTAATGTCCCGTCAGTTGACTAAGGACAACGCTAAGTTGAATTAAAAACCGAATGTTTCGTTTCACGTCTTTATTCGAATGATCTCAGCTTAAGACTAAATTATTGTGACAAAAAATCTTACTTCTACTGCCCTTTGTTTACAAAAGTTGGGGAGCGAGATCGCCCGCTTGGGATATTGATTGAAGTATTATTTATGTTATTGAGAAGGAGCATTGCTTGCTCCGGAATTGTTTACATTGGTTCAGCGTGGGACCGCCTACGCTGCAGATTCATATTTCTTGGAACATAACAGAATTTGTTTCATATTTCAGATTCATATTTCTTGGAACATAACAAAATTTGTGAATATGTCACTTCCCTCCCCTTAAAAGGGTTGCCTATGTTTGGGGTGGCATTTCAGGGTACAATGCAGGCAACTGGTTTTGTGCCGGTTCTATTTCTTGTTGTGGTTCTTGATTATTTTTTGCTTGTTTTCTAAATTTTGTATATAAAAAGGTAAGTGGATTTTGTGTATACAATTTTGATAGGACAACAAAAATAATAAGAACGATAACTACTAATATTATAATTACGTAAAGTGTGGTATTATTTTCTGAAATTAGTTTTAAAACGTCATTATGTTCTACTATCTTTATCTTAGTTACATTAATCGGTGAATACAATGCTGTTAAATCAAATTCAGGACTTAACGAATTTTCGCTTAAAATAACATTTCCAATTTTAACTCTACATTGTTTTATTCTAATAATTTTGCTTCCATTTATTTTAATATCGCCATTTAATTCTTGACAATTTTGTTCGATTGTAGTTTCAGTTAGATTCCATGTAAGTATAATATTTGGTTCTACATATTGAATCATTTCCTTTGAAGGAGTTGGTATAAAATTACAAATTGGATTTTTACGCTTAATTATATTTTTAATGCATTCATTATTAACTTCTTTATTGTCTTGATTATAAATTTTATTCTTATCTTCAAAATATGATTGTTGATCTGAATAGTCTAACTGATATCCGTTGTGGTCGGGATAAGGAATTATTTTAATGGTGTTAATGGTTTTGTGGTTAATAGGGATATGTGAAATAAGTAACAGTTCGTTATTTTTGTAGTCAATCCACGTAGATGTTTTGATTAAAAGTATATTTTGGCTGTTAATGCGTTCTAGTTTGTCGTAATTGAGTAACTTTGGGTTAAAAAGTCCAAGACGTGAAAGTTGCATGCCCATTTCGATGTCTTCAATGTACTCAATAAATTGCATGAGTTCATAAACAAGTGTGTCAATACTATTGCGGTTATTTTGGTAGTTAGTAAGTTTCTCCAGTCCTTCATTCACAAACTTTATGACATCATTTAATTTATGAAGTTGAATTGAATTTTCTGCAATTATGTCAATTTTTTTGTTAATGTTTACCCTATCTTTTTCATCAAGTGTGCCAAAAAGAAATTTAAAAGATGAACCTATTATGTCAAATAGTCCACGTTTCTGCCTATTTTGCTGATGAATAGTTATACCATTTAATTCTTTTAGTAGTTTATTGTACAAATATTTCATTCTGGGCGAGTCTTTGATTTTGTTACCAAAAGATTCAGTGATAATATTGATTTCTGTTAGATTAATTCTTAAACAGTGATGTTCATATACTACCGGTATTTGAATTGGAACGCTTGAGAAGAGTAAATAGCCAAGGTCGGAATCTGTGTTGGTTATTTGAATTTGTTGAGTGTGGCTTGTGGTGAATAATAGAAATAACATCATTGTACAGAAGAAGATTCCTGTGGAAGTTTAACGGCATTAGTTTTCTTTTGTTTCTTAAATTGTGTTTTGTAGTATTGGGTTTCCCTATTTCGATTAATAATTTTGTAATGGTCTTCGTCTATTTTTTCTACATTTTTATTTGCTTTAAATGGATTTTCTAATTTTCCCTTTTGAAGTGGACCTTTTCTGTATCTAGTGTCAATGTTAAATTCCTGTCGATCTTCATTTATTTTATCTATTTTCTTTTCTTTAATATTTTGAGTGTTTAATATTGGATGTCCCGCGTATAAGAATATTTGAGCAGGTGTTTGTCCAGTGGTATCATGTTTTATTTTATGATTGTATGTGTAAAGAATTGTCTCTATCTTGCTTAATTTTACTTCTTCATCATTGGATGAGTTGATTATTCGAATTTTTTCATTTATTGTCTTATGTAGTCTTTCGACGTCTGCTACACCGGTTTTTGCCGTGTTAAGTTGTAATTCAATTCCTTCTGCTTCAAGCCATCGCTTTAGAGTCAAACTGGTGAAAGCTCCGTCTCTGTCTGCCTTTAGTAATTTGGGTTTACCTAACTGATTGAAAATACGCATTAGTGCGTTCCTGCATTCTATCCAATCCTTTGATTTAATATGTTCAAGTGTAGCGAATTTTGAATAAATGTCAATGCAACTGATGTAATGTTTTCCCTCAGATGAATAAATATCTACCACAAATTTGTCTCGACAATGTTCAGGATTGGGTGTGATTTTAAGAGGCATTTTGGTATTTCTATGTTCTGTTTTAGCTAAATTGCATATGTTGCATTCATTTATTATATTCTGAATTAATAGTTGGCTATTTGGAAAAAAGTGATTTTCTTTGAATAATTTAGTCATTTTCTGTATACCTGGATGTAAAAGTTTTTCATGTGATTGAAGTATAATTTCTTTGAATTCTGCGTATGAACAAACATTCTTTAATAAGTGGAGGCTGCGAATTACTTTAGTGTAAGTGGTATTAATAATTTCTCTGTGTGCTCTTTGAATGATTTCAAAATCTACATCGCTTTCAATATGAATGGTAATGTTTTTATGAATAAAATGATCAAGTAAAATTTGTTTGGCCTTGTCGAGTGTCATTACATTATATTGGATTGTTGTAATGGAGTTACCGAATATTGTTGAATGCTCTACTTTATTGTTATCGGATTTAATGAAAATTATTTGTTTTTTGAAATAGTTTATTGGTTTTTCTGTTAAATGAATTAGGTTACTATTATCTTCTTCTGCACTATGTTGAGTAACTTCACTATGGTGATTTTCTTCAATTTTAATTCTTGATAATGCATCGGCAACTGAATTTTCTTTCCCTTTAATAAAGTCGATTTTAAATTGGTATTCCATTAACTTGCCTTTCCATCTTTGTAACTTGGCATTTGGTTCTTTTAAAGTATGCACCCACCTAAGAGGTTGATGGTCACTATCAATGAGAAAATGTCGTCCTAATAAATACTGTCGAAAAGTTTTAGTGGCCCAAACAATGGCAAGTAATTCCTTTTCGATAGCACTGTAATTTAATTCATGTTCATTAAGTGTTCTGCTAATAAAGGATATAGGATGACCATTTTGAGAAAGTACGGCTCCAAGGGCTACATTACTTGCATCTGTGGTTAAAATGAATTTTTTTTCGAAATCGGGTAATTGGAGAATTGGTTCACTAATTATTAATGTTTTAAGTTTTTTGAATGCATCTATGTAATCGATATTTTGTGTATCTATTTTTGCTCCTTTTTTTAAACATTTGGTCATTGGTTTTGCTATGTCTGCGTAGTTTGGGATAAATTTACGATAATAACCGGTTAATCCAAGGAAAGCCCTGATCTCTTTTACTTTTGTTGGAATGGGATATGAAACTATGGCTTTTATTTTAAGGGGGTTTGGTTTTATACCATTGGGGGTTACGATGTGACCAAGAAAACTAGCTTCTTTTTTTAAGAATTCACATTTGTCTAACTGTAACTTTAAATTTGCTTCTGCAAGTTTGGAAAAAACTAGCTGTAATGAATTTAAATGTTCGGTAAGGGATGAGGAAAAAACTATGATGTCATCTAAATACACTAAACAGTGTTTATTGAGCAACGGTCGAAGGATATTATTCATACACCTTTGAAAAGTAGCAGGTGCATTTCTAAGGCCAAATGGCATTCGAAGGTATTCGTAATGACCGCTTTTGGTGGAGAATGCAGTTTTAGGTATTGATTCTGAGTCCATTTCTATTTGATGAAATCCCTTTGCCAAATCGATAGTTGTAAAATATTGGCATTTACCTAGTTTACCAAGGATTTCGTCCATGTTTGGTATTGGATATCTGTCGGGAATAGTTATTTCATTTAGCTTTCTGTAATCAATTACTACTCTATACTTAATTTTTCCAGATGCATCAGGTTTTTTGGGTACTACCCAGGTAGGACTATTGTATGGTGAATTACTTTCCCTAATTAATCCCTGATTAAGCATTTCCTGTACTTGGTTATCGACTTCAATTTCGTGCGCTTGAGCAAGTGGGTACTGTTTTGAATAAATTGGGGAGTTATGTGTTGTATTTAGTACGTGTTTGATGGTATTTGTAAATGTCAGATTGTCTCCTTCTTCATATTGAAGATTTTTGAATTTATTTAATAAACCTTTCAACCTAGAAGTTTCCTCCTGATTCAGGTGATCTAATCGAAATAATCCAAAATCAATTTTTTTTGTTGATTCCTGAGGTGATTTTTTAATTGGTTCTATTGGCTTTTGGATATAAAAATTGTGGTTCTTTTCTGATTTTGAAGTTATTAATTTATATGTTTTATCAAAAAGGGTAACTGTGCTATTTTTGTAATTTATAATTGATTGTGCATTTTTCAACAATTTTCTGCCAATTAGTATATCATAATTATTAGAAAAATTGTGTACATAAAATGGTTCAGTTGTTTTAAAAATACTATTGCTGGGTAACATAATTAAATTGTTCAATGTAATAGGGCCATTTGATGTCAAAACTTCGCATATAGTATTTTGAATAGGAAGACAAAATATATTTTTATTGATCATATTTATTGTGGATCCTGTGTCTATAAGGCAACTGTATGTGCAACCTTTGTATGCTATTTCTATGTATTGGTGTTGTCCGGGGCTGTTAACTGAAAATTTTCGTTTGGTTCTGAGCTATTTAGAATTTGTTCATCTTTATTTTGGGTGTATTGGACCTGTTGTTGCTGTTGTTGTTCATTAATTAACCTATGGTATTGGTTGTGGTCATAATACTGTTGTTCATAATAATTAGGTTGTATTTCTTCGTATTCGTGTTCGTGTGCATCTTGAAATCTTAATTCGTCAATAGACATTTTGGTTTGTTCACTGTCCGATGGTCTTAGTCGTTTGGTAACCGGGAAGTTAGTATTTTTAGATGTAAAGGGTTGTTGTTGTTGAGGGTATGTATTTCCTTTAAAATGTGCTGCTTGAGGATTTTGAATTTTATTTGGATATTGTGGAAAAGGATTTTTGTGAGTAAATGGTTGTGTGTTCATGTATTGGTTGGGTCCGAAATGATTTGGCCACATAGTTTGGTTGTTAGGTATCTGTGGTGTATAGGTGGGTCTAAATGATTGCGTGTATTGATTAAAATTAGGTTGGAATGGTTGAGAATATTGTGGGTAACTTGGTCGATATTGGGTTTGTGTATTTATATTAAATTTGTGTGGTTTAGGATTCTGATTAGGGTTTGAGTTTTTATTACGATTTTCTGGAATTTTATTTAATTCAAAATTAACATGTTCTTCATATATTCCCTCATTTTGTGCGATAGTGATTAATGATCTTAAATCTTCTATGTCATGATGAGCCAAAATAATAAATAATTGTATTGGTAATTTTCTGATCAATATTTTAATGGAATCTTTAATCGCCTGAATATAAATAAGAAAATCTGGCTGGTTACCTTCTAGATGCAATTTTGAAATTAGTATTTGCCGCCGTCTTTCTGCTTCTTCGCAGAATGCTCTCAGATTTCCCTTGTAAGGTGTCTCCCTGAAGTTCTCCAGTAGTTTGTAGTTCGGTGTTTGGGGTTTATATTCTGCAACTAGTCTCGATCTAAGGGTAGGCCAATCTTCAATGTTCGGAAGGCCCAATGATCGTGTTACGTGTCCGTCCAAGTTTCTTTCGATGGCTCCAAGAAGAATCCTCTGTTGTCGCACATCATTAGTTTGGTAGAGTGAAATTACATAGTCCACTCTGCTGACGAAAGTGTAGAGAGTTTCTGGATCACCCTTAAATGGCATTATGTCTTTTAGTTGCCGACGAGCTTCAGCAAGGTTGTTGTCGCTTAGTGCAACGATTTGGGGTGCGGCGATAACTGGTTGTGCCATTGTTACAGTAAATTTGTTGTTATAGTAAAAATAAAAATTTATTTTAGTTTATTTTTGATTTCACTTTTTAAAGTTGAAGTGTTTGTTTAACTTAATTTTCTTAAAATTTATTTGTTGTTATTAACTTTTAGGTGCCGTTGGATTTATTGTATTTTTTGTTTTGTTTTGTTCTTCCACTTTTTGTTGGACAACCGAATTGGAATTATAATCCAAGTTCAAGTGTTTGTTTAAATTAATTTTCTTAAAATTTATTTGTTGTTATTAACTTTTAGGTGCCGTTGGACTTATTGTATTTTTGTTTTGTTTTGTTCTTCCACTTTTTGTTGGACAACCGAATTGGAATTATAATCCAAGTTGAAGTATTTTAAAACGTTTTGCGTAATTATTGTTCGAGAACTGAATTATAAAATTTAATTTATTTTTCACTCGAGGTTCTTTTTTTCGGATACTTTTTGTATCCTACCGACTGCGCCAGTAAAGTGTTGTTTTTTTTATTTGAGTCGAACTAATGTCCCGTCAGTTGACTAAGGACAACGCTAAGTTGAATTAAAAACCGAATGTTTCGTTTCACGTCTTTATTCGAATGATCTCAGCTTAAGACTAAATTATTGTGACAAAAAATCTTACTTCTACTGCCCTTTGTTTACAAAAGTTGGGGAGCGAGATCGCCCGCTTGGGATATTGATTGAAGTATTATTTATGTTATTGAGAAGGAGCATTGCTTGCTCCGGAATTGTTTACATTGGTTCAGCGTGGGACCGCCTACGCTGCAGATTCATATTTCTTGGAACATAACAGAATTTGTTTCATATTTCAGATTCATATTTCTTGGAACATAACAAAATTTGTGAATATGTCACTATATATCTAATAATATAAGCTGCCACATATCTGCAAGGGTATATCAACTTCGGCTCCGCCCGAAGTTAGCTTTCCATTCTTGTTAACTTTTTATTTATTTACGTATCTTTTCTAATTAAGTAGGGTAAGCCTTTTCCCGAGTTTCTTCTAAAAAAATGGCCCTCCTCAATAATATTAAATTTCATTGTCTTGTTAGCTGGTTGGTTAACAGTTCCAGGTGGTATCCTTTTATTTTGGACTGGAGCACTTTACTGAGTGTTATGATTTGTATTTTGATAATTATTATTGCCTTGATTATAACCGTTGTTACCGCTGTTCTGAATCTGGATACACTCGTCTATCTCCATTAGCTCTGGTTTGTATTGTTGGTATAAGTGTTCCACTGATTTTGTTGATTGGTATTGAAACTACCAAGGTCCCAAGAATTATTTTTATTCTGATTGTAATTACCGTGTGTATTTTTGTTCTGACTATTGTCTTGATTAAACATTAAATTATTATCTATATTTTTCTTCTGATTGTTATAATTATATAATAATTTTTTTACTCACTTTATTTTTTCTGAGAGGTTGTGAAACTATTTGTGAAATGAACCCTCATGTAATTGCTAACTCCTGAACTATAACCATTGCATTTGGTAGGTCAGGTTGATTCATGGAAAAATTAATGTCTGAAATTTGGCCGTTAAGGCCGGTAATGAACACTCTTAGAGCTGTCTTCCTATGTTTTTCATTCAATTCCGCAGTCATTGGTTTATTTCTACCATAGGTCTTAATAGTTTTATTGACTAGTAGAGTTAATTTTCTATGAACTGCACCATAAAAGTTCATAATGGATCATTTTCCCTGACTCAATATGCTTAATTCCTGTTCGATAATATGAATTGGACGTTTATCGCTAAAGACAAAGTCTAGTCTGGCCATTGTGGCATCGAAATTTAATACAGTTCCATTATGAGTTAAAGCATCGTTTGCCATTCCGGCAATTATATTTCTTCAGATTGATAAGGCAGAATAATACCTTTCTTTTCCTCGGACATACTGCCCCATGGCTATTTCAGCTGATTCTCTCCAATTTACATATTTATCTTTTTTACCTCTAAATTCCCTAACAGATTTGTTCAACCTTCAACCTTTCTTATTTTGTGTGAAAGCTGCAACCTTAAGTCTACGATCTCCTCCTTTAATGGATTTAATTCAAAATTTACAATTTGTTTTATTAATTCTCCTACATTTAACATTCTATTGTTTGAAAACACATGATTGTTTGTATTTTCTACAGGCGGATTCATGTGGGGCCTCTTATTACTTGTTGCTTGATTACTGCTTGAAAAGTTGATGGTTCTGACATTTTGAGAATTTTTTTCAAATCAGAATTAAATCTTCCATTTTTATTTTTATAATTCCTTAGCCTAAAAATTCTTAATAATAATAATAATCGCTCACGAATGGTCCTCCGTCCCTCTCGTTGTTTGATGATCTTTTGGAATCGTCCTTCTTTTAGTTTTTAGATTGTATTCCTTAGTCTTCTTTCCTTCTTTAAAAATTCGTTTTTAATAGATTTATTTTTTTGGTTCAGTTAGATTGCCCAGCGTATGTTACTTTAATAGTTCAGAGTCACTGAAAAAAACACTAAACACTAGCACTACGCAGTGTTTTAGCTTCGATGTCTTTGACAATTTTATTATTATTCGTTTTTTTATTTTAATTGTTCAGACCAGTGAATAGTTTTTTTTTACAAACACTTTTTTGAAATTTTTTGATTTTAGGGGATTATTTCATTAATTAAATTCCACCTAAATTTTTATACTGATCAACAAAAAGTTTTTTACCTCCGTCGGTTGTATCGGATTTTTGACTACATTCTTTTTTTTTTACTTTAATACTTTTTAGTTATATCGTATCGCCTCGTTTTAGAATTTTTAATCGCACGGCCCCACGTTGGGTGCCAATTAAATTCCTTGTAGTGAACTAGTTTACAAAAAAAAAAGATTTTTATTTTTTATTTTCACATATTCACTATTACAATAGGTCGAACTTATATTTTATTCACTGCTCTTTGTTATTTGGTTGTTTCAACTAAATAAATTTGAAATCTGAATTTGGCCGGAAACTGCTGTTTTCATTAGCGGACATTAGGGATTGCTTAGGGAATTTTTGTGTTTACATTAGCGGCCATTAAGGCTCACTTAGGAGATCTTTGTGTTTACGATAAGCGTTTGGTGCGGACTATGTGAAATTGTTCTGGGTGAGAATAATGTGGAGGCGTAGTTGGCAGAAAAAGCTGACCACGGATTTATATCGGGTCTGTCAGAGTTTTTTAGAATTTAGATCTTGGCTCAAAGTAGTTTATAAATTGGGTAAGACCCCTTGAATAATGTGCCATATAAATTGCACTTTTGGGATTTTTGGGTTCTGCGCTTAATCTCATTAGTTAGATGCACTTTTTTTTATACCCTTGCTGAGGGTATTATAATTTTGGTCAAAAGTGTGCAACGCAGTGAAGGAGACATCTCCGACCCTATAAAGTATATATATTCTTGATCAGGATCACCTCCTGAGTCGATATAAGCATGTCCGTCTGTCCGTCTGTCCGTCTGTCTGTCTGTTTCTACGCAAACTAGTCTCTCAGTTTTAAAGCTATCGACTTCAAACTTTGCACACATCCTTCTTTCCTTTGCAGGCAGTATATAAGTCGGAACGGCCGGGATCGGTCAACTATATCCTATAGCTGCCATATAACTGATTGATCGGAAATGCCATAACTTCGTTGTTTTTTAAGTTAAAAGGATGGGACTTGCTGTGGACTCCTCTTTTAGCAGACTTATTCGATCTGCCGAATTTCATAAGGATCGGCCGACTATATCCTATAGCTGCCATATAACTGATTAATCGGAAATGCCATATCTCTGTTGTTTTTTAAGTTAGAAGGATGGTACTTGCTGTGGACTCTTCTTTTAGCAGACTTATTCGATCTGCCGAATTTCATAAGGATCGGCCGACTATATCCTATAGCTGCCATATAACTGATTGATCGGATATGCCATAACTTTGTTGTTTTTAATGTTAGACGGATGGGACTTGCTGTGGACTCCTCTTTTAGCAGACTTATTCAATCTGCCAAATTTCATAAGGATCGGCCGACTATATCCTATAGCTGCCATATAACTGATTGATCGGAAATGCCATATCTCTGTTGTTTTTTAAGTTAGAAGACTGGGAATTTGTATGGATTCTACTTTCGGCAAACTAATTTGATCTGCCGAGTTTTATAAGGATCGGCCGACTATATAAGATCCGATATATATCTAATAATATAAGCTGCCACATATCTGCAAGGGTATATCAACTTCGGCTCCGCCCGAAGTTAGCTTTCCATTCTTGTTAGAGTTGATTTTTACCACTACCTTGTTCTATTTAGCGGAATTAACCCCAAATAACTACTGGAATGGAACTCTACCTCGGCTTATTAATTAAATTTAACCTAAAAGCGTTACATTATGCAATTGATACAAATTTATGAATTTTCATTGATTTAATTTAATTTTTTAACTCATAAATTTAAGTGCGCCCTACTTACGGCTTATAATATTTACTTAATTTTAATTCGGTTTGGTAAAAATTAATTTTAATTTGTTTCCTTGAGGTCCATTGATGCTTCTTTAGGGAATACTACAATAATAACTTCAAGGGGTTTTTCAGATGGGACACAAAAGTATGCAACGCAGTGAAGGAGACATCTCCGACCCTATAAAGTATATATATTCTTGAAATATATAGTATATATATTTCTTGTTTAAAATATGTTTTAAGAATCCCTACAAGTATTATGAAAAAATTATATTTTTTGTACCTTATTTATTTTTCGAGTTATTATTAAAAAAAGTTTAAGTTAATGGGTGTCCGAATAATTTCTGTGCTGACTGTATATACTGCCTGCAAAAGAAAGAAGGATGTGTGCAAAGTTTGAAGTCGATAGCTTTAAAACTGAGAGACTAGTTTGCGTAGAAACAGACAGACAGACGGACAGACGGACATGCTTATATCGACTCAGGAGGTGATCCTGATCAAGAATATATATACTTTATAGGGTCGGAGATGTCTCCTTCACTGCGTTGCACACTTTTGACCAAAATTATAATACCCTCTGCAAGGGTATAAAAAGAAAAAGTCAGGTTTTAACGGCAAAAAAAATATTCGGACAGTTTTGTCATTTATCAAAAACAACATGTTTTTTTTAATATTTATTGATTTTTTAGTATTTGGTGGGTCCTCCTTTGGCATCATCGACAGCCTGTAGTCGTCGACCCATGCTTTTTATTAAATTTGATGTCTCAGTAGGGCTAATGTTGTCCCATTCAGCCTTTAACGCATTTTTCAAACTTGCCTTGGAGGAAATGTTGTGCTTCCTTATTTTTTTTTCGGGAATATCCCAAACATGTTCTATGGGGTTTAAATCTGGTGACTGGGGAGGTGTTTTTAGTTGCTTGCAGTGGTAAATGAGCCATTCCTGCACTAAAAACGAGGAGTGTTTCGGATCATTGTCTTGTTGGAACAAGAATGTTGATGGATCAAGGCCAAGTTTTTGAACGCTGGGTATTAAATTTTCATCCAAAATTCTTTTGTGCATCACCTTGTCCATTTTATCATCAATAAAAACCATTCGACCAGCTCCACTTGCAGCTACACACCCCCAAACCATGACATTCCCTCCTCCATGCTTCACAGTAGGTATTAGGTTTTTTTCATACATGGCTTCATTGGGTTTTCTCCATACTCTAGAAGGGCCATCATGTCCAAAAATGTTGTATTTGGATTCGTCGCTAAATACAACATTCTCCCAAAAAGAAGAGGGCTTATTTAAATGCAGTTTTGCAAACTCCAATCTCTTTTTTTTGTTGATCTCAGAAATGAATGGTTTGCGTCGAGCAACTCTGCTACTTAACCCAGCATTGTGCAAGTAGTTGCGGACAGTTTGGGCCGAAATTTTCTTTTGAGAAGCATCCTCTAAATTTTGCCGAAGCACTTGAGTTGAAGTTTTGGGATTTTGAAGGACGGTGGATACCATTTTTCGTTCCTCGCGAGGAGTTAGTATCTTTGGTCGACCAGCCTTTTTATGATTCGCAGACAATTCTCCAAAAATGAAATTTTTTGAAAAATTTTCGAAAATTTTAAAATTTGATTTTTAAAATTTTTTTTTCTTGATACGAAAAAAAATTGTTTGCCCACCAATGGGCACTTTTTAGAATTTTGAAAAAACTTTTACTTTTTGAAAAAGTAAAAAAAAAACCAAAAGGTGCCCATCATTGCCCATCCTTTAAAACTTACAAATTTAACAAAAAACCTATGCCCATCATTGCCACATCTTCAAACTTAAAATTTTCACATTAAAATCGATGCCCAACATTGCCCACATCTTAAAACTCAAAATTTTCACAATAAAATCTATGCCCAACATTGCCCATCCTTTAAAACTTCTTTAAAAAAAAAATCCTTTAAAATTTTACAAAAAAAATGTATGCCCTTCATTGGAAAAATTTAGTAACTTTTACAAGTTAAACTTTTTAACTTTTAAAATTTTTTTAAATTTTAACTTTTACAAGTTAAAATTTAGTAGGAAAATTTTTAACTTGTACCTGTTATGGGGAAACCCAAAAAATGTACACAACGCAGAAAACTTAAATATTTCAAAAAGTAAAAGTTTTTTCAAAATTCTAAAAAGTGTCCATTGGTGGGCAAACAATTTTATTTCGATATCAAAAAAAAATTCAAAAAGTCGATTTTGAAATTTTCGAAAATTTTTCAACAATGTTCAATTTTGAATAACTTTGAAATGGAAGGTGCGCATTTGAAAATATTGATGGGCATTTTTCATTACACTATTGGAAAACGATTTCAGTAGTTTATTTTTGTAATTTTTTTTTACCTATCCAAAAAATGACCAAATGTAAAAACTTAAATATTTCAAAAAGTAAAAGTTTTTTCAAAATTCTAAAAAGTGCCCATTGGTGGGCAAACGATTTTATTTCGATATCAAGAAAAAAAAAATTTTAAAAATCAAATTTTAAAATTTTCGAAAACTTTTCAAAAAATTTCATTTTTGAATAATTTTCGAACGGGAGGTGGGCATTTGAAAATATTGATGGGCATTTGTGGGCATTTGATGGGCAATCGATTGCAACCTTTTTTTTTAAAAAAATATCATTTCACCCGACCCAACTTCTCGTAGCTGAAATATTGCAGGAATAGCCACTGCTTAATAAATTATTGTCGTATCATATCATATTATATTATATTATATTATATTATATTATATTATATTATATTATATTATATTATATTATATTATATTATATTATATTATATTATTGTTATATTATATCACATTTTATTATTTTATTATACTTACTACTAATGGGAACATAAAATCCTAAAGTGAATATTTTTCAATCGGTTAAAGATTTCTTCTTTGTATTTAAATTACTATGAATATATTTTTTAAAGTTTAAAATGAATTATTAAGCTATTTCATACTGAATGAAAATGGTGAGTGAATTTTTTAGCCGTTTACTTGGAATCACCGATACACACAACGCGGAACGGGTGATAATGGTAGGGTGGGCAATAGTTGTGGCACAACATCTGGCCAGCTTTACTTCAGCGATTAGCACAAGGATCCTAGGGATCCACTCCTGTCTACCGTCCAAAAAGCCAGAACCAGCGCGCGCAACTTCCTTGCAGCTTCAGTATCATCCATACACCCGTACATATCCATACATGGTTACATGTTACACACTTGTGTTTAACACCTTTTTTCACTACGTGAATGGCACACTTTCTTTGTTTTTCGCTGCTAACGCACACATTTAAAAGTTTACATGTGTGCATTTGGCCCACCACTGATTTAAACTTAGGGTGTGATGTAGGTAAAAAAATTTCTCTTTCATTCTCCTTCTCAACTATTAGGTTTAAGTGAGCCTTGTGGAATTTTATTACAAATTACTTTGAATATTTGTCAACAATGTTTATTGTCTAAATTTTCTGTTTCGGTTTTACTTAGATTTTGAAATATTTTTGCAAGTTTTAATCAATAGATAGGGAGTGCAAATATTATATCTTGTAAATAGAAAGTAAACCACTCCAAATCTTTGACTAAAATTATGTTTATATAATGTTACGTAGAATATTATATTTCAATAGCTTTTCCATAACTATGTGAAATAATATGTAGTTCCAGGAAATAATCGTTTATCTTAATTGTACACGATACTTATGACGTACTCTTAACTGGTTCTTTAACATTAACATGGTCAGATACTTTCCTTTACTAAGAAGCACTCGCTGCCTCAGACACAGAAGAAAGAAATGGACGCACCAAAATGATCGATAATGCCCTTATATTTCATGGTTACAGAGTGTATTCTCTTTAGAGTGTTGCTACTATGTTGTTTTTTTGCAAGGTCCTGGGCACTCCAATGCAAAATATTCAGTCTCGGTACAATTAAAGAATGCACTATTGTTGAATCGGCGTGACTTGGGCTTCTTCAAATTTCCTCTTCCTGCAATATTCCCGCACCGGTGACATTTGAGTTGTGCCGACACTCACAACTTCTTATGCTGCGTCTCACTTTCTTCGCTTCACTTGACTTGGAAAAGCAATTGACTTTAACAGTTGTTGCAGGTCATTCCTTATTCCTTATTGGATGGTTTTGGTGAAGATCAGGTTAGTTAGACGGGAGTCTATTTTCTGATGGTAGATCATTACAATAGATACTATCAAGTCCTCTAGATTGACTTTCTTTAGCTTTGATAGAAGAGATATCATTAAGTGACTGCTATATTCCATCAGATTTTCTCCTGCATTTAGGTGACCGGCTCTGCACCGACAAATCTCTGTATGAAGAGTTGGAATTGTCTCCATATCATGCCGCTGAAGCAAAAGAGATAGCAAACGGGCATGTCAGCAGTCTCAGGGTCAAGTTCTTGGTAAATTGATCATTGTAAGTTACCGAAGATGGTTGCAAAGATCCAACGTTCTCTCCCCATTAGAAATACACACCGCGTTTTTAATATCTTCTAGAAGGGAAAGCGGGCTCATCTAATGAACTGATACGCAAGCGACAAATTCTACACTTCCAAAAACTGAGGTACTACTTTGCGGGGAAGCGCGACATTTTTTTCCAGCGGGTCTCCACCGCCACAAACAATAGGTAGGTGAGTGCTCTGTAGCACCAGCAAGATAAAGCAAGAAAAAAAATTTTACCGTTTGAGGTAGATAGAACCTATGATCCGTAAACTTTAAGTCCTCTGGAACGTTTCAACCGACGTTATTTACGCAGACCCGGCGCTAAATGTCGGGGAGCCTGTTGCGTGAGCTGGACATATGTGACTGTACATGGTGGCCTACCGATAGTTCAGACGGTGTTACAGCATCGCTTATGCTAGATACGAACTTTTGGGGCAAGCAACCGCTGGTAAATTTGGCCGGAATAATAAATTATTGAAAGAAACACCCGTGACGTCACTCAGTTCTACCGGCTTTTGCGCGCCGTCCACTTGCGCTTTTTGTCTCTTTTCGCGTCGCCCGCTCCCGTTCATTCGATCGGCCACCTGCATCTGGCGCCCTGAGCTATCGTTGCCTCGCTTGCTCGCAGTATCTCTCGGTCGCTTTAATATAAAATTTGGTTTGTGATTTGTGCGCGAAATATGAACATCTGTTGACCTACAGAGAGTTAATGCGTAGAGTGCTACAATCGCTCATACGTATATTACCCCGCTATATAGCAGTAGCTCAGACGTCACACCATTGTCTTAACTATCGTCCTATCTCATCTAGCTTTCTTTGTGTTCAGACGTTTTATTATAACCTTGCAGAGCCAGAGCATTAATGCTAAATTTTATTATGCTCTAGAAAGTTCGTCTGGACTCATGGCTACTTCAGAGGGTCTCAAGTTGTTGCACCACCTATTAATTCTACTAGTGCTGGAAATAAAATGCTGTACAGGGCCAGACCCCCGCTGCATAACGGAAACAAAACCCCCACCGAAACAACCTTAATAGGCGCATTGTGGCGCAGCTGTGCTCAGCTCCAAGTTCTTCCCACCTTAAAATACCTGAAAATTGGTAAATTTGTGACGGCTATCCAACCTGAGGCACTGTGCATATATGTCGTTGATAAGTTGCACCAGAACCTCAGTGATGTAGCCTATGCTAGACTGCTTAAAAAAGATGCTGACATTAACGCTCTCAAATTCGTCAAAATGGGAGTTCCAGAGCAAAATTTCCCCGCAGTTTTCAATGATGATTTTTGGCCCATGTCGGTAAAAGTCACTGTTGGGTCCGCTTCTTTGTTCATCTAATTATCTTTCCTCGATGGGCCGTCCACTAAGAGGTTGAACGCACGTGCTCACTTACAGTCTTAAATGGCTACTATTTAATCTAACTGTTCAAGCATTGAACACGATTAGAATCCAAAGATAGAGTCTCAAGGGATCGGAGCCATGGAAATAAGAGATAGGCATGATTTGAGACCGATCCCCTGCAGCCTAAGTACATATGTACATATGTGGTGCACTTGAAGCACTTAGAAAAGGGTCACATAGCATGTCAGCGTAGAGTTCGTTGATAAGTATTTTTAAATAGATTTAAGATTTTCATGTATCTTTCTTATAAGAGAATGGAAATAAATAAAAACAGTTTTAAAACGGAACTCATTGGAGTAATACCTAAATTATTGGGCTCCTCTTAAAATTTGGTCCTTCGAGACACCCTGACGTTTTCCCCCCTGTGGTAAGAGACTCAGGTTTAAAAAACTGGCACCTATAAGTGGCTGTAGAAAAACACAAATTCTCAGCCCAGGGTAGCTAAAAAATAAGGCTACGATCTGGGTAAAAAAGAGCCCAGTTTAAAAATCGTAGTCTTCTGTCGTTTCCCCCCAAGAGGCAAGGAACACAGAAAATAAAACCAAATAAATGCCAATGTGCATAAATAAATAGAAATTTGTACTTTTCTATAAAGTATTTTTTTTTTTTTCGGAACAATACCGAAATAAAAAAAAATATATATAAAAATATTTATACAAAAAATAAATATATAAAAAATTGTGTGTTTGTTGGCGTATCCGAGGCCCTACATCGGAAAAGTTAAAAAATAAATAAATGTGATTGTGAAAAAAAAAAAAAAACAACATCAACAAAAATAAATAAAAAACAACAGACAAAAACAAAAACAACAACAACAACAACAACAGCAGCAACAACAACACCAATAGCCAGAGCCGCAGCAGCAGTAACAACAACAGCAGCAGCAAAAACAACAACAAACAGCAACAACACCAATAGCCAGAGCCGCAGCAGCAGCAACAACAACAGCAGCAGCAAAAACAACAACAAACAGCAACAACACCAATAGCCAGAGCCGCAGCAGCAGTAACAACAACAGCAGCAGCAAAAACAACAACAAACAGTAGCAACATCAACAGCCAGAGCCGTAGCAGCAGCAACATCAACAGCCAGAGCAGCAGCAGCGACAACAACAACCAGAGCAACAGCAGGATTGGCAGCAGCAGCAAAACAACAGCAGCAATTACATTTAGTCATCGGCAAGTTTCGGTTTCTTTTTAACCATTTAGTTTTATATTTTAAATTTAATTTTAATTGAAAAAAAAAATATATATATAAAAAAAAAAAAATATAATGTCGACTAAAGAAAAAATAGCAATTATTGAGGACCAGGTGCGCCTCACCCAGCAAATAGATGCTATACTAGCAAAAAACACCTATGTAGAAGAGGATAGAGAAATACTAAAAAATATTGAGCTAAAGGCCTGTACGAACCACAATCAGTTGGTTCAACTTGGGGCTGTGGAACATGATTATTTTACAAAAAATCATTTCGATAGCATGCTGTCAAAGTTTAAGTCCGCCAAGGACAAAATTAAAAAAATTTGTGGCCAGGATGAGCTTTTTTCTAGGCTTGAGGAGGCTTTAAAGCACCTCGAGGATTACCTCGAGACAACATACATAGAAATTCAGGAAAGGAAAGCTGAAACCTTTCCCATAAGAATTAAAAAATTAAAAATGTTGCTCAGCAGAGTAGAAACAATGTCCGATCAAATAAATAATGAAAGGCTAAATAACAAATATAAGTCGAAAATAATAGAGCTCAAAGACGATGTTGAGATACACATTGAGCTAATGATTAATAAAATCAACAAAAACGAAATAGGTAAAGTAGAAGGTGGCGCTAGAATGGAAGAACTACCTACCCTACCAAAAATTGAGGTCCCCAATTTCTTTGGAAATTCCAAAGATTGGGACCATTTTTATGAACTATTTAAGGAACTTGTGCATTCCAGGATGGATTTAAGTCCATCCTTGAAGCTAAGATACCTTAAAAGTGCTCTAAAAGGGGAAGCACGAAATGTGGTTTCCTATTTATTGCTGGGCTCAGGCAACAATTATGATGCAGCCTGGGAGTTACTTGTAAAGCGGTATGAAAATAATAGAAAAATATTTTCAGATCAGCTGAATCGCCTCATTGAACTTCCAAAAATAAATTTGGACTCATATAGGCTTTTAAAAAATACAATTGATTCTATAAATGAATCAATTTATATGATGCGTCTTAAAGCAAATCTGACCGAAGAATCAGATTGCATTTTTGCGCATATAATTATAAAGAAATTTAATATTGAGGCTCTACAACAATATGAGGGCCAAGTAAAAAAGTCGAATGAAATCCAAAATTTAAAAGATGTCATAGAATTTTTAGATCAACGACTTAGTTCATTGACATCATTTGGTAATGAATCAACAACAAAAAAAATAATAAAAAATAACCCAAATAGCCAAACATGCCTGATGTGCAAAATGCCCGGGCATCAATTAATTGTTTGCTATAAATTTAAAGCATTAAGTCCACAGGAAAGAATGGACGTAGTTAAAAAATTGAATTTGTGCTACAGATGTTTAAAGCACAGCTCAACCATCAAATGTACAAGCGAGCTAGTATGCTCGTATTGTCAAAGATTTTCACATCATAGCATGTTGCATTTTAAAAAAGAGAATGTAAATACATGCATGACCTCTGAACCAGCGCTGTTGGCCACGGCGTATGTTCAGATTAAAGGTCAAGATGGTGAATTCGGAAAATTTAGAGCATTGATTGACAATGGGTCACAAAGCACTCTGATTTCTGAAGAAGCGGCACAAAAACTTAAGTTGCCAAAAATAAAAGCGCACACTGAAATAAGTGGAGTATCACCAACAGGTGCCTGTGTTTCAAATCACAAATTAAAATTGACCCTTAAAAATAATGGTAAATATTCAAAAGAATTTAACACAAACGCCATTATTTTACCAAAACTTATGAAATGTCTCCCCACAAATAAAATTATTATAAATAAGTCGGATTGGAAAGAATTCTACTTGGCGGATCCCAATTTCGATAAACCTGGTCGAATTGACCTTGTTATTGGTGCGGATTTATATCCACAAATTTTACTAC
Organism: Drosophila monieri; assembly: GCA_035047585.1. Taxonomy (NCBI): domain Eukaryota; kingdom Metazoa; phylum Arthropoda; class Insecta; order Diptera; family Drosophilidae; genus Drosophila; species Drosophila monieri. The sequence goes on from JAWNPJ010000069.1 coordinate 2,020,878, forward strand.
CGGAGATAACCAAAAAAGGTATGCTTCTTGGGCAAAAAACAATCTTTGGATGGACAGTGTCAGGTTGCACAAAATCCAGGGGAAGTAAGTCAATTTTAGCAACCAGTATCGAGCTAAAGCATATGGACCGATAAAGGGAGGTAGAAGAAGAGGATAACAATGATTTAGAGACAGAAATATGTGAACAAAATTTTAAAAAATATACAACAAAAGATTCGAATGGAAAATATATTGTCGCTATACCATTTAAAGAAGACAAAACATTAGGAGACTCAAAGAATCAAGCAATGGCTCGGTTCATGAACTTAGAAAAAAGATTACAAAAAAATGAAAAACTTCGAGTTGAATATTCAAAATTTATGAAAGAATATTTGGACTTAGGACATATGGTCGAAGTAAATAATGAAGGAAAGTATTACCTTCCTCACCAAGCTGTTATCAGAGAATCCAGTCTCACAACAAAATTAAGAGTAGTTTTTGATGCTTCAGCTAAAACCAGTAATAAGAAAAGCCTAAATGATATTATGTGGGTTGGACCAAGAGTTCAAAAAGATATTTTTGATATTATCATAAATTGGCGTAAGTGGGAATATGTGGTGTCATCGGACATTGAAAAAATGTACCGACAAATTAAAATAAAAAATAACGATCAAAAATATCAATATATATTGTGGAGGGATGACCCAAAAACGAAAGTTAATACTTACAAACTAACTACGGTTACTTATGGTACCGCTTCCGCCCCATATTTAGCAACTAGAGTATTAGCAGATATAGGTGAAAATTGTGAAAACAAAATGATTGGGGAAATAATAAAAAATTATTTTTATATGGACGACCTCATGACAGGAGCAAATTCAATAGAAGATGCCATAACCATAGTTGAATTAATCTCTAAGGAGCTATCGAACTCTGGGTTTAATTTGAGAAAGTGGGTTTCAAATAAAGCAAAAATATTAGAAATGGTAGAAAATTCAGGAGATAATAAAATAGTTAGCATCAGAGAAGATGAATTTATAAAAACCTTAGGGCTACAATGGGACCCTTGCAAGGACGAGTTTAAATTTACAGTATGTTGTACTAAACCTAAAATATTAACGAAAAGATTCGTCTTGTCCACATTATCAAAAATATTCGATCCATTAGGTTGGTTGGGACCGGTAACAATTGTGGGAAAAATCTTCATGCAAAAATTGTGGACAGCAGGAATCAATTGGGATCAAGAGCTAGGTAATGAAGATCGTAAGGAATGGGAAGAATATAAATCAGGGTTAGAGGCGTTGGAGCAAATAAGGGTCCCTAGATGGATTAATTTTAAAGTCGAATTATGTATTCAAATTCATGGCTTTGCAGACGCTTCGGAAAAGGCTTATGCGGCAGTAGTATATGCGAAGGTAGGATCGGAGGTGATCATAATCGCTAGCAAAAGTAGGGTGAATCCGATAAAAAATAGAAAAACTATTCCAAAACTAGAATTATGCGCAGCACACTTGCTTAGTAAGTTAATGATGCGCCATGAAAATGGAAACCATGAAAAATTACAAAGTAGAACTATATGCATGGAGTGATTCAACCATAACGTTAGCCTGGATTAAAAATGGGTTAAATAAGATAAAATTTATCAGGCGTAGAACAGATGAAATTCGGTCATTAAAAAATGCTGAATGGAATCATATAAGATCCGAAGATAATCCAGCAGATCTGGCGTCAAGAGGAATTAGCGCAAATCAATTGGTAAATTGCAATCTTTGGTGGAGAGGGCCAAAATGGTTGACTGAGCCAAAAAGTCAGTGGCCACAGCCGCTAATCATGGAGGAATCCTTAATATTAAGTACGCTAATAGAAACCAAAGATGACGCGATTTACGACTTGATGCAAAAGTTCTCTTGCATGCATAAATTAACACGAGTGATAGCTTACGTAAATCGATTTTTAAAGATAAAAACAAGAACGAATTCTAACACAAAGTTTTTAACAGCAAAAGAGTTAAAAGAAGCTGAAATAATCATAATTAAAAAACATCAGGAGGGGCAATTTAACAAAGAAATACAGTACCTTAGAAAAAATAAAGAGATTGAAATTAGCAGCAAAATAATAGGTCTCAACCCGTTTTTAGATACTAATGGAATACTTCGGGTAGGTGGAAGACTGCAAAACTCTAAAGCGGCATTTGAAGTCAAGCATCCTATAATTTTAGACAAAGGTAGCATTTCGACTTTGATAATAAGGGATGCTCATAAAAACACGCTTCATGGAGGTATAAATTTAATGAAAAACTATGTTCAACGCAAATATTGGGTATTTGGGTTGAAAAATGTATTAAAAAAGCAACTACGAGAATGTGTAAAATGTTCAAGGTATCGCAAAAACACCGTAGAACAAATAATGGGAAATCTACCTGATTACAGAGTAAACATATCGTATCCTTTCTTGAATACGGGGATCGATTATGCAGGGCCATACCTAATAAGATGCTCCAAAAACCGCGGTCAAAAAACATTTAAAGGATATATTGCGGTATTTGTTTGCATGGCCACAAAGGCTATCCACTTAGAAGTGGTTAGTGACTTAACGTCTGATGCCTTTCTAGCTGCATTTAAGCGGTTTCTTGCTAGAAGGGGAAAATGTGCAAACATATATTCAGACAATGGAACAAATTTTATAGGAGCGTCAAGAAAATTAGACGAGGAGTTAGAAAAGGCCATTAGGGAAAATAAAAAAATAGCAGCGCAATTACAGAAGGAAAGAATTGAGTGGCATTTTATTCCCCCGGCAAGCCCCCATTTCGGAGGAATATGGGAAGCAGGAGTAAAATCAATGAAGTACCATTTAAAACGAGTAATTGGGGACAATGTACTAACATATGAAGAAATGTCTACATTTCTTCAAGGCAGAATTTTGTCTCACATTCAAGGCCTTTGTACTCATCCAGCGAGGATGTAGACGATAATGAGGTGCTAACTCCTGGTCATTTTTTAATTGGAAGACCGCTATTAGATGCAATCGAACCCAACGACGAAACTGGGAAAATTAATAATTTAGATAGATGGAGATTCCTTCAGAAAATAAAAAGAGATTTTTGGAATAAATGGAAGGATGATTATTTAAATACTTTGCAACAAAGATACAAATGGAAAAGAAATTCTTCAAATATAAAAAAAGGTCAAATTGTTATATTAAAAGATGATAGTTGCCATCCAGCAAGGTGGCCTCTAGGAAAGGTTGAAGAAGTCCATAAAGGAAAGGACGAAAAAGTCAGAGTTGTTAAGCTTAGGGTGCAAGAGAATTTTGTAACCAGACCTTTAAATAAAATTTGCCCCCTAGCTGGTGTAAATGATCTAGATGACGCAGAAGCACGTCAAAATAGATCCTACCCGCCCAAAGCGAGAAGTAGTGTTAGATTGTCTAAGCTGGGAGTGATGCTGGCCTTAATAATGCTTTCATTATGCTGTCAGCTAACGAACGCAGCACCAGCAATCAGAGATTCAAAATATGGTTTTGAAGAAATTTCCAAATCCTCGTCCGTATATTTAGATCCGATGGGAGACATAGAAGTGGTTTCATCCTCATGGAATTTAGTAATATTCTACGATATGGAAGCATATTTCGAGATGATCCATAAAGGAAAAAACATAATCACCAAAATGAGATCAGTTTGTGAAAAACTTCATGGGTTTGAAGATCAGTGCTACCTTATTTTAGACAACACACTCAAACAGATTTTAGAGTTGGAGGAAAATAATAAACTCTTCATGACTCACAATAAATCGAGGCAAAAGCGGGCACCGTTTGAATTTATAGGATCTTTATACCATATTTTGTTTGGAGTAATGGATGAAGATGATCGGGTTCAAATGGAAGAAAATATGAAAAATTTGTTAAGCAACCAAGAAAATTTAAAAGAGTTAAGCAACAAACAAACTTCGTTAGTCGAATCTACTACCAATATTCTAAAGAAAACTACGGAAGAAGTCAATGCAAACTTCAGAAGTATGAACAAAAGAATAGAAAATATGACTGTAATACTGCAAGAGTCATATTACGTATACAAAGAGTCTATTAAATTCTTTATGGTAACAAAGGAATTGAGTAGTTTGATCGAGGAATGCGAAAAAATTCAAGCAGGCATCATAAGCCTGTTAATTGATATTAACCATGGAAGGCTTAACATCAATATATTACGTCCGAGTCAGCTTAAAACTGAAATAGCTAGAATTAAGGACGTTCTATCTGAAAATTTGATTCTTCCAGGGAAAAGATCAGGTACAGAATTAAAGGATGTGTATACCTTACTTACTGCAAGAGGGTTATTCGTAGACAAAAAACTGATCATCAATGCGAAAATTCCTCTGTTTAGTCGGCATGCGTCTAAACTGTTCAGGGTTATTCCTGTTCCAGTTAGAGCAGAAAATCAAACTATTCTAGCTCAAATTGACTCGGAATATTTGGTGTACAACTTTGAGATAGATTCATACCACCTAATGACGGAGGCTACAATTAGTAAATGCCAAAAGTGGAAAACAAGCAAAAGAGTTTGTGACGGCAGCTGGCCATGGAGCAATGGCAATGATAATAGTTGTCAGCTAGGACTATTATTGAGCTATATAGGTGTTGCAAATGTGGAGTGATAGGCTTTTCAAAAAGCTTTGGAATTGCTGATAATTAAAGATTTCTCTATAATTTGCAGCGTCGGATTTGTTCTCTTTTTTACAAAGTTAAAAAACTGCCGTAGAGAGACCGTATTCGGTCCCTTGTGATACCGTGGGCCGGATCTGAAATTCCCTTTGTACGCAGAAGAGGGTCTTATGGTCAAGCAGTTCCCCACCCTGAGGCTTTGGTAACTCTTTCTATCCTATTGGATCTATTTCTGACATCATTGAGATGTTATTGAGGAACCTGTCGCCCAGGTGTTGAAGTTTGAGAGACTGCAGAGCTGGGCTGTGGCATATAAGATGTTCGACAGTTTCTTCCTCTTCGTCCCTGCAGCTGCGGCAGTAGTAGTTGTGGGGTGAATTCATTCGCCTAGCATGTGTTCCCACTAGCCAGTGCCCCGTGATAACTTCTATATCCGTGCTGATGCGGGTTCTGTCCATCCTAAGTATTTTTGATGTTCTTTTTTTAGAGATTTTGGGCCAGAGTTGGCGGGCCAACCAGCAGTTGGGAACGTTTTCCCAGCTGAGCTGGTTTTCTTTTTTGTTGGCTTCTCTAAGTTGGAGATTGTATGAGGCTATTGGTACATCGGAACCCTCCAGTTCTCCCTAGAGCGGTCTGGTGGTGCGTATGCGTGCCAGTTCATCTGCTATGCAGTTGCCTGTGATGTCCCTGTGACCCAAATAAGGCTTAAGTCATACTGGTTTGCCATCTCGTGGAGAGATGATCTGCAGTCTGAGACTTTTTTAAAGTTACTGGTAAGCGAGCTGATCGATTTTAAAGCTGCTTGGCTGTCACTGTATATATTGACTCCTCTTTGTGGGGAGCTGTGTATGTTTAGGTATTTTTGTGCTTCCCTTATGGCTATCACTTCGGCGTGAAATACGCTGCAGTGATTGGGTAATCTAAAAGAGGTTCTAATGCCTAGTTTTTCGAAGTATATTCCTTCTCCTACTCTGTTGTTCAGTTTAGAGTCATCAGTATAGAAGATATACTGACATCAGTTCTCTGGTCCTGGGGAGGTCTCCTCTCTGTTAGGAATGAGGGTTTGGAAGGGTGTTTGAGAATACTCCCTGGTAGTCTGTACTGCTGGGAATAGGTGGGTCGTTAAGCAAAATGATGGAGTGGGCCTTATTAAGGTGGCTCCATTGCTGGGTTTCCCTTAGCCCGATTGCTTTCGATACTTTCGCTTGTTCTATTCCAGCTAGTCCTGGATTTGGTATGCTGAGTATGGCATACAGGACTTCGTTTAGGGTGGATCGTAGTGCACCACTGATGCATAGTGCAGCTGCTTGCTGAATTTTTCCAGCTTCTTAAGTACGTTCTTCTTTTTGAGGGCTGGCCACCATACCAGTACTCCATAAAGTAGTATGTAGTATGGGCTTTATACTAAGGCAGTATAAATCCAGTATACAATATGGGGGGACATGTCCCATTTGTTTTTTATGGCTTTTTTGCAGGTAAAGAGTGCTGTAGCAGCCTTTTTTGACCTTTCTTCAATGTTGGAGTTCCAGTTTAGCTTTCTATCCAAAATTAGCCCTTGGTATTTGGCGCTATTACTGAAGGAGAACCCTTTGGTTTTTTAGTCTTGGAAGGACAAGGGGTGGGAATTTGTATTTCCTGCTGAAGAGGACGACCTCTGTTTTCTGCGTTGCTGCTTGTCCATTCGGCTAGGCTTTGCAATTTTTCGCCCATAAGATTGCAGAGCGTCTGTGGATATCTGCCTGCAAACAGGTTTACGACGTCGTTCGCGTATGCCACTATCCTGCAGCCTCACTCTTCCATCTTGCATAGAATGGAGTTGACGGCTATGTTCCATAGGAAAGGGGAGAGGACTCCGCCTTGCGGTGTGCCTCTGCTGACGGCCCTTGTTGAAGAGGATGTGCCTAGTGAGGATGTCAGCTGATCAATGAGTCCTACAAGGTGATCATCTACCCCAAGAGTCCTTAATGAGCTAGTTATAGTATTCGGGAGAACATTGTTGAAGGTCCCTTCTACGTCTAGAAAGCCTACTAGGGCGTATTTCTTCTAAGAGAAAACTTTCTCTATTCTGGCGATAAGCGCGTGGAGGGCAGTCTCTGTGGATTTACCCTTTTTATAAGCATGCTGTGCGTTAGAGATATGGGTGGGATTGAGAGTTGATCTTAGGTGTAGTACTCTGGCTATTGCTTTGGGTATAAAGACTATTCGCGATTTAACCCACTTTTGCAAAATTTCGCCTAGCGCAAGGGATCTGGATCTGGAAGGGGTTGGATATGTGCCGGTACTATCTCGTCAGGAGCGGCATATTTATAGGGCTTGAAACTGTGAATTGCCCAGTGTAGTGTAGGGTTTTCTGGTCAATATCAAGTTTGAAGTTTATGGGGAAATGTCACATTTCTATTTGTAGGCACGGCTGCTTCCGGGGTACAGCCTGAAAAGTGGGTTTCTAGGAGTGCGGCTAGAGATTCCTCACTAGTATTTGTCCAAGTGCCATCTTCTTTTTTTAAGGTAGCCTAGAGTTGCGGCTGATTGAGGCAGAATTTTTCAAAGCCTCGCAGCTTGGGCTGTGTTTTTGATGTCAGAGCAGAAGGAATTCCATGAGGAGCGCTTCGCTTTACGGATGGCCTTTTTATAGAAGACCAATGAGACCTTGTATTCGGTCCAGAGTGTTTTCTTTCTTCCAGCTTCAGCCCTATTCACCCTCTGCTTGCTGTCTGGAGGGTTGTTAGTTCTATAGACCACCAGGGTGGTGGTTGCTTGTTAGGTTTGGTTTTTGTACATGCTCTTCTGAGGGCATTGATACAGGCTTGAGTGAATTCTTGCGCGAGAGTGTTTCCACGGTTTGAGGATAGTCAGGTGGCTTTGGTGCAATGGTGTTTGAAAGGATTTTGTAGTACTCAACCCAGTTGGTTTTTTTACGGTTTCAAAAAACTGCAGGGTCTGGGTTTTTAAAATTAAGGGATGTCTCTATGCACCTGTGGTCGGAGAAAGAGTGTTTTTCTAGGACCTTCCAGAGAGTTACGTCGCTCAGTATATGTTTCGATACAAGCGTGAAGTCAATTCAATTCCCTCCGATTTGCTATAATAAAGGTGGGGTCATCTCCCTTGATGCAAAGGAATAGGTTTGACCTGAGAATAAAGTTAAAAAAGACTCACCGCTGTTTTTAGTGTTGGAGCTTGCCCATTATGAGTGGTGAGCGTAAGAGTCACATCAGCTCTTCTTACAAATGACCCCGCTATACTGTTACCAATCGCTCAAGTGGCAATGAATGGACTGTCAGTAGGACCAATCCGTTACGTAGTAACCTTCGTGTGTTGCTCCAGACCTAAGGACCGCAGGAGGAACCCTTAACCTTAATACCACCACCACAAGTAAGGCAGCCAACCGAACCTCAGCTCACCTTTACCGCCTAGCAACCTCATCCTGACCACAGAAAGCGACTGTTCATATCGAGCGGACCCTTGCAAAAGCAAGTACCTTTAGTCAGACTTTCTATAGGGTTTTGACTACGACGATCGACGATAGTTGCCGAATAACGCTCTACGGACGAACACCCTCGGTGTACCTGGGAAGCTTCTACGACCTTTGCACCCTAACAGAGGCATTATTGTCAATAATATTGAACAGAGCAATCAAAAACTTTGTGTAACAATCATCAATCGAGCCATCCGAAAAAAGGGAGACCCAATCAAAACATGCAATAGCGGCTTTAATAAGGATAAGTTTGACTCATTCAACTGATAATAAAAAATACGTGAAGCGGAATCCACAATGGCTTACATTACATATTTCTTATTATTTATGCCTGGTAACATGCAGAGAGACTCCGGGTCCCGAGACGAAACAATAGCGCTCAAGTTGAAGTCATCAGCTACCATCAAAGCACTAGATCCTCCGATCTCTCACAGACACTGGCGATGTTTTTCATAGGTGCATGATAGGTACTGAATGCACTATTTGGCGGGACGTACGAGGCAATGATTATGAAGGGGCCTGAATGCTCTATATTAAAACGGCTAGCTGATCCAGTAGAGGGTCGACAACCGGAACCGGATCGGATCGACGAATAGCGATGATCACACCACCTCCCCGCCCACGATGGGTGTCTTTCCGTAATACTTCATACAAGTTGGGGTGAAAAAAATCGGAGGAACTAAATTTGCGATCGAGTCACGTTTCCACGAGAACGAATATATCAAGATCACTGACTGAAGAATTTAAGTGCACCATGCGGGACTTGGTCCCCCATATATTTTGGAACACAACTTTTGAGCTCCTATTAGGAGCAGCAAGAAAAATACGGTCCATTGTAGGAATTGGGTAGCTGGACGGTAAAGGCGACGGCACTGGTAGGGTCCTGATGCAAGTGGCCGTATATCCCAAACGCACAGCTTCCAAGATACCCAATGAGGACAAACATATATTTTCCTTTATCTCCACATTCGACATATGAGTATGCAGTCGCCGTGCGACCAGTGACAATTACAGATATGGAGCGATTATAGTTTGGAGTTTCCATGCGTAGCAATGCTCTACGCTCCAGTCCATAATGTAAACAAATATTCTCCCCATTCGTCAAAAAATGAGCACTAGCGGTCAGCCTCCTAGTAAACGGCTTATCGAAAAAAGATAAGAATATGAACAAAGAAGCGCTCCAAACATCACGATTTGGAACCACTTGTTGTTGCTGGAGATCCACAGCACAGACATGGCCAAAAATCATCATCGAAGACAGCGGAGAAATGTTGCTCAGGAACTCCCATTTTGAAATTGACGAATTTGAGGGCGTTATTGTCAGCATCTTTTTTAACCAGTCTAGTACAGGCTAAATCACTGGTGTCCTGGTGCAACTTATTAGCACAGTGCCTCAGGTTAGCAGGCATTTTAAGGTGGGAAGAACTTGTAGCTGAGCACAGCTGGGTACTTGTCCGACAATGCGCCTATTGATGTTGTATCGCTTCTTCCTTGGGACAGACGCAATTGAGCCTGTGGAGGCCTCGGCCGTATAGCCTTTTTATTCCCAGCACTAGTATAATGAATCGGGGTGCCACAACTTGAGAACCCTCTGAAGTAGCCTTGAGTCGAAACGAACTTTCCAGGGCATGATCCAATTTCGCATTAAGGGTCAAGTAAAGGGATTCCAGCTTTGATTAAGCTCATCAATTTTCGACTGTAAGTCGTTTCCAATGACGCATCTATCACATTGTCACAATACGTTTGGAATGATTAATAGAAGTTTTATAACCTCAGAGCACAAATCAACGTGCCTATGGTGCACGATGAGCACATGACACCAACGAAGCTGCGTAGCGGTAACTTCACCACTGCACTCAGTACAAACGAGAGGAGACATTAGTAGAAAATAAAACATCAAAACGCAAAGAAATCTAGATGCAGAATGATTATAATTACCGTTGTTACAATTTAGTTTATCTTATGTTTATTTATATCATCGTTATGTATGACGTAAGCTGACTTTTGTCTTCGACAGGCCTTATCTTTAGCATTAAGCCTGCGAGCTCTCGTTCAGCCTATTTTCGAAGGCGGGCTCTCATTCTCGCCTCTCATATCATTGCATATGTACCCTAAATTGGATTAGCTCTGTTTCGCTACATTTCATCTGCATGAAAAATAAGCATTGTTACAACGTTTTTAAATACATAATTTTGTGTAATTATTTTGAACGTAATTGAAAAATCTCAATAACCAAACAGGGAGAATTTTTGTTTAGATGTTGGACTAGAACGTAGAGCTGCGCACTCCAGACTATAATCGCTTTATCATTATCTGTCACTGGACTCACACGGCGGCTGGACACTGATTGGTCCAATGTGCAGATAAAGGAACATACAAATATGTGTGTCCTCGTTGGCTATCTCGGATGCTATGCTTTTGAGATATGCGGCCACTTGCAACAGAACCCTGCCAGTTCCTTCACCGTTGCCGCAGCTCCGCGCAATTTCTAAGGTGGACCGTAGGGATCTTACTGCATTGGGCTCTAATAAGAGCTTAAAAGCTTTATTCCAAAATATATCGGGAATGAGGACCAAGACCCGTTGAGTGCTCTTAAATTCCTCAGTCTGTGATTTTGATGTAATCGTTCTCGTGGAAACGTGACTCGATAGCAAATTTAGTTCCTCCGAGTTCTTTGAGCCCCAACTTATATCAAGCCAACTTGTATCAACCTATCGTGAGCGGGGGGGGCGGTGTGATCATCGCTATATGTCGATCTCTGCAGGCCACATTGGTTAGCGTTCCGATTGTCGACCCTCCACTGGATCAGCTAGCCGTTTCAATCCAGGGCATTCAGGGTCCCTCCATCATCATTGCATCGTACGTCCCGCCAAATAGCTCACTTAGTACCTATTATGCACCTTTGGAAAACATCGCCAGTATCTGTGCTAGAACGGATGACCCAAGAGCTTTGATGGTAGCTGGTGACTTCAACTTGAGCGCTATTGTTCAGTTCCAGAGCCCTGAAACCCCAGCAATGTTCACCAATCCCATAAAATAGTGGTCTTGTATGATATCATTAGTATGGGCCTCTTACAGGTAAACAGTATATGCAATGATATATGGGTAATTCTCTAATGTCGAACGCGACATTCGTACGCATTTCAACTGAAAAAATACATGTGCTAAGACTGTTTTTTATTTTTAAAAAAGTATAAAGTATTAAAGGATAAAATTGTTAAAAAACCTATGGTAAAATTTGTCTGCAATCAATTTATTTATTAATTGATCTTAGTAATTCTCTTTGTTTCACTAAAAAATATTTGGTAGCTATTTTTAAATTGAATTTTTATCTCTGTCGCACGCGACATTTTCTCCGATCAAACTTTTTGTGTTGTTGTTGTCCTTTTTAAATAATTTAACATTAATTCGATATTCTATATTAATTAAACATTAATTTAGAACTAAACAAAATAAATGTAGAAAATATAATTTTCAAGCTAAACAAAAAAGTGTTGTTTAGCTCAATATAGCACGCGACAATCAATGAAACTGATAATCTGATAAGAAATTCTCAATAACGACTATCGCATCGTTTTTGTTACATTTTTGTTTGAATCTTTGGTTATAAGCCGATATTAAAATTGGTGAATATCAATGCATTTTAAATCTCTTTACGAAATATATTTGAAACAAATCGTGTCACGAAAATATTGAAAACTGAACTTTCGCACATTTCGGACTTTGTGAAATATTATTAAATTTGTTTAATTAAAATTATTTTGAATTTTTCCCTATAAAAATATCTGAAAAAAGATACTTTTATAGAATTTGAACTTTTTGCGTGTGGTTGAACTTTCAGGAGAATTACCTATATCTAAAAGTAGAATTAGTAAAGTAGTAATTATTCTAAAGTAGAATTATGCAATGTGTGGTTTACTTCGAGTGATATTCTTATCGCGCATACGTACAAACCCACCTCCCGCCCAACCGTCCGAGGGACGCTGCCGCATCTCGGCTGCCGAATCCCGGGGATAGAGCCGAGATAGTGAAAGAGTAGAGTGGGAGTAAGATATCACGAGGAAGACTGTTGCACAGATAGGGCGTTTAGAACAAAGGAGTTAAGATTGTAAGTAGAGCAAAGTGACAAAAATTGGTGGAGATTATTGTAGTCCGAACTAAGTCCTCTTAGGGCGAATTTCACTAAGTTTTTTGTACAAATTCTTAAGATCCGGTGTACTCCGTATTGGAGACTCCAGACAAACGATCCATACTCAAGAATCGGACGGACCAATGATGTATATGAAGGTTTTGTTATGTACGGGTCATTAAATTCTTTTGATCAAGCTTTATGTTATTTGCAAAATACCAACTTTGAAATTTATTCAAATCGGATTGAAGTCTAGATTGGACCCTAGTGAATCTATACTGAAAACAAAGCTTAACGTCAACAGCGTACATAAGTGGAAGTGATTCAGTTAAGACAATTGGCTTATCGTTAATAACAATGTACAAAGTAAGGGTCCAGATGGCTTCCTTGGGGCACCCCAGATGTGACGCGGACTTCCATTAAGGTAACAAAGAAGGCACGTTGGATTCTTCCTGATAAGTAGCTCGAAATCCAGATGAGATCAGTTCGAAGTCCCAAAAGACTGAGTTTACTTATAAGAAGCGAATAGATAACAGAGTCAAATGCTTCACTAAAGTCAGTGTAAATGACGGCTGTGTGTAAGCCATTCCGGAATCCATCCGTGAAAAAAGATGTTAGCTCCAATAAGTTGGTTGGGGTGGAGCGGCGCTTTATGAAACCCTGCTGGAACGGAGATATTATTGAGCTATATAGGTGTTGCAAATGTGGAGTGATAGGCTTTTCAAAAAGCTTTGGAATTGCTGATAATTAAAGATTTCTCTATAATTTGCAGCGTCGGATTTGTTCTCTTTTTTACAAAGTTAAAAAACTGCCGTAGAGAGACCGTATTCGGTCCCTTGTGATACCGTGGGCCGGATCTGAAATTCCCTTTGTACGCAGAAGAGGGTCTTATGGTCAAGCAGTTCCCCACCCTGAGGCTTTGGTAACTCTTTCTATCCTATTGGATCTATTTCTGACATCATTGAGATGTTATTGAGGAACCTGTCGCCCAGGTGTTGAAGTTTGAGAGACTGCAGAGCTGGGCTGTGGCATATAAGATGTTCGACAGTTTCTTCCTCTTCGTCCCTGCAGCTGCGGCAGTAGTAGTTGTGGGGTGAATTCATTCGCCTAGCATGTGTTCCCACTAGCCAGTGCCCCGTGATAACTTCTATATCCGTGCTGATGCGGGTTCTGTCCATCCTAAGTATTTTTGATGTTCTTTTTTTAGAGATTTTGGGCCAGAGTTGGCGGGCCAACCAGCAGTTGGGAACGTTTTCCCAGCTGAGCTGGTTTTCTTTTTTGTTGGCTTCTCTAAGTTGGAGATTGTATGAGGCTATTGGTACATCGGAACCCTCCAGTTCTCCCTAGAGCGGTCTGGTGGTGCGTATGCGTGCCAGTTCATCTGCTATGCAGTTGCCTGTGATGTCCCTGTGACCCAAATAAGGCTTAAGTCATACTGGTTTGCCATCTCGTGGAGAGATGATCTGCAGTCTGAGACTTTTTTAAAGTTACTGGTAAGCGAGCTGATCGATTTTAAAGCTGCTTGGCTGTCACTGTATATATTGACTCCTCTTTGTGGGGAGCTGTGTATGTTTAGGTATTTTTGTGCTTCCCTTATGGCTATCACTTCGGCGTGAAATACGCTGCAGTGATTGGGTAATCTAAAAGAGGTTCTAATGCCTAGTTTTTCGAAGTATATTCCTTCTCCTACTCTGTTGTTCAGTTTAGAGTCATCAATATAGAAGATATACTGACATCAGTTCTCTGGTCCTGGGGAGGTCTCCTCTCTGTTAGGAATGAGGGTTTGGAAGGGTGTTTGAGAATACTCCCTGGTAGTCTGTACTGCTGGGAATAGGTGGGTCGTTAAGCAAAATGATGGAGTGGGCCTTATTAAGGTGGCTCCATTGCTGGGTTTCCCTTAGCCCGATTGCTTTCGATACTTTCGCTTGTTCTATTCCAGCTAGTCCTGGATTTGGTATGCTGAGTATGGCATACAGGACTTCGTTTAGGGTGGATCGTAGTGCACCACTGATGCATAGTGCAGCTGCTCGCTGAATTTTTCCAGCTTCTTAAGTACGTTCTTCTTTTTGAGGGCTGGCCACCATACCAGTACTCCATAAAGTAGTATGTAGTATGGGCTTTATACTAAGGCAGTATAAATCCAGTATACAATATGGGGGGACATGTCCCATTGGTTTTTTATGGCTTTTTTGCAGGTAAAGAGTGCTGTAGCAGCCTTTTTTGACCTTTCTTCAATGTTGGAGTTCCAGTTTAGCTTTCTATCCAAAATTAGCCCTTGGTATTTGGCGCTATTACTGAAGGAGAACCCTTTGGTTTTTTAGTCTTGGAAGGACAAGGGGCAGAGATTGACCCTCTGCTTGCTGTCTGGCGGGTTGTTAGTTATAGACCACCAGGGTGGTGGTTGCTTGTTAGGTTTGGTTTTTGTACATGCTCTTCTGAGGGCATTGATACAGGCTTGAGTGAATTCTTGCGCGAGAGTGTTTCCACGGTTTGAGGATAGTCAGGTGGCTTTGGTGCAATGGTGTTTGAAAGGATTTTGTAGTACTCAACCCAGTTGGTTTTTTTACGGTTTCAAAAAACTGCAGGGTCTGGGTTTTTAAAATTAAGGGATGTCTCTATGTACCTGTGGTCGGAGAAAGAGTGTTTTTCTAGGACCTTCCAGAGAGTTACGTCGCTCAGTATATGTTTCGATACAAGCGTGAAGTCAATTCAATTCCCTGCGATTTGCTATAATAAAGGTGGGGTCATCTCCCTTGATGCAAAGGAATAGGTTTGACCTGAGAATAAAGTTAAAAAAGACTCACCGCTGTTTTTAGTGTTGGAGCTTGCCCATTATGAGTGGTGAGCGTGGGAGTCACATCCTAGAGGGAGGCCTATATTGAGCCATTCCCTGTCTTGGATTGTCATTTACAGGATTTGGTTTGGTTCCTTTATGGAGGCCGGGATACAAATCCTTGTTCTGAGTCTACTAGGGACGTCTCGCCAGCTCAGCGCAACAAGCTTGGCGGCCTCGTAGACTTCTTAGACCTTCGTTGCCTTGGAACCACCCCACGTCTTTGCAGACAGGTGGGTGGCCTGGTTCCTTGGCCAGGAGCTCGAAGCATTTTGCTGCCATGGCTGCTTCTACCCATATCCACTTATCCGGTAGCGGTAGTGGGGGTGCACCCGGACCCTGCCTAGCTTGCTTGGTCGGGTGGGCTCACTCGCTATCTGCACCGTCTTCGATTTTTGGCCAGACTCACTCGTCATTGCCGGTGTTATAGGGAGACTTGTCATATTTTTTGGGAGATCCCGACTCCTTATTATACCCTGTCAGAGGGTATTATAATTTTGGTCAAAAGTGTGCAACGCAGTGAAGGAGACATCTCCGACCCTATAAAGTATATATATTCTTGATCAGGATCACCTCCTGAGTCGATATAAGCATGTCCGTCTGTCCGTCTGCCTGTCTGTCTGTTTCTACGCAAACTAGTCTCTCAGTTTTGAAGCAATCGACTTCAAACTTTGCACACATCCTTCTTTCCTATAGTATATAAGTCGGAACGGCCGGGATCGGTCAACTATATCCTATAGCTGCCATATAACTGATTGATCGGAAATGCCATAACTTCGTTGTTTTTTAAGTTAGAAGGATGGGACTTGCTGTGGACTTCTCTTTTAGCAGACTTATTCGATCTGCCAAATTTCATAAGGATCGGCCGACTATATCCTAAAGCTGCCATATAACTGATTGATCGGAAATGTCATATCTCTGTTGTTTTTAAAGTTGTAAGGTTGGGACTTGCTTTGGACTCTTCTTTTAGCAGACTTATTCGATCTGCCAAATTTCATAAGGATCGGCCGACTATATCTTATAGCTGCCATATAACTGATTGATCGGAAATGCCATATCTCTGTTGTTTTTTAAGTTAGAAAACTGGGACTTTGAATGGATTCTACTTTCGGCAAACTAATTTGATCTGCCGAGTTTTATAAGGATCGGCCGACTATATAAGATCCGATATATATCTAATAATATAAGCTGCCACATATCTGCAAGGGTATATTAACTTCAGCTGCAATCTATCGACTTCACATCGCTTTGCTTTGCACATATCTTTCTTTCTTTTGCAAGCAGTTGATAAATCAGATCGGCCGGGATCGGTCAACTATATCCTATAGCTGCCATATTTGCAAAGTTTGAAGTCGATAGCTTTATGGTGCGTATGCAATGATATGAGAGGCTAATATAGGCTGAGCGAAAGCTCCCTAGCTTAATGCTAAAGATAAGGACCGTTGAAGCCGAGCGGCCGAGAAGAGTCGGCCAATAATAGTGATAATATCAATAAAGATAAGATAAACCTAACATATTATGGTTTAGTACCAATTCTATGCAGTAGCTGCTGCCTGACCCGACATCCTCCTCCCTGTTGGGGCCTGTCTTTCAACTTCATCCTACAGGAGCAATAGGCACAGCTTAGACACTGCGCACTTGGTGGTTCCAGATTCGGTTCTAATCACCGCCACTTGAGACACTACATTTCGATCAAGGACTAGATCCATAATTCTCGCCAACGGCCACTTCATGGGGTAGATTCTCGTCCTTGACTAGCACCAAGTCGTTAATTGCCAAAGCACAGTCATTTTTAGCGCTGCCAAAGAATACTTAAATACCCGTCCTTCCATCGGGTCCAGAAAGACTGCTGCCGAAAAGACACACGCTTCCATATGTCCATCCGGTTGAAATTCTGATTTGTGACGTCAGGCTCGATAAAGATGACTGACAAATCTCCCGTTAGGAAATGTGCTGGACCCCAAGATCAGAAGGATATTTTGAAGGAGATAATAAACGCCGTGAGTTGGTGTTGTTATAACACCAATGTGACACAGCAGAGTTCGCAGCTCCTCAAATCAAAGAACTGAGGATCCAACAGCCCGGTAAAAATGATGCTCTGCCGTTTTGACAGCCGCTTCCCACAGTCTACCGAAATGCGGAAATCGAGGAGGAAGAAAATACCACTCAATTGCGCAAAACTCCAGCAGCGTCCGTTAATACTTATCGCTAATGAAGAGTCGGACCAGCCCAGCACCAGCTACGTTTTGATCCGCAACAAAATTGCGTCTTTCAAATTGTGCTTATAAACAGCTTTAAAGCTTGCAAAAAGGCAGATGTGGATTGATCCTTAACCAGCTCTAGGTAGATGGATTTGGAAGCAAAAGAAATGAAAAAACTCACATTACATTTCACCATAGTCTTTTTGCAAACTTCTGGCTTTTAATTAAATGGAGCGCAAAAATCCACGCCAGGGGCTCTAAAGACCTGGCATCCGCTGACTCTTTGTTCCGGGAGATCAGCCATAATGTGCTCTAGCAACCGGGGCTTGGTGCGGGAGCATCGGCTGCATTTGTGCAATGCCTTCAGCTTCCTCCCCCCCATAGGCCAGTATTGGGATCAAATAATAGGCAACAGTGCGCCGAGTTCCGTGTGAAGATTCCACTAAATTCGATAATTATTGCGAGGCTATTAGGTATCCAGTCGAAGAACATATTCGTACAAGAACGTCGGCCGATTCCTGCATGGAGTTTGGAAAAAAATTTCCATCATCTGTCCAACCTTAATCTTTAAAAACCTTACTAACGCTCCAATGACTTTATCAATGACTTTCCACCTGCTGTAATCAACTCTGGGGTAATTATGTAAGCAGACGAGCTGCATTGTCGTCCGTAATAATCATATTTTCCCCAATGTAAACTTCAGTCTGATTTAAATTATTTTCAAAAATGGCGTTTAGCTAATGACTTACATTTTAATGAATCAAACTTTAAGCTTATGGGATCGAGCCCTCACCAGGTAACGTATTGCGGATTCCTTTTGAAAGATTGTCAAAGGGTTGGGATCTTGGCGTCCTATTAGACTTAAAACATTAATTTGTCGACCATATGTCTTTAATGGTGGATATAGCTAAGGAATACACTTGGCCTTATCAAAAAATGGTCAAAATAACATTATGAGCCTTATTTACCTAAGAACTTATGAATATCCTTGGTCCGTCGGATGCATATCTTCACCTTTCTTCTTATCATAGTAAGGTCCTGCTAATAAAATTACCCATATACCCTTGCAGTTAAGTAGCAGCTTATATTATTAGATATATAACGGATCTTATATAGGTTGCCGATCCGTGAAAGAATTTCACAATCAAATAAATTTATTAATACAAATTTTGGAAACAGCCCCATGCATAAAAATAGCAGAGTTGTGTCATTATCGATCGTTAAGTAATATGACAGCTTTTGGATATAATGGGCCGATCCTTATAAAATTTAAAAGATTGTATGAATTTGCCAAAGATAAAATATCCATTAAAAAACCAAGTTATGCCAATTTCGATTACTCAGTTATTTTACAGCTATAAGACGTAGTCAGTCGGTAGATTGGATAAGTTTGCTTTGCTTCTAACATAAAAAACACAAAAGCTGTGGCATTTCCGATGAATCAGTTAATGGCAGCTAAAATATATAGTCGACCGATCCCGGCTGTACCGACTTATATAATACCTGCAAATGCACCAGAGAGTGAGCGAGATGAAGAGCGAGAGAGCAAGGAGCGTTACCAACGGCGCTGAGATAGCGATAAAACGGGAGTTAAAATTGTTGAAACGGGGGGCGTAATGTCACAGGTATCACAGATATAAGTGGAATAAATGGTGGAGGCATAACCCGACACAGTTTAAACGATTTATTTTTAGTTTCAAGAGTTTCTTTACGTCATTATTGCTAATGACTTCATAGACATTGAGCTCTTTTAATTCTTTATGAAATTTAATTTTCTCATCTGCACAGATATTTTCCAGTCTCCTCGATGATCTTGTTTGGACTATTCAAATTTTTGTATTCATTTATCGACTTCTACCGCGATGGATTCGTATGTTTCTTTTTATTTTATTCTTAAGTTTCTCTTTGTAGATTTATTTTTTTTATCGAATTCAGGTACAGCATTTTAAATATATTTAATGCCCGTTGGAAAGCCATTGGCTTTCTTCTAATTCGAATCAAGTTCTGAATCTGTACTGTAATCTTGTACTGACAATTCAATCAGTGTCAAAACAGGTAATGTGAGGTTTTTCAAGTCTTTTTCTTTTTATTTTCTATACTAGGGGGAAGACTTTGGGGTATTTTTCTACTTTTATTACAAGTTGAGTGTTTTAATAAGAAATTTTTAATAGATTCGATGGAAGTCTGTTGAGGATATCTGATATACATTTACTCGTATGTTATGGCCAGTGTTCTTTGTTTAATCTGTTTTCATTACTGTATATTAACAATCGTGTTTCGATCGAATACTCTACTACTATTGATAGATATTTATTAACAGTTGTTTTTTGGATTTGTCTATTCTATGATAGGCATTCATATGACATCGAAATGTTCTTTTAATTTATTTATTTTAGAAATGATAGATTACCAAAAATGGTTTTTTTGGTTTTTGTTTCGTGTTCTTTTAAATTTTATCAAGTTTATTGGCTCTGCTAAGGTAGTGTTTTTTGATTAATATGTTTTGCTTGACGAATTAAAGGACAGCTACGAAGTCATAAAAAGAAAGAAAACTCGCAGAGATTGTACGTCATCTGTGTAATGTACAATTTTCACATTATTCTCGGTTTCCACTGCATACGTACAGCCCACTTCCCGCTTAATCGATCGTAGGGCGCCTGCCGCATAACGCACGGCACGAATCGCGGTAATAGAGTTAATAAATAGATAAAATGATTCTAAAGATAACGAGGAAGAAATTATGTGCTCTCGTAGAAAATAATGCGAAAAAGACCATTGTAGTTTGAACATAAAACTCTAAGATGATCATGCTGTGCATATGTCGAATCACAAGGAATAGAGGACTAACGTTTCTAGTCCTTCTATTCGGAACGTGAAAATGTAAGCGGGTTAGTAAATGTTGGCTGTAACATCACCATTATTAAGGTTGTTTAACAAAACAACACCCAGCAATTTTCTACGATTTGTTGGGGAAAGTAGGTTTATTTGTAAGAGTCTGATATAATACGAATGAATATGCATCCAAGTTAAGTCCCGTAAGAGTAAATTAAAAAAATCCTTTTGCACGGATTCTATGCGGCCTTGATGAACTCCTTAATCGAAGCCCAATTCGTTCTGGCATGAATAACTGCAGACGACACGAAATTTAACACGATCCTGGCGTCAATCGAAGCACCGGTACTGGCCCGAATTGCCGACGCCATCGTCAACCAACCAGGCACAGGCAAGTACGACAACTTAAAGTCGTGCATTTTGGAACGCTTCTGCGAAAGCGAGCAGAAGAAAATCCAGAAGTTGATTTCGGAGACTGACCTTGGTGACAAACGCCCCACACAACTGCTCAACGAGTTAAACACACTCGCCGCAAACAAAGTTGACGAATCTTTCTTAAAAGCACTGTGGCTGCAGCGCCTACCAACACAAGTGCAAGCGATCTTGCAAGCATCCGACGCCTGCCTAGCAGACTTAGCTAACTTGGCAGACAAAGTGATGGAAGTCGGCGATTTTCATCATATACCGTTGACGCCAAATCGGCGCCATCCAGCAGCACCGTTTTCGATGAACGTCTAGACCGCATCGAGCAACAAATCAACGCGCTGTTCAAAAACCGTTACCGCAAGAACAGTTCATCCACATTAACGGATCGCAACAGCGTCACGACTTCAGGCTTGTGTTGGTACCACAGCAAATTTGGCAATGCCGCCAAGAAATGTCGCCAACCGTGCTCGTTTTCATCCGAACCAAAAAACTACAAATTCACAATTTCCCGCCTCGCCATCAACGACAATTACTCCAAAACTCAATTTCTCATCGACACCGGCGCCGACATTTCAGTGATGCCACCCTGCAGAATCGCAAAAGCTATGCTCATTCCAAAGCTTCTTTTCGCTGCCAATGGTAGGAAGATACAAACCTATGGAAAAAAACGCATAACATTGTCGCTGGTATTGGGACGAAACTTCGTTTGGACCTTCGTATTAGCTGACGTCAACTGCGCTATCATTGGAGCCGATTTCCTTCAACATTTCGACTTACTCGTCGATATGAAACGACGCAATCTCATCGATCGAGCTACGCTGCACGAATCAACATGTCACGCGCCTCAACGTAAAATCAACGCGATTTTATCCTACGACACGAGCAACCAATACGCTAGGTTTCTTCACGAATACCGCGATCTCGCAACGATCAACCCGAACCGGCTGCCAGCAGAGTCCGAAGTAACGCACTTCATCTCGACCAACGGCCCGCCTACTCACGCCCGCGCCCGACAAACTCAAAGCTGCACAAACTGAGTTCTCCTACCTCATCGAAAGAGGAATATGTCGCCCCTCAAAAAGCCACTGGTCCAGTCCATTACACCTGGTAAAGAAAACAAACGGAGAGTGGCGACCATGCGGCGACTACCGAGCATTAAACAACGTAACAGTGCCGGATCGATGCCCTATTCCGTACATACTGGATGTAACGAGCATCCTACACGGTAAAAAGATATTTTCAAAAATCGACCTGCAAAAAGCCTTTCACCAGATCCCTGTCGAACCGCAAGATATTCCCAATACAGCAATTATCACGCCTTTTGGGCTATTCGAATTCTTGTTCATGACATTCGGTTTACGCAACGCAGCGCAAACCTTTCAGCGTCACTTTGTTTTCGCATACATCGACGACATTCTGATCGCTTCAGAATCCGAGGAGCAGCACGAGACGCACCTCCGTACGATCCTTGACCGCCTTCGAAAGGCGCACCTCACCGTGAACTTCGAGAAGTGCCAATTCGGCAAATCACAACTCACGTTCCTGGGACATGACATCAGCCAACGGCTTGAAACCATCTGAAGCCAATGTGGAAGCCATCCGCCACTTTAAAAAAACTGCTTATAGCTAAAGATTTGAAAAAGTTTCTGGGTATGATCAACTTCTATCGGCCGTTTATCCCACGTGCTGCTGATAACCAACACATACTCCAGACGCTAATCCAAGGCAATAAAAAGAACGACAAAACCCCGATACTCTGGTCTACAGATTCACGCATTCGACGCCTGCAAGAACGAGCTTGCAAACGCTACGTTGCTGAACTACATGGCACCTAACTCGCAATTAACACTAACCACCGATGCCTTCGATGACGATGCCAACGAGCAGACGTATCCACTGGGTTTCTTCTCCAAGAAAATCACACCGACGCAAAAGAAGTACAGTACCTACGATAGAGAACTGACTGCCATCTATCTGGCCACTTTGCACTTCAAGTTCGCATTGGAGGGCAGAAATTTCATCATCTTCACCGACCACAAGCCGTTGATGTACGCTTTCAATCAAAACAGCGAGAAAGCATCACCGCGACGCGCGCGCCAACTGGATTTCATCAGCCAATTCAGTACTGATATCCGGCACATCACAGGAGAGGAAAACAACGTGGCTGATCTTCTCTCACGCATCGAAGTCATCAAACACATCGACTTCGACGAGATGGCACTGGAACAGGAAAACGACGACGAACTACAAAGGCTACTCAATTCTGATCCAGAAAATACCATCTCACTAACGAAATTTTCCCTTTCAGGCTCAAACAAGCAATTGTACTGCCACGTCGCCAATAACCAGATACGCCCGTTCGTGCCTAGATGCCTACGCCAAACCGTGGTTCAAGCCCTGCATTCGCTGAGCCATCCAGGAGTTAAGGCGACGAATAAATTGGTCGGCAAACACTATGTTTGGCCCCACATGGCGAAGGATGTGGCTAAAATCGTACGCTCTTGCATCCCGTGTCAAAAAGCCAAAATCCAACGACACACCAAGTCGCCACTGGGAGAGTATGCCGCCAGCGACTCCCGTTTCGAACACATTAACATCGACATCGTTGGCCCACTTCCATCATCGAACGGATACCGATACTGCCTCACGTGTATCGATCGCTTCTCAAGATGGCCCGCAGTAATTCCCTTAGTCGACATCACAGCACCCTCCAGCCCACCGTGGGAAGAGTTACACATCCTCAATATAGCCAGAATTGGGTATATAGGGTCCGCCGGTTTCTTTGTCAGCCATACGCGGCACTCGGTTTGCTGCAGATCTTATTTCAGTCTAACGCCGCCATTGAAATGGAAGGAGTTGGAAGTTCGCCTGAGCTGTAAAGCAACAAGCAGTTTTCAAAAGTGAGGAGAAGAAGTGGACAGATGTACTGTACAGGTTGCAGAATATTATCCAGTTCTTAGCTAAACAGAATCTGGCCTTCAAAGGACATCGAGAAGACATTCGGGAATATGATAGTGGCAATCGCGGGAACTTTCTGGAGTTAGTGCACCTCCTAGCTAATCCTCTTCTATTGGAATACCTGACAAAGGTAAAGCTGGGAGCAAGTGTCTCAGTTTCGTATCTATCTCCAGAAACCCAGAATGAATTTATAAACTTACTGGGACATTAAGTTCGATCCACCATCATCGGTCGTATTCAAAAAGCTAAATATAATTGCGTAATCTTCGACAGCACACCAGATGTCTTCCACAATGACCAAATGAGCCAAGTTTTGCGATACGTACATATCGATAAAGAAAAATTCGCTGTGGTATAATCTTTCATTGACTTCTTCGAACCAAAGGGAAAAAATGCAGTAGATCTCAGAAACGATATAATCGTGAAGATAATGTAAGACGGACTGGACATACAGAATCTGAGAGAACAGGCTTATGACAACGCTGCCACAATGTCAGGGACCCACAATGGAGTTCAAGCCCGAATTAAAGCACTGAATCCGAAAGCTCTATTCGTTGCATGCACAAACCACTCACTAAACTTGGCTGGGGTACACGCTGCTTCTGAATGAGCGGATTCGGTGACGTTTTTTGGAACTCTGGAGAATCTATTTTTCTGCAACTATATGAGTACTTTTATACATGTAATAAATTGAGTAGTACAGTGTGTACTCGATATGGGTGGCGCCCACCGGCGCCGGCTCTAAAGCAAAAAGTCAATAGCCTGGCCAGATGATATACCACCAGCAGGAACACTTTGACCGATACACAATCTACCCACACCCGAAGCCAGCCCTCCGTAGCAGGACCTCAACACTTAACCCTTATCCTGGATTTAGCGAGATGCGTCAAACTCAGAGCGGTCTAAAGGACCATCTGGGAAAACAATAGTCAAGCCAATAGGTTTGGACTTTGACTCCAGGACCTACCGTTACTCTCACGAGTCTAAGTGCGTCAATAGAGCGGCTACATAGCCGGCAACACTTACATTTTAACATTCTTAATAGATGGATTAGAAATTTGATTCCTAGCCGATTTTGTTCGAATAGAATTCCCTAAAATCGTCATGCTGGGCATATTACTTTCTCCTTCAATAAATATAAAACCATATATTTTAAATTTTTCACGCGAGCATAGTAATTCTTTCTCAATATCTTTTCAATCTTCTGTCCTTTTATTAAATTGGATCTATCTCCGTGATTTCTACATCATGCGGTTATTATTTAAATGTTTTCCTAAAATGAAAGTTACAATAAGTTAGCAAATACGGTAGGTCCCGGCGTCGTAGTCAAAACCTTATAGAAAGTCTGACTGAATTACCTGTACGAGGGTCTGCTCTAGCTGAACAGTCGATTGCTGTGATCAGGATGAGGTCGCTAGCGCGTATTGGTCCTACTGACGGTCCGTTTCACGGGAGCAACACTCAGAGGTACTATGTATTGTTGAGAAGATCTCCGGCGGTCCTTGGTTCTGGAACAGCACACGGAGGCTACGTAACACTCAGAGGCGCTACGTAGGGGTGAGAGGATTTCTGGCGGTCCTTGGGTCTGGAGCCACACACGGAAGCTAAGTAACAGTCAGAGGCGCTAACACTCAGAGGCGCCACGTAGGGGTGAGAGGATTTCCGGCGGTCCTTGGGTCTGGAGCAACACACGGAAGCTACGTAACGTATTGGTCCTACTGACGGTCCGTTTCACGGGAGCAACACTCAGAGGCGCAACGTAGGGGCGAGATGCCTACTTGTGGTCCGTTATTCACAGGAGCATACTCGAAGTAGGTTGGTAGTTTTAAGTACCGCACTTGGCACTGAGTAACGAGAAGATTAACTCAATACACCAATCATATATATGGTGCTACAGAACCTTACATACATATACTTATATACGATGCTAACATAGATATTACGTGACCGTTGAGGGAGGTCAAAGTTACGGACGTGCCCCCCCATCAAGGTTAGTGAAGTGTCACCTACCTCTGAGTCTGCTGACTCAGGTTGCTTAATCGTTGTATTTCTCACTTCTGCTGGTTCTTGATCGACCTGATCAGTATTGCTGACATTGCTGCATCAGGTTTCATCGGGCGCCGTTGTAACTGGGTTACTCGGTCAGTATTTCAGTATACCTATTGCTTGTTGCTAACTATTACTATAGGTTAGGAGGTCTTGGCATTAGATGCCAACATTCTCCCCCCCCCCCCCCATTGAGGGACTCAATCCAATGCGATTGTGCGTTGTTGTTGGACCATTTTAGTGATCCATTGTGTGCCTTCCCACCTTGTGTACCTTGTACCTTAGCAAATTTTGCGACTCTTAAACTAATAACTTCATCTAATTGTTGAGCCAAGCAGAAAAGGGCGAAGCTGCGTAAAATAAGTTATATATATTATAAGTATGAGTAGCGGCGGCGGGTCATCGACAGTTCTGGTTTTGTTTACTTCTCCCCCATTCGCATGCGCTTTGGTGGTAGTTGTAGCGCATGCGCTTTGGGGAGCTTTTTTGTAGAGCTGCTGCACACTAGCAAATCTTGCATTTGTGTGCGTTCATATTGCTAAATTCATATTGCTAAGCTTTGCTTCTTGTAATTTTGTTATTGATTTGAGCGACTGCAAGTTGGGTTAGAGTTGAACTCTCGAAAATAAATACTGAAGCTGGATTGAACTTGACCTCTGGAATTATAATTCATTTGGCCGCTATTAAAAACGATTAATAGCATAACATTTTGGTGACCCCGACGTGATATCATCCCGTTCAATTATCGTGATCAGCATTAAAAGTGCCACTGAAACACCGTTGTTGGTTTTGTTGTCGCAAAGTTGCATTTCAATTTAATTGCACAATGGAATCTGGAGCTGAAGCTACTGCATCTGCTGCGTCAAGCCGTGAAAGGATGCTGCGGAGACGTGCCGAGGTAACATGTCAGGAAATGGAGTTACTGCATCGGAAGGTCAAGGCTGCGATGCAGACCGACGATTCAACCATTCTGACCCTCGAGTCTATGGAGAAGCGTCTGCGCGACCGTTTCACCACGCTGCAGGAGGAATTGGAGGAGCTAAACTACAGCGAGATCGGGAGCGATTTATATTGGCGATTCTCTCAGCTGGCTACGGACGTGCACGTTGACATCCAGTTGGAGGTGGCCAAGCGTTCTATGCGGGTTGCTGCTCACTCTACGCTTTTGGATGCTACCAGTGGTGCTGGGATGTCAAACGCTCCATATAAGCCTGCTCCCTCATTGCCCCCGTTGCCAATGCCAACATTTAGCGGCGGCTATGCCGAGTGGCCGGATTTCTGCGCCCTATTTAGGACAACCATTGACAGGTGGTACCTGAGGTGGAACAGGTGGTACCACCCGCACCTGACCAAGATGGAGAAGCTCAGGTGGCTCATTTCCTGCCTGCGGGACTCAGCACTGGAGACTGTGAGGGCGCTTGAGATTACCTACGCGAACTATGATGTTGCCCTCGACCTTTTGCGCAACCGTTTCAGCAACCGTCGCTTAATCTTCCAGGCTCACATCAACGAGATCCTGCAGTTAAGGGTGGTTGAGCCGGGATCCGTTGCTACTCTTCGAGAATTATCCGACCGATTCAATGGACATATGCGGGCCCTTATGAGTTCCGGGACGTCGGCCGAAATTCAAGGATGCCTCCTCATCCAGATCATCTTTCAAAAGTTGGACCCTGCCACAAAGGCCAAATGGGAAGACTCTCTGGCAGGAAGCACTGATGATAGCCTGCCAACTTGGGAATCTATGGCTCGGTTTCTGGAACAAAGGTGCCGTACCCTGGAGACGGTGGATTTGGCCTTAGCTCCGCATTTGTCAGCGAATCAAGCGGGCCGACGTAGGCCATTTAACAACCGATCCTGCATGCTCCTGAATGCTCCGCCTGCTTCGTGTGCCCTGTGCGGCATCCTGGCACACGCTGTGCCTTCTTGCCCAAGGTTACTCGCCTTGTCAGTTGAGGAACGATACGATGAGGTCAGACGTCTTGCCCTCTGCTTTGTGTGCCTCAAGTCTGATCACTTAGCTCGCGGATGCTCATCCTCCCGCTGCCCAACTTGCAATCGCCGACATCATGCGCTATTGCATCCTTGCGAGCGTTTATCTAGCGCCACTTCCGTTCCTGCTTCTGGATCAAATCCGGCCAATGTAGCTGGGGTTGCGACCTCTCAGGCTCCTCCTGCTAATGCTCTTGTTGCACAGGATCGCAGCGCTGAAATAGTGTTCTTGCCCACCGCCCATATTCTCGTCCGTGGCCCATCAGGAGCCTTTCTTCCTTGTCGAGCGCTACTTGACTCCGGCTCCCAAGTTCATCTCATCACATCACGGCTGGCCAGCCAACTGCAGCTTCATCGGTCCAAATGTTCTGTAGCAGTGACTGGCCTTGGAGACGCTGAGTTTACTACGGATGGAGCCTCGGTTAACGTTTGCCTGAAGTCTCGCCTATCCACGTATTCCGTTTACATTGAGGCAATTGTGTCGTCTCACATCATAGAGCGTCAACCTGTCCTGAACTTAGATGTGTCCAATTGGAAGGTTCCCGCCAATGTGGTTCTAGCCTGTTTTTTGATCTGCTCTCAGTCGGGCAAATCCAGCTAGGAGATGGTCTGCCTCTGTTGCAGAAGACACGTTTTGGATGGGTAGTTTCTGGAGGAGGTTGCACCCCGGGAAACCCTCGCTTGGCCGCCTCATGTAGGATGATTCCTGCTGACCCAGCAAACTCTTTTGACGATCGCCTCGATTATCTTCTCCGCCAATTCTGGGAAGTGGATGCCTGCACTGCGCCTATCGTTCAGACTACTATGGAGGAGCTTGATTGCGAGGCCCACTTCGTCATGCACCACGTCCGGCTTGAATCAGGTGTCTATTCAGTTCGCCTTCCAATCAAGCACAGTGTGGAGCTGTTAGGGGAATCCTACGCACAGGCTTTGCGGCGGTTCCATTCACTTGAGCGCAAGCTGGATCGTCATCCGAATTTAAGGACCCAATATTCGTCTTTCATCAAGGAATACTTGGATCTGGGTCACATGTCTCTGGTGCCGCAGGAATTGCGAGGTAAGTGCCAGTATTTCCTTCCCCACCACTGCGTCCTGAAGGAAGAAAGTTCCACTACTAAGCTGAGAGTTGTGTTCGATGGTTCGGCTGCTACGGCCTCTGGCTATTTCCTCAATGATGTCCTGATGTCCGGCCCCGTGATTCAGCCTAAGCTTTTTCACACATTGCTTCGGTTTCGGTCTCACCTTGTAGCTTTGACTGGGGACATTTGCAAGATGTACCGCTGCGTAAGGGTCTTTCCGGATGATAGTTTTCTGCAGTGCATCCTCTGGAGAGATTCTATCCACGATGACGTGAAGGTTTTTAAGCTCGACACCGTGACGTATGGCACAAAGCCAGCGTCTTTTCTATCTGTTCGCTCAATGCACCAGCTGGCTAAGGATGAAGGTGCCGGTTTTCCCGTTGGCTCTCGTGTTGTCCTTCAGGATTTTTATGTGGACGACCTTATATCTGGTGTCCCAACGAAGAATGAAGCGCTTGAGATAATAGCTCAGACATCGAGCCTGTTGAACAAGGGTCAGTTTCAAATAAGGAAATGGTGCTCCAACATCCCAGAGGTTTTGGAAGGCGTACCCGAAAGTGATAGAGAGTCATACTTGAAATTTGACGATGGCAGTCCGTTCACAAAGACTCTTGGATTAGCATGGGAGCCTTCTGCTGACCTGCTGCTGTTTTCCTTTGAAGCTCTTCAGCCCACCGCCAAACCAACCAGGAGATCTATACTATCTTCCGTCGCTCGGTTTTATGACCCACTAGAGCAAAGATCCTATTGCAGAAGCTGTGCCGAGAAAATTTGTCATGGGATGAAAGCCTTCCTCAATCCCTTCTCTCCGAGTGGTTACAGTTCTGCTCCAGTTTTGACCAAATTCAGCGAATTAAGTTTCCTCGGTTAGTCATTCCCTGCCAAGAAAGGCTGGAGGTCCACGGATTCTGCGACGCTAGCTTAGATGCGTATGGAGCTTGCGTGTATGTAGTGTCAGGTTCTGATTGTCGGCTGTTATGCTCAAAGAGTCGAGTGGCACCCATTAAAACTCAGACAATACCGAAGCTAGAGCTATGTGGAGCTGAGTTAGTAGCAAGACTGATGGCTGAAGTTGCTGATCTTGGAACATATAAAGGAGATTATTATTGTTGGTGTGACTCCTTGGTTGCCCTATCCTGGATTCAAGATGAACCTGCTCGGTTTAACGTGTTTGTTTCTAATCGCGTTTCTTCCATTCAGGAGCTCACCAAGGCAATGAAATGGCTTTATGTTCCTACTGCCGTCAACCCAGCCGATCTACTGTCAAGAGGTTCTCTTCCCACTGAGCTATTAAATTCCCAGCTTTGGTTCCAAGGCCCTCCATTTCTTCGTGGTTCCAAGGATGATTGGCCCATCGCTATTGTGACCGAAAAGGCAACCATCGAACTTCGGCCCAGGACTTTATTGGCTACGGCTCCACCCAGGGATATCGCCGCATTGTCAAGGTTTGCCAACTCGTTTCCCTCCCTACAGAGAGTGTTCGCCTACATTTACAAATTTTGCCGCCGCATCCGTCACGAAGGGATTTCTGTTCAGGATCTCAAAGGAGGAACCCATCTGCTGTTGCGCGTCGTCCAGCTTACCGAGTTTAAGGAAGAGATAAGCTTACTAAGGTCACGCAGATTGGTTCCGTCCTCAAACCCTCTGGCCTCGCTTGCTCCCTTTGTGGATGATGATGGTTTGCTTCGTGTTGACGGGCGATTGCGGAACTCTGCATTGGATTTTGACGGACGTCACCCGATCATTCTTCCCAGAGGCCATCCCGTCACTTCGGCTATAGTAACTCACTTTCACGAGAAGAACCTGCATTCTGGCCCTCGGGCACTAGTTGCGAAAATCCGTTCTCAATACTGGCCCATTGGGGGGAGGAAGACCGTTTTAAGGGTTGTGAATAAATGCGTACGCTGTTTTCGCGCAAAGCCTCGTCTACTGGAGCATGTCATGACCGATCTTCCTACCGAGAGAGTTAAAGGATTCCAATGTTTAGATGTCACAGGTGTGGATTTTTGCGGACCGTTTTTCTACAAGGCAGAGACTCGGAATAAGGGCCCTATTAAGTGTTATGTAAGCGTATTCATCTGCTTCAGCACGAAGGCAATCCACTTGGAGTTAGTTAAGGACCTTTCCACCGCTTCGTTTCTGAGCGCCCTCCAACGGTTTATTTGTACGCGACGTAAACCCAGACAGATATGGTCGGATAATGCCACCAATTTCGTGGGTGCCAAGAATGAGCTTATGAAGTTGAAGCAAAGATTCCTCAGCCAGGATCATCAGGCTTCTCTGCACGATTTTTGCCTGTCTGAGTCTATCGAGTGGCGATTTATTCCTCCACGCTCTCCCCATTTTGGTGGTCTGCGGGAGGCAGCAGTGAAGACGGCTAAGCACCATCTTTATCGTGCAGTTGGTCCCGCAGTTCTTGGCTTCGAGGAATTAAGGATTTTGTTGTGCCGCATCGCCTCAATTATTAATTCTCGGCCCCTTGTGTCGATTTCAGAGAATCCTGCGGATCTAGATGTTCTGACGCCGTCTCATTTTTTAAATGGCGGACCGCCTTCAACATTCATCGAGCCGGACCTTACTGCGCTAAACTTTAATCGGCTGGATGGGTGGCAGAGAGTCTCCTTCCTGCAGCAGGTTTTCTGGGCTCGTTGGAAGGAGGAGTACCTCACGCTGTTGCAGCAGCGTTCCAGATGGCGTACCCCTGGTCCTGTAATTGCTGTTGGAGACATAGTCCTGGTGAAGGATGAAAATCTACCCCCAATGAGGTGGCCTCTGGCCAGGATACTGGAGCTGGTTCCTGGGCGTGACGGAGTGAACCGTATAGCCGTTCTCAAAACAGCGGTTGGAATGACTAAGCGTGCGGTGTCACGGTTGTGTCTGCTGCCTGTCAAGGATTCGGTTGAAGATCCAGCCTTCAACGGGGGGAGGATGTTGAGCCAAGCAGAAAAGGGCGAAGCTGCGTAAAATAAGTTATATATATTATAAGTCTGAGTAGCGGCGGCGGGTTATCGACAGTTCTGGTTTTGTTTACTTCTCCCCCATTCGCATGCGCTTTGGTGGTAGTTGTAGCGCATGCGCTTTGGGGAGCTTTTTTGTAGAGCTGCTGCACACTAGCAAATATTGCATTTGTGTGCGTTCATATTGCTAAATTCATATTGCTAAGCTTTGCTTCTTGTAATTTTGTTATTGATTTGAGCGACTGCAAGTTGGGTTAGAGTTGAACTCTCGAAAATAAAGACTGAAGCTGGATTGAACTTGACCTCTGGAATTATAATTCATTTGGCCGCTATTAAAAACGATTAATAGCATAACACTAATATTAATATCAAAAAAAATAATCGAATCATGTAGGAGCGACCTCCAACATTTGTCAGATACCAAAGATGTTTCTATCCGGCCTGTTGTCTCCTTCGTTAAGTTGCGCGCCCTCGTAACCATTCTCCTTGGGTACCCCACGTAGTGCCAGGCGATTCTTCTGGTTGGTCAATGCGCATACAGGACTCTCGGTTCTTTCTTGGCCTTGCTTCTCTGCCTGTTAGCCATACCGGGGGATGTGTCTCCCTCTTACACAGTTTAGCGGTGACATGAACTCCTTGAATTCCCTTGTTTACTGGCACTTGCACAGTGTACTCTTCAGTCGTGATTTGACAAACTTGGGCTTGCGGTTCAATGTCCTTCTGAAGCTTGTCTTTTTCATCCGCCATCTGTGGACGCTTCCCTAATCTTCCAGGTTTTACTATTTGCTCTTTGGCGATGCATGCACTGTACATTCGGTCGGATGCGTCGATTTCACCGATACCCTTTCGTGGCTTGCTAGCTCCCGGTCCCCTAGCCGCGTGATTAAGGACGACTTGGTCTGCCTTGGGTACGGGACTTATTCCGGTCGCACTGGCCCCATCACAAACCATCCAAGCGCGGTATTTTTGTGTAGTGGCTGTCCCAAACGCACTTCTTGTGGCCTCATAAGCTGGCAGATGTATTCGGCGCCCAACAATAGGTCAATCTTTGAAGGCTGTGTAAATTCAGGATCGGCTAAGCGCAACTGAGGTGGAATATTTCTAGGCGCCTGAATAGGGTGGGATGGTTGATTGGGCATTATTTCCGATAGAACGACTACGTTGATTTGTTTTTGGAAATCAGTGGTTAATGATGATAGGGTCAACACAGCCTTTTTTCGTGATCTTTTAGTTGTCCCTCCCAGGGCAGAGATTTTCAGGGTTGATGGCTCCAAGTGGAGTCCCAGTGTGTCAGCCATTCTTCTGGAGATTATGTTGACCTGTGATCCAGAATCTAGGAGAGTGCGGCATTGCTGGGGGGTCCGGCTGGTCCATGTATTGCCACTTGCGCGGTTGGTAACAGCACGGAAGGTTCATTTGTAAGAGGAATTGTGGCTGAACACATCACTGGTGATGAGCTGGATTGACGTGGAGCGGTAGACGTATTTTTCCGGATTGTGTAGGCTGCGTAAATGCTCCCCTGACCCATTTGTCTTTGGGTGTGCAAATAAAGTTGCAAGTATAGATTTGACTATTTCATTTTGATATCGTGTTTTTAACCGCTGCCAGGCCTCCTTGTAGTTGGGATGCCCTCCAAGTGTTGAGCAGATCAGGTTCTTGGCCTCACCGGTCACATGGTTTTCCAAGTGCCGGAATTTTACAGACTCGCAATAATCTTGACTGTCGACGAGTTCTGTGAACATGTCATGGAACCGGGGCCATTGAAGATAATCTCCGTCAAATTTTGGAATATCTACTGGTGGCATCGCAAACGTTGGTGCGGCAGTGGTTTTTTGAGATGGTGCTATCGTCGATGGTGATTCTTCGCTTAGAAACGAAAAATATTCTGCTCGTACCACTTGAAATCTGTCGTCGGAGTGTTCATCATTTTTTACGGTAGGATCCAAATCTATGAGGTCGTGGTATCCGCTCACAATTTCCTTCCATAACTTCTTCAAATGTTGTCTGATGTATGTGGACACTTCTCGTCCTTCAGTGCGGTTGCACAAGAAATCTTCAAGATTATCTAAGCGCCCTTCATGTCTTCGTTTTAATGATGCGATTTGAGGGTCTTTAATACTTTCTGATCCGCTCTCCCTCGGATGTACCTATGGCTCCAGATTTTCACCGGTTTTTCGGGGACGCTGTGACGGGCCTGATCCTGATGGTATTCCATCCGAAAATATCGCTTCATATTTTTTGACCAGATCTGTGAGTACCTTGGCCTTTGAGAAGTATTCATTGTCTGGGCTGAGTGCCAGCTCATGGAGCTTGGCCTCATTATTTTGAAAATTATTCCATATGTGGGTGAGTTGTTTTAGGCGCTCTTCGAAGTACCCTTCTCTGGGACGTCATTCTGCTGAATCTTTTGTGAAGTTTCTGATCAGTCTTTGGATAGCTGTATTGCTTTCAATTTGCTCATCAATGAGCATCTGTATTACTGGGTTTGATTCGGATCCCATGGTTGAGGTTTGTGTTTATTGACATTTTTTAACGTTGAATGGCCTTGCGGCTGTGTTCCGGTTGTGATCCAATAGTAAAAGGATCACGTCGGGGTCACCAAAATGTTCGTCCGTAGAGCGATTGCGGCCACTATCGTCGAACTTGAACTCACGGGCGTAACGGTAGGTCCCGGCGTCGTAGTCAAAACCTTATAGAAAGTCTGACTGAATTACCTGTACAAGGGTCTGCTCGGGCTGAACAGTCGCTTGCTATGATCAGGATGAGGTCGCTAGGGTGTAGCATTGAGGGAGGTCAAAGTTACGGACGTGCCCCCCCCCCATTAAGGTTAGTGAAGTGTCACCTACCTCTGAGTCTGCTGACTCAGGTTGCTTAATCGTTGTATTTCTCACTTCTGCTGGTTCTTGATCGACCTGATCAGTATTGCTGACATTGCTGCATCAGGTTTCATCGGGTGCCGTTGCAACTGGGTTACTCGGTCAGTATTTCAGTATACCTATTGCTTGTTGCTAACTATTACTATAGGTTAGGAGGTCTTGGCATTAGATGCCAACATAGTTCGCATAGTTGCGCGCTTTTACCTCTGATTTGGTCTAACCGTGACTAACTGGGTTGGAGTGGCTAGAAAGCCATGTAAGGTTTCTAGCGAGATGCCACGGACTGGTCAAATATTTAGGTCTCTTATATATGTTTTCATTTTTAACGTACCACGGTGCCTCTGTTATCGTACTTCCAAGTATGACACTTGATTTGATTACGAGATCGTGGTGTTATATAGTGGGGTAAGGAGAAAATTTTTGTAGTTTTGGGTTAGCCATTTTTCTACCTTGAAAAGAAGAAAGGCTTATTTAGCAGTTGCTCCTGTGGGCTGAACGGATTTCAAGAGATTTCAAGAGATTTGTCGTCTGTAAAGGTAAGTGTCATCAGTTAAATGATTTTTGGGATTGTGGTCGTCAGACGTAATAGAATTCTATTTTTCTGTGCATTTTCTAACTCGATCAGCTTATTCATGGCACCCACAAAATTGGTAGCAATATCCGACTATATCTGCCAGGGCTTACGTCACGTACAAATGAACCGTTAAAGCGCGCTCTGAAACGAAGCTGTGGAAAGGTCCGTGACTAACTCCAAATGAATCGCCTTCGTACTGAAGCAGATGAATACGCTTACGTAACATTTGATAGGGCCTTTATTCCGAGAATCTGCCTTGTAGAATAACGGTCCGCAAAAATCCACACCTGTTACATCAAAGCTTTGGAACTCTCAACTCTCTCGGTCGGAAGATCAGCCATAACTTGCTCCAGTAGACGAGGTTTAGTGCGAAAGCAGCGTATGCATTTGTTTAAATCCCTTAAAAGAGACCGAATACCACAGTGCAGGTACTTCTCATAAAAATGAATCACTATAGCCAAAGTGACGGGATGGCTTCTTGGAAGAATAATCGAATGGCATCTATCAAAATCCAGCAAAGAGTACCGCAGTCGTTCGTCAACACAAAGCAAACCAGCATCATCTACGCAAAAAGCAAGAGAGGCAAGCGGACTTGAGGGTGGGTCCAATCTGCGGGATTCAAACAAGCTCATATCTTCCTTAAACTCAGTAAGCTGGATGACGCGCAACAGCAGACAGGTTCCTCCTTGGAAATCCTGTACAGAAATGCCTTTGTGACGAATGCGGTGGCAAATTTTGCGGGAAACGAGTATGCAAACTTTCACAATAAAGCGATGTCTCTGAGTTGAGCCGTAGCTAATAAGATATTGGAGAGAAGTTCGATGGTTGCCCTTTCGTCCACAATAGCGATCGGCCAATCATCCTTGGAGCCACAAAGAAAAGGAGGGCCATGGGACCAAATGTGGGAATTCAATAGCTCAGTGGGAAGAGCACCTCTGGACAGAAGATCGGTTGGGTTGAATGCAGTAGCAACATAACGCTATTTCATTGCCTTGGTGAGCTCCTGTATGGAAGAGGCGTGGTTAGAAACAAACACTTAAATCGAGCATCTAAGAGATAATCTAAGAGTCTTTCTGAACCGACTGCCATCGTCGACTTTGACGTATGACTCCCATTCATTTTTGGGTACTCCTATCAAAGTCTCTGTGGTGTTTGAGAACCATTTCCCAAATTGAAACTAATTGAATGGAACGCCTCAAGGCCTACCCATAGGATTCTCCCAACAGCTTCACGCTGTGCTTGATTGGAAGACCAACTGAATAAGCAACTGATTCAAGACGAACGTGGTAGACTAAGTGGACCTCGCAATCGAGCTCCTCCTTAGTAGCTTGAACGATCGGCACAGTCAAGGCTCCCAGTTCCTATAATTGGCAGAGAAGTTAATCCAGGCGATCGTCAAAACTGCTTGTGGAGTCAGCAGAAATCATCTTACAGGTGATATCTATCATATGATATCTATCTGTGGTGAAATCAAGTCATCATCTATCCACAGAATATGTGGATAGGCGAGACTTCAGGTAAACATTAACCGATGCTCCATCCGTAGTGAATTCAACGTCTCCAAGGCCCGTAACTGATACAGACCATTTGGACCGATGAAGCTAAAGTTGGATGGCCAGCCGTGATGTGAACTTGTAAGCCGGAGTCAAGTAGCACTCGACACGGAAGGAAGGCTCCTGATCGCCCTTGGACGAGAATGTTGGCGGTTGGCAAGAACACTACTTCAGCGTGGCTACCCAGGGTCACAAACATATTAGCTGGCGGAGCCTGAGAGGTCAGATCCACATATTCATTGGCCGGATCCAAACCAAAAGCGAGAACGGAAGTAGTGCTGGATAATTGCTTGCAAGGATGCAACAAAGCATGATGTCGACGATTACACGTTAAGCAGCGGGAGGACGAGCATCCGTGGGATATGTTCTTCGACTTGAGGCAAACAAAGCAGAGGGCAAGATGCCGTACTTCATCGTAACTTTAGGCAAGAAGGCACGTGCATGTGCCAGGATGCCACACAGGACACACGAAGTAGGCGAAGCATTCCATGATCGATTATTAAATGGCCTACGTCGGCCCAGAATTCCGGCCACTCGGCATAGCCATCACTAAATGTTGGCATCGGCAACAGGGGCTATGAGGGAGCAGTCCTGTATGGAGTAGGTCAAATACCAGCACCAATGGTACCATCCAAAAGCGTAGAGTACGCAGCAACTCTCATAGAGCGCTTTGCAACCTCCACCTGGATGTCAACGTGCACGTCCGTGGCCAGCTGAGAGAATTTCTAATATAAATCACTTCCAATCTCTCTATAATTTAGCTCCTCCAATTCCTCCTGCAGCGTAGTGAATCGATCGCGCAGACGCTTCTCCATTGACTAGAGGATGGTTGAGTCGTCGATCCGCATAGCAGTCTTCACCTGATGCAGGACCTCCGTTTCCTGAAACGTCACCTTTGCTCGTCTTCGCAACATCCACTCCCTGTTTGAAGCAGCAGATCCAGTCGATTCAGCTCCAGACTTCATTATGTAAATGAAGTGCAAGTTTATAACAACAAAACAACAGAGTTTCCGTGGCAATTTTAATACTCATCACAATAACCAAACCGGGGTACGATCACTTCGGTCACCAAAATGTTAAGCTATTAATAGTTTTTAACAGCGGCCGAATAATTAAACTAGTTTTAGTTCAAATTTTCAATGCTTATTAGGGGTTCAATGTTACCCTAAAAATGCAGCCGTTCAAATTAATACCGAAAATACAAGTAAACAAAGATAAGCAATAGAAGCTCAAAACAATGCAGTTGTCTATCATTCCGTGGACGAGAGGCGAGGCGAAGGAAATGCACTCAAACACAAGATGAGCTAGACTGCAGAAGTTCTACGAAAGCTTCCAAAAGCACATGCGCTTCAAATACCAGCAAAGCGCATGCAAAAGAAACAAAGGGAGAAACAAACAAAATAGAACCTGCTGATAAAACTCTTTTAGATTAATTTAAAAAGTTTCGTCTTTGACTGCATTGACTGTTCTTTAAAAACCATCTACATCCAATAAAAACCAATGAGAAAGATCCAGGAAAATTGCTATGCAGTATTCTCGAATTTTGAATGTGCTACGTATGGTTGTTGTTCGATGGTTTGATGTACTTGGGTAAGCCCTTTATGTTTTATGATTCCATTATTTCCGGAGTTTCTTATGTTGAAATATTCTTTAAAGCTTGCGTATTGCACGGGCCCATTCCTTATGTGTCTTTCCTCAACAGCGATTCTATTCTATAAGTGTCCTTCAATAATTTAATCGATGGGGACTTTTAGTTTGATTCCTAATGACCTTCAATTCTTTGGTACTCTTTACTTGGTAGGTATAGTAGATACATTTTTCATTGTCGAGGTGCTAGGTATTACTGTCATTTTTAGGCCATTCAGATCACTGAGAATGGTGAATCTGTATATGATAGGGCATTGTTTTGCCAAAATATTTCCAAACCTTTAACAATCTTGAAAGCGCTGACCCTATTTGACTTTTGTGGGCTTAGTTTTCTTTGCATTTGCAATATAAAATATATTTGCATATAAAACTCTCGGAAACTCCGGTTGTTGTTTTGAAGGGTAGTGGGATGATCTTTATTATTATCTGAACATCGTTGCTAGAGCATGGGACGACGACGGCGGCAATGAACGGGAATAGTAGTGCGGAAGAAAGCGCGCGTTCCCTTTAAAAGTTCGGCACAAGTCATTTTTCTGAAATCATCCACATTTTTCTGAATCATTCTGATATCTCACAAAATTTTTTTATTTATTTTCAATTACTATTGTTTTTAATTTTCATGAGCGCAAATACTGAGCGACCCTAGCCGGTTTGTTCCCTTGGTTCTAGCCCGGTCATTCATTTGTGTTTTGGCGCAGAGGAAATGCAGGTGAACAACAACCATTGGTTGTAATTTTATAAGTTTTTTCATTTAAAAAGTGTTAACAAATGCCTTTTAATAAAAAACATCCTCAATTTTTTTCAGTTTTATATTATTTGTTTCACCATTAGCTGTAATCAAATGTTCCAATTACTCTGGTGAGCACCACCAATTTTAGTGAGTTGTGATTTTGTTTGTCAGGATGGTTGGCGGGTGAGTAATACGACGTTTACGAAATTACAAGTCGGAGACGTAATCTAATTTTAATGTTTAATATTTCATGCTTTGGGTTTTATGAAACGTTGCTCATTATCACTGTGTACATTGGCCGTTGTCGCAAAAAAGTATAGTTCTTTCGTCATCTTTTCTCGTCTATTGCTCTCCATTGAGTAATTTTGCATCACCACTTTCGGAATATTTAATCGACTCAATAAACCGACGCTTCCAGGTGTCACTTCCGGTTTCTAATTTAGAAGAAAGTTGACGAGAAAGGGACGACTCTAGAAGCGCTAACCTAGGAAGTAAAGTGAAGATGAACAGGCCCAAAGGAGTGGCGATAAAACCGGTGTTCAGTAACCAAAGCGCCGTAAAAACGATCCCAAGCGCCCATACGAAGACAAATTAGTAAAGGCCTTTAGCCTTCTTGTCAGAACCACCACGCAGAGAAAAGCTCGGCATGTCACTAACGTCATCTAGGCAAGGGGCATGACGCACAGCTAGATCTTAGGCATGGATACGCGAAAGAAGCATGGCAAGCTCGTCTTGCAAAGCAGGCTGTTATGGAGGTGACAAAGGCAAGAGAGAGCACAACGCATGCTCTAAAATATTTCATTAAGAAGGTATTAGTTGATAAGGAAAATGTTCGAGCGTATTCTAAGGAAACCATCAAAAGTTCGGACTTTACGCCATGTACACGGCTGGCCACTTTATCGCGTATATAGCAAAGCTGGCAGCAATGGCCAGGATTTCCTTACAGTCAAAACCAACTTCGTGGTCTCGGCTCCATCCTAGGAGCCATAACGACTCCTTGTCTTTATGAATTGGAGTAAAGAATTGAAGCCTGCATTCAATTCTCGATGGACTCGATGGCGGTAAAGCCATGGGAAAACGCTTATAGGCTGGTAGTGAAGAGGCTGTGCACAGGTACCCACCGACATGGGAATGCTGAAAAATATTTTGAGAATGCGGTTACTCCCTGCGAAACAATTCCCATGCAGGCTTTGAAGAAGTCGAGGCTGTAACGGAGGATGAGGTAGTGATAGTGGCAAGGTTTTTACCCACAAATAAAGCTCCGGACGCAAACTATATTCCAAGCCGAGCGCTAAGACTGGCTCTGCTTTTTGAACCTGCTCAACTTTGCTCGGTTATTTACCATTTACCTTTACACGGCAGGCGGAAGGCACGTTCCCTAGACGGTGGCAGGACTAGAAGCTCCTTTTGATTCTCAAACCAGTAATGCCACTATCGACTAAAACATGCTACGGGATGCCAACCGTGGCATTATTATGGTGCGTTTGTTTAAGGAAGCCTAATATTCGTCCATTTTCAAAAAGTTTCTCCTGCGTTTGAATTAATTTTTGTGCAAGAGTGTATTTGTGCAAAAAAGATATGAGGGTTGCCACAAAAATGCTTCTACTCCAATTCCGCTTTTATTTCACTTTACTGTGAAATAATAATTCTGTGTCAGAATTTATAAAAAAATATTAGATTCTGAGTCACAGCGAAAATTTTTGTGGGTAATTGCTTTCAGCGGAACCAGTTCTGCTATCGATTGTTTTGCACCCCTAATAATTTAATGTCGTAATTTACATTGTATATTGTAATTCGTATATTAACGAAACTATTTTTATTTCAGACAGTTCACATCGAAATTGGATTAATCAAAAAACATCGAAGAAAGCGCAGCGTTTATATGGACTGCACCGAGAATGATCATGATATGCGATGCTGTAGATATCCACTTAAAGTAAACTTTACAAGCTTTGGGTGGCATTTTGTTGTGGCACCAACGTCCTTTGATGCATATTTTTGTAGCGGTGATTGCAGAGTTGGATACTTAGAACACTATCCTCATACCCACTTGGCCGCGTTGACAACTTCAGCTACGCCGTGTTGTTCTCCAACTAAAATGAGTTCCTTAAGCTTGCTGTATTTCGACGACAATCATAATCTAGTGTTAAGTGTTATTCCAAATATGTCTGTAGAGGGTTGTAGCTGCTCTTAAACCATGACTTTACAAAGATTATTTGTAAATTTTTATCGATTGAATAAAAAAATACCTAAACTGGAATAACCAAATCTGCATTGTCCTTTTGTTATAAGTCTTTTTAGTATTGTTGAATAGTTCTTGCAGATTAAACTATTCGTGGTATAACTAACAACATAGTCTCCTGACGCAAGTTCCTCCCATTGTACCATAGAGGAAGTTAACACTAGCTAATTTTTCATGTTAAAAATCGAATATTGTTATTGTTGTACAAAATTTAAAGTTACATAAAAAGATAATTAGCTCAAATTAAAATAGTTCATAAAATCTCCTTGCTCCCCATTTGCTGAAAATAAGAAAAATTAGTTTTGGTTACATTAATTTTTTGTATGAAAGCAATCGTTTGAAAAAAAACTCCCAAAAATGATTTTTTTTTTTTTTCCTATTGCTCCGCTTGGGAGCTTAAGGCCCAAAAATGCATACGCTACAAAAACAACAAAGCGCATGCGAATCCAAAAGAATCAAAGAAAATGAAACTGCTGATAACGAGCAATTAGTTACAAACCGCTGCGGCTAGTTACACTGAGGGATCAAATTTTGGAGAATTACAATAATTAATGCTGGCCCAAGACCCACCATCCTCCCCCGTTGGAAATTCAATTTTCAACAAAACTCCGCAGGGGCATGGGACAGCTCCATCAGATAATCTTACTCGTGATTCCAAGGTCTATAATTTTTGGTTGCAGGCTGTCGTGTCCACTTAGAACCAGAGTCATCCAGTAAGCACTTGATCCAAATCCTGGGAAAAGACGGCACTTATTAAAACATAAGTATCGGCAGTACGGTTAAGGGCGATTGTAGGTTCGGAGCCTTCACGGCTGGGACCGCAGCCACCTTGGCTGCTGCAGACGACGGCAGCAGCGACACGAACTACCTCCCCCATTGGAAGAGTGCCGGTTTATAGTCCAGAATATAGCGACTTGGAAATAGCGGTCAATAGTGGATAGCGGGGGCATCGATTCCAGATTTTCACGATCATTGCTCAGGTTTCGTTCCAGTTTCAAACCACTAAAATCCGATACGATGTCGCGGTATACAGGCGGTGGTTAGCCATGCTTGTCCAGTGGCGAACATTTTTCCAACAGGCCACTTTTAATCCTCATAGCCGCTGTGGTTGGTTCTGTCATTGACGGAGCACACTCCGTCGACCCTAACGGAATGTGCAACTTTACAAACGCTCCAGTGCCATGATGGTGAAATCCTTCTTCTGCACAGCAGCATTGACTTTATGATGCAGGGCTTCCATCTCCTTGTAGATAACCTCTGCTCATCTCCGCAGAAACCCTTCCCAGCTTGTTGCTACAGTGACACTATCTACGTCTCCAATCTCCATTATGTAAGGGTTCAAGGCAATAGGATACAACAACAACAAGTCCTCACGAGGCCTTTTATTTGTCGAATAATCCACGGCACCTTTTTAACGATCGCAACAACAACAGGTGCGTTCACTTTAGGTTACCAAATGTAACGCTACCAGATTTTTGATAGGTTCAATCAATAAGCCACGGATTCTATATTCGATTTCAGTTTTTATTTGGGGTTAATTCGATAATAATTCGCCTAATATAACAAGGTTCAAGTGAATAACAAAGATCTTGGGCACAAAGCGCCTAAAAGTGCATGCGCTATAAAGAACAAAAAAGCTCGTGCGAATTAAAGAAAATGAAACTGCTGATGACGAGCAATTAGAGGACCGCAGGGCTAGTTTCACTTAGAGAACTAATTTTGGAAAAAAAATAAAAAATGCTGGCCCAACACTGGTCATTAATGTGCTTTGCACTTCATTTCAAGTAAAACAGGTTGCGCTTATTAACAAAGAAAAGTTGGTAAATGCGATCAAACTTTCAGACTTTTGAGTCATACTGCAAAGTGGTTCCGTGGTTGATCGTGACCTTGATCGTGACCTTGATCGTGACCTTTGACCTTTGACCTTTGGCCATGTCCTTGAGCTTGAGGTTGACCTTTGACCGTTGACCTTTGACCTTTGACCTTTGACCTTTGACCTTTGACCTTGACCTTGACCTTGACCTTTGACCGTGACCTTTGACCTTTGACCTTTAACCTTTGACCTTCACCTTGACCTTGACCTTTTACCTTTGACCTTTGACCTCTGACCTTTGACCGTTGACCTTTGACCTTGACCTTGACCTTGACCTTGACCTTGACCTTGACCTTGACCGTGACCTTTGACCTTTGACCTTTGACGTTTGACCTTTGACCTTCGACCTTTGACCTTTGACCGTTGACCTTTGACCTTGACCTTGACCGTGACCTTGATCGTGACCTTGATCGTGACATTTGACCTTTGACCTTTGACCTTTGACGTTTGACCTTTGACCTTTGACCTTTGACCGTTGACCTTTGACCTTGACCTTGACCTTGACCTTGACCGTGACCTTTGACCTTTGACCTTTGACCTTTGACGTTTGACTTTGACCTTGACCTTGACCTTGACCTTGACCTTGACCTTGACCTTGACCTTGACCTTGACCTTTGACCTTTGACCTTTGACCTTTGACCTTCGACCTTTGACCTTTGACCTTTGGC
This sequence comes from Drosophila monieri, assembly GCA_035047585.1. NCBI lineage: Eukaryota > Metazoa > Arthropoda > Insecta > Diptera > Drosophilidae > Drosophila > Drosophila monieri. Next base: position 2,064,598 of record JAWNPJ010000069.1, read on the forward strand.
CATGACCTTGAGCTTGACCTTGCCCTTGAACTTGACCTTTGACCTTTGACCTTGACCTTGACCTTGACCTTGACCTTGACCTTGACCTTGACCTTGACCTTGACCTTGACCTTGACCTTGACCTTGACCTTGACCTTGACCTTGACCTTGACCTTGACCTTTGACCGTGACCTTTGACCTTTAACCTTTAACCTTTGACCTTCACCTTGACCTTGACCTTGACCTTTTACCTTTGACCTTTGACCTCTGACCTTTGACCTTTGACCTTTGACCGTTGACCGTTGACCTTTGACCTTTGACCTTGACCTTGACCTTGACCTTGACCTTGACCTTGACCTTGACCTTTGACCTTTGACCTTTGACCTTTGACCTTCGACCTTTGACCTTTGACCTTTGACCTTCGGCCATGACCTTGACCTTTGACCGTTGACATTTGACCTTTGACCTTCGGCCATGACCTTGACCTTTGACCGTTGACCTTTGACCTTTGTCCTTTGACCTTTGACCTTTGACCTTTTACCTTGACCTTGACCTTGATCGTGACCTGGATCGTGACCTTGATCGTGACCTTTGACCTTTGGCCATGACCTTGAGCTTGACCTTTGACCGTTGACCTTTGACCTTTGACCTTGAACTTGACCTTGACCTTTGACCGTGACCTTTGACCTTTGACCTTGACCGTGACCTTTGACCTTTGACCTTGACCTTGACCTTGACCTTGACCTTGACCTTGACCTTGACCTTGACATTTTGACCTTCACCTTGACCTTGACCTTGACCTTGACCTTGACCTTGCCCTTGACCTTGACCTTGACCTTGACCTTGACCTTGACCTTGACCTTGACCTTGACCTTGACCTTGACCTTGACCTTGACCTTGACCTTGACCTTGACCTTGACCTTGACCTTGACCTTGACCTTGACCTTGACCTTGACCTTGACCTTGACCTTGACTTTGACCTTGACCTTGACCTTGACCTTGACCTTGACCTTGACCTTGACCTTGACCTTGACCTTGACCTTGACCTTGACCTTTGACCTTTGACCTTTGACCTTTGACCTTGACCTTGACCTTGACCTTTGACCTTTGACCTTTGACCTTTGACCTTTGACCTTGACCTTGACCTTGACCTTTGACCTTGACCTTTGACCTTGACTTTTGACCTTTGACCTTTGACCTTTGACCTTGACCTTGACCTTTGACCTTTGACCTTTAACCTTTGACCTTTGTCCTTTGACCTATGACCTTTGACCTTTTGACCTTTGACCTTTGACCTTTGACCTTTGACCTTTGTCCTTTGACCTTTGACCTTTTGACCTTGACCTTGACCTTTGACCTTGACCTTTGACCTTGACCTTGACCTTGACCTTTGACGTTTGACCTTTTACCTTGACCTTGACCTTGATCGTGACCTTGATCGTGACCTTTGACCTTTGACCTTTGGCCATGAGCTTGAGCTTGACCTTTGACCGTTTACCTTTGAACTTTGACCTTTGACCTTTGACCTTTGACCTTGAACTTGACCTTTACCTTTGACCGTGACCTTTGACCTTTGACATTTAACCTTTGACCTTCACCTTGACCTTGACCTTTGACCTTTGACCTTTGACCGTTGACCTTTGACCTTGACCTTGACCGTGACCTTTGACCTTTGACGTTTGACTATTGACCTTCGACCTTTGACCTTTGACTTTTGACCGTTGACCGTTGACCTTTGACCTTGACCTTGACCTTGACCTTGATCGTGACCTTGATCGTGACCTTTGACCTTTGGCCATGACCTTGAGCTTGACCTTTGACCGTTGACCTTTGAACTTTGACCTTTGACCTTTGACCTTTGACCTTGAACTTGACCTTGACCTTTGACCGTGACCTTTGACCTTTGACATTTAACCTTTGACCTTCACCTTGACCTTGACCTTTGACCTTTGACCTTTGACCGTTGACCTTTGACCTTGACCTTGACCGTGACCTTTGACCTTTGACCTTTGACCTTTGACCTTTGACCTTTGACGTTTGACTATTGACCTTCGACCTTTGACCTTTGACTTTTGACCGTTGACCTTTGACCTTTGACCTTTTACCTTGACCTTGACCTTGATCGTGACCTTGATCGTGACCTTGATCGTGACCTTTGACCTTTGGCCATGACCTTGAGCTTGACCTTTGACCGTTGACCTTTGACCTTTGACCTTTGACCTTGAACTTGACCTTGACCTTTGACCGTGACCTTTGACCTTTGACCTTGACCGTGACCTTTGACCTTTGACCTTGACCTTGACCTTGACCTTGACCTTGACCTTGACCTTGACCTTGACCTTGACCTTGACCTTGACCTTGACCTTGACCTTGCCCTTGACCTTGACCTTGACCTTGACGTTGACCTTGACCTTGACCTTGACCTTGACCTTGACCTTGACCTTGACCTTGACCTTGACCTTGACCTTGACCTTGACCTTGACCTTGACCTTGACCTTGACCTTGACCTTGACCTTGACCTTGACCTTGACCTTGACCTTGGCCTTGACCTTGACCTTGACCTTGACCTTTGACCTTTGACCTTTGACCTTTGACCTTGACCTTGACCTTGACCTTGACCTTTGACCTTTGACCTTTGACCTTTGACCTTGACCTTGACCTTGACCTTTGACCTTGACCTTTGACCTTGACTTTTGACCTTTGACCTTTGACCTTGACCTTGACCTTTGACCTTTGACCTTTAACCTTTGACCTTTGTCCTTTGACCTTTGACCTTTGACCTTTTGACCTTTGACCTTTGACCTTTGACCTTTGTCCTTTGACCTTTGACCTTTTGACCTTGACCTTGACCTTTGACCTTGACCTTTGACCTTGACCTTGACCTTTGACGTTTGACCTTTTACCTTGACCTTGACCTTGATCGTGACCTTGATCGTGACCTTTGACCTTTGACCTTTGACCTTTGGCCATGAGCTTGAGCTTGACCTTTGACCGTTTACCTTTGAACTTTGACCTTTGACCTTTGACCTTTGACCTTGAACTTGACCTTTACCTTTGACCGTGACCTTTGACCTTTGACATTTAACCTTTGACCTTCACCTTGACCTTGACCTTTGACCTTTGACCTTTGACCGTTGACCTTTGACCTTGACCTTGACCGTGACCTTTGACCTTTGACGTTTGACTATTGACCTTCGACCTTTGACCTTTGACTTTTGACCGTTGACCGTTGACCTTTGACCGTGACCTTGACCTTGACCTTGATCGTGACCTTGATCGTGACCTTTGACCTTTGGCCATGACCTTGAGCTTGACCTTTGACCATTGACCTTTGAACTTTGACCTTTGACCTTTGACCTTGAACTTGACCTTGACCTTTGACCGTGACCTTTGACCTTTGACATTTAACCTTTGACCTTCACCTTGACCTTGACCTTTGACCTTTGACCTTTGACCGTTGACCTTTGACCTTGACCTTGACCGTGACCTTTGACCTTTGACCTTTGACCTTTGACCTTTGACCTTTGACCTTTGACCTTTGACCTTTGACGTTTGACTATTGACCTTCGACCTTTGACCTTTGACTTTTGACCGTTGACCGTTGACCTTTGACCTTGACCTTGACCTTGACCTTGACCGTGACCTTTGACCTTTGACCTTTGACCTTTGACGTTTGACTATTGACCTTCGACCTTTGACCTTTGACTTTTGACCGTTGACCGTTGACCTTTGACCTTGACCTTGACCTTGACCTTTGACCTTTGACCTTTGACGTTTGACCTTCGACCTTTGACCTTTGACCTTTGGCCATGACCTTTGACCTTGACCTTGACCTTGACCTTGACCTTGACCTTGACCTTGACCTTGACCTTGACCTTGACCTTGACCTTGACCTTGACCTTGACCTTGACCTTGACCTTGACCTTGACCTTGACCTTGACCTTGACCTTGACCTTGACCTTGACCTTGACCTTGACCTTTGACCTTTGACCTTGACCGTGACCTTTGACCTTTGACCTTTAACCTTTGACCTTCACCTTGACCTTGACCTTTGACCTTTGACCTTTGACCTTTGACCGTTGACCTTTGACCTTGACCTTGACCGTGACCTTTGACCTTTGACCTTTGACCTTTGACCTTTGACCTTTGACGTTTGACGTTGACAATTTTCAACAAAACTCCGCAGGGGCATGGGACAGCTCCATCAGATAATCTTACTCGTGATTCCAAGGTCTATAATTTTTGTTTGCAGGCTGTCGTGTCCACTTAGAACCAGAGTCATCCAGTAAGCACTTGATCCAAATCCTGGGAAAAGACGGCACTTATTAAAACATAAGTATCGGCAGTACGGTTAAGGGCGATTGTAGGTTCGGAGCCTTCACGGCTGGGACCGCAGCCACCTTGGCTGCTGCAGACGACGGCAGCAGCGACACGAACTACCTCCCCCATTGGAAGAGTGCCGGTTTATAGTCCAGAATATAGCGACTTGGAAATAGCGGTCAATAGTGGATAGCGGGGGCATCGATTCCAGATTTTCACGATCATTGCTCAGGTTTCGTTCCAGTTTCAAACCACTAAAATCCGATACGATGTCGCGGTATACAGGCGGTGGTTAGCCATGCTTGTCCAGTGGCGAACATTTTTCCAACAGGCCACTTTTAATCCTCATAGCCGCTGTGGTTGGTTCTGTCATTGACGGAGCACACTCCGTCGACCCTAACGGAATGTGCAACTTTACAAACGCTCCAGTGCCATGATGGTGAAATCCTTCTTCTGCACAGCAGCATTGACTTTATGATGCAGGGCTTCCATCTCCTTGTAGATAACCTCTGCTCATCTCCGCAGAAACCCTTCCCAGCTTGTTGCTACAGTGACACTATCTACGTCTCCAATCTCCATTATGTAAGGGTTCAAGGCAATAGGATACAACAACAACAAGTCCTCACGAGGCCTTTTATTTGTCGAATAATCCACGGCACCTTTTTAACGATCGCAACAACAACAGGTGCGTTCACTTTAGGTTACCAAATGTAACGCTACCAGATTTTTGATAGGTTCAATCAATAAGCCACGGATTCTATATTCGATTTCAGTTTTTATTTGGGGTTAATTCGATAATAATTCGCCTAATATAACAAGGTTCAAGTGAATAACAAAGATCTTGGGCACAAAGCGCCTAAAAGTGCATGCGCTATAAAGAACAAAAAAGCTCGTGCGAATTAAAGAAAATGAAACTGCTGATGACGAGCAATTAGAGGACCGCAGGGCTAGTTTCACTTAGAGAACTAATTTTGGAAAAAAAATAAAAAATGCTGGCCCAACACTGGTCATTAATGTGCTTTGCACTTCATTTCAAGTAAAACAGGTTGCGCTTATTAACAAAGAAAAGTTGGTAAATGCGATCAAACTTTCAGACTTTTGAGTCATACTGCAAAGTGGTTCCGTGGTTGATCGTGACCTTGATCGTGACCTTGATCGTGACCTTTGACCTTTGACCTTTGGCCATGTGCTTGAGCTTGAGGTTGACCTTTGACCGTTGACCTTTGACCTTTGACCTTTGACCTTTGACCTTTGACCTTGACCTTGACCTTGACCTTTGACCGTGACCTTTGACCTTTGACCTTTAACCTTTGACCTTCACCTTGACCTTGACCTTTTACCTTTGACCTTTGACCTCTGACCTTTGACCGTTGACCTTTGACCTTGACCTTGACCTTGACCTTGACCTTGACCTTGACCTTGACCGTGACCTTTGACCTTTGACCTTTGACGTTTGACCTTTGACCTTCGACCTTTGACCTTTGACCGTTGACCTTTGACCTTGACCTTGACCGTGACCTTGATCGTGACCTTGATCGTGACCTTTGACCTTTGACCTTTGACCTTTGACCTTTGACCTTTGACGTTTGACCTTTGACCTTCGACCTTTGACCTTTGACCGTTGACCTTTGACCTTTGACCTTTGACGTTTGACGTTGACAATTTTCAACAAAACTCCGCAGGGGCATGGGACAGCTCCATCAGATAATCTTACTCGTGATTCCAAGGTCTATAATTTTTGTTTGCAGGCTGTCGTGTCCACTTAGAACCAGAGTCATCCAGTAAGCACTTGATCCAAATCCTGGGAAAAGACGGCACTTATTAAAACATAAGTATCGGCAGTACGGTTAAGGGCGATTGTAGGTTCGGAGCCTTCACGGCTGGGACCGCAGCCACCTTGGCTGCTGCAGACGACGGCAGCAGCGACACGAACTACCTCCCCCATTGGAAGAGTGCCGGTTTATAGTCCAGAATATAGCGACTTGGAAATAGCGGTCAATAGTGGATAGCGGGGGCATCGATTCCAGATTTTCACGATCATTGCTCAGGTTTCGTTCCAGTTTCAAACCACTAAAATCCGATACGATGTCGCGGTATACAGGCGGTGGTTAGCCATGCTTGTCCAGTGGCGAACATTTTTCCAACAGGCCACTTTTAATCCTCATAGCCGCTGTGGTTGGTTCTGTCATTGACGGAGCACACTCCGTCGACCCTAACGGAATGTGCAACTTTACAAACGCTCCAGTGCCATGATGGTGAAATCCTTCTTCTGCACAGCAGCATTGACTTTATGATGCAGGGCTTCCATCTCCTTGTAGATAACCTCTGCTCATCTCCGCAGAAACCCTTCCCAGCTTGTTGCTACAGTGACACTATCTACGTCTCCAATCTCCATTATGTAAGGGTTCAAGGCAATAGGATACAACAACAACAAGTCCTCACGAGGCCTTTTATTTGTCGAATAATCCACGGCACCTTTTTAACGATCGCAACAACAACAGGTGCGTTCACTTTAGGTTACCAAATGTAACGCTACCAGATTTTTGATAGGTTCAATCAATAAGCCACGGATTCTATATTCGATTTCAGTTTTTATTTGGGGTTAATTCGATAATAATTCGCCTAATATAACAAGGTTCAAGTGAATAACAAAGATCTTGGGCACAAAGCGCCTAAAAGTGCATGCGCTATAAAGAACAAAAAAGCTCGTGCGAATTAAAGAAAATGAAACTGCTGATGACGAGCAATTAGAGGACCGCAGGGCTAGTTTCACTTAGAGAACTAATTTTGGAAAAAAAATAAAAAATGCTGGCCCAACACTGGTCATTAATGTGCTTTGCACTTCATTTCAAGTAAAACAGGTTGCGCTTATTAACAAAGAAAAGTTGGTAAATGCGATCAAACTTTCAGACTTTTGAGTCATACTGCAAAGTGGTTCCGTGGTTGATCGTGACCTTGATCGTGACCTTGATCGTGACCTTTGACCTTTGACCTTTGGCCATGTGCTTGAGCTTGAGGTTGACCTTTGACCGTTGACCTTTGACCTTTGACCTTTGACCTTTGACCTTTGACCTTGACCTTGACCTTGACCTTTGACCGTGACCTTTGACCTTTGACCTTTAACCTTTGACCTTCACCTTGACCTTGACCTTTTACCTTTGACCTTTGACCTCTGACCTTTGACCGTTGACCTTTGACCTTGACCTTGACCTTGACCTTGACCTTGACCTTGACCTTGACCGTGACCTTTGACCTTTGACCTTTGACGTTTGACCTTTGACCTTCGACCTTTGACCTTTGACCGTTGACCTTTGACCTTGACCTTGACCGTGACCTTGATCGTGACCTTGATCGTGACCTTTGACCTTTGACCTTTGACCTTTGACCTTTGACGTTTGACCTTTGACCTTCGACCTTTGACCTTTGACCGTTGACCTTTGACCTTGACCTTGACCTTGACCTTGACCTTGACCGTGACCTTTGACCTTTGACCTTTGACCTTTGACCTTTGACGTTTGACCTTGACCTTGACCTTGACCTTGACCTTGACCTTGACCTTGACCTTGACCTTGACCTTGACCTTTGACCTTTGACCTTCGACCTTTGACCTTTGACCTTTGGCCATGACCTTGAGCTTGACCTTGACCTTGAACTTGACCTTTGACCTTTGACCTTGACCTTGACCTTGACCTTGACCTTGACCTTGACCTTGACCTTGACCTTGACCTTGACCTTGACCTTGACCTTGACCTTGACCTTGACCTTGACCTTGACCTTGACCTTGACCTTGACCTTTGACCGTGACCTTTGACCTTTAACCTTTAACCTTTGACCTTCACCTTGACCTTGACCTTGACCTTTTACCTTTGACCTTTGACCTCTGACCTTTGACCTTTGACCGTTGACCGTTGACCTTTGACCTTTGACCTTGACCTTGACCTTGACCTTGACCTTGACCTTTGACCTTTGACCTTTGACCTTTGACCTTCGACCTTTGACCTTTGACCTTGACCTTGACCTTTGACCTTTGACCTTTGACCTTTGACCTTCGACCTTTGACCTTTGACCTTCGGCCATGACCTTGACCTTTGACCGTTGACCTTTGACCTTTGACCTTTGACCTTCGGCCATGACCTTGACCTTTGACCGTTGACCTTTGACCTTTGTCCTTTGACCTTTGACCTTTGACCTTTTACCTTGACCTTGACCTTGATCGTGACCTTGATCGTGACCTTTGACCTTTGGCCATGACCTTGAGCTTGACCTTTGACCGTTGACCTTTGACCTTTGACCTTTGACCTTGAACTTGACCTTGACCTTTGACCGTGACCTTTGACCTTTGACCTTGACCGTGACCTTTGACCTTTGACCTTGACCTTGACCTTGACCTTGACCTTGACCTTGCCCTTGACCTTGACCTTGACCTTGACCTTGACCTTGACCTTGACCTTGACCTTGCCCTTGACCTTGACCTTGACCTTGACCTTGACCTTGACCTTGACCTTGACCTTGACCTTGACCTTGACCTTGACCTTGACCTTGACCTTGACCTTGACCTTGACCTTGACCTTGACCTTGACCTTGACCTTGACCTTGACCTTGACCTTGACCTTGACCTTGACCTTGACCTTGACCTTGACCTTGACCTTGACCTTGACCTTGACCTTGACCTTGACCTTGACCTTGACCTTGACCTTGACCTTGACCTTGACCTTGACCTTGACCTTGACCTTGACCTTGGCCTTGACCTTGACCTTTGACCTTTGACCTTTAACCTTTGACCTTTGTCCTTTGACCTTTGACCTTTGACCTTTTGACCTTTGACCTTTGACCTTTGACCTTTGACCTTTGTCCTTTGACCTATGACCTTTTGACCTTGACCTTGACCTTTGACCTTGACCTTTGACCTTGACCTTGACCTTTGACGTTTGACCTTTTACCTTGACCTTGACCTTGATCGTGACCTTGATCGTGACCTTTGACCTTTGACCTTTGGCCATGAGCTTGAGCTTGACCTTTGACCGTTTACCTTTGAACTTTGACCTTTGACCTTTGACCTTTGACCTTGAACTTGACCTTTACCTTTGACCGTGACCTTTGACCTTTGACATTTAACCTTTGACCTTCACCTTGACCTTGACCTTTGACCTTTGACCTTTGACCTTTGACCGTTGACCTTTGACCTTGACCTTGACCTTGACCGTGACCTTTGACCTTTGACGTTTGACTATTGACCTTCGACCTTTGACCTTTGACTTTTGACCGTTGACCGTTGACCTTTGACCTTGACCTTGACCTTGACCTTGACCTTGATCGTGACCTTGATCGTGACCTTTGACCTTTGGCCATGACCTTGAGCTTGACCTTTGACCGTTGACCTTTGAACTTTGACCTTTGACCTTTGACCTTGAACTTGACCTTGACCTTTGACCGTGACCTTTGACCTTTGACATTTAACCTTTGACCTTCACCTTGACCTTGACCTTTGACCTTTGACCTTTGACCGTTGACCTTTGACCTTGACCTTGACCTTTGACCTTTGACCTTTGACCTTTGACCTTTGACCTTTGACCTTTGACCTTTGACCTTTGACCTTTGACCTTTGACCTTTGACGTTTGACTATTGACCTTCGACCTTTGACCTTTGACTTTTGACCGTTGACCGTTGACCTTTGACCTTGACCTTGACCTTGACCTTGACCGTGACCTTTGACCTTTGACCTTTGACCTTTGACCTTTGACCTTTGACGTTTGACTATTGACCTTCGACCTTTGACCTTTGACTTTTGACCGTTGACCGTTGACCTTTGACCTTGACCTTGACCTTGACCTTTGACCTTTGACCTTTGACGTTTGACCTTCGACCTTTGACCTTTGACCTTTGGCCATGACCTTTGACCTTGACCTTGACCTTGAACTCTACCTTGACCTTGACCTTGACCTTGACCTTGACCTTGACCTTGACCTTGACCTTGACCTTGACCTTGACCTTGACCTTGACCTTGACCTTGACCTTGACCTTGACCTTGACCTTGACCTTGACCTTGACCTTGACCTTGACCTTGACCTTGACCTTTGACCTTTGACCTTGACCGTGACCTTTGACCTTTGACCATTAACCTTTGACCTTCACCTTGACCTTGACCTTTGACCTTTGACCTTTGACCTTTGACCGTTGACCTTTGACCTTGACCTTGACCGTGACCTTTGACCTTTGACCTTTGACCTTTGACGTTTGACTATTGACCTTCGACCTTTGACCTTTGACCGTTGACCTTTGACCTTGACCTTGACCTTGACCTTTGACCTTTGACCTTTGACGTTTGACCTTCGACCTTTGACCTTTGGCCATGACTTTGAGCTTGACCTTTGACCGTTGACCTTTGACCTTTGACCTTTGACCTTTGACCTTTGACCTTTGACCTTGACCTTGACCTTAACCTTTGACCGTGACCTTTGACCTTTGACCCTTGACCTTGACCTTTGACCTTTGACGTTTGACGTTTGACCTTTGACCTTGACCTTTGACCTTTGACCTTGACCTTGACCTTGACCTTGACCTTGACCTTGACCTTGACCTTGACCTTGACCTTGACCTTGACCTTGACCTTGACCTTGACCTTGACCTTGACCTTGACCTTGACCTTGACCTTAACTTTGACCTTGACCTTGACCTTGACCTTGACCTTGACCTTGACCTTGACCTTGACCTTGACCTTGACCTTGACCTTGACCTTGACCTTGACCTTGACCTTGACCTTGACCTTGACCTTGACCTTGACCTTGACCTTGACCTTGACCTTGACCTTGACCTTGACCTTGACCTTGACCTTGACCTTGACCTTGACCTTGACCTTGACCTTGACCTTGACCTTGACCTTGACCTTGACCTTGACCTTGACCTTGACCTTGACCTTGACCTTGACCTTGACCTTGACCTTGACCTTGACCTTGGCCTTGACCTTGACCTTTGACCTTTGACCTTTAACCTTTGACCTTTGTCCTTTGACCTTTGACCTTTGACCTTTTGACCTTTGACCTTTGACCTTTGACCTTTGACCTTTGTCCTTTGACCTTTGACCTTTTGACCTTGACCTTGACCTTTGACCTTGACCTTTGACCTTGACCTTGACCTTTGACGTTTGACCTTTTACCTTGACCTTGACCTTGATCGTGACCTTGATCGTGACCTTTGACCTTTGACCTTTGGCCATGAGCTTGAGCTTGACCTTTGACCGTTTACCTTTGAACTTTGACCTTTGACCTTTGACCTTTGACCTTGAACTTGACCTTTACCTTTGACCGTGACCTTTGACCTTTGACATTTAACCTTTGACCTTCACCTTGACCTTGACCTTTGACCTTTGACCTTTGACCTTTGACCTTTGACCGTTGACCTTTGACCTTGACCTTGACCTTGACCGTGACCTTTGACCTTTGACGTTTGACTATTGACCTTCGACCTTTGACCTTTGACTTTTGACCGTTGACCGTTGACCTTTGACCTTGACCTTGACCTTGACCTTGATCGTGACCTTGATCGTGACCTTTGACCTTTGGCCATGACCTTGAGCTTGACCTTTGACCGTTGACCTTTGACCTTTGACCTTTGACCTTTGACCTTTGACCTTGACCTTGACCTTAACCTTTGACCGTTGACCTTTGACCTTTGACCTTTGACCTTTGACATTTAACCTTTGACCTTCACCTTGACCTTGACCTTTGACCTTTGACCTTTGACCGTTGACCTTTGACCTTGACCTTGACCGTGACCTTTGACCTTTGACCTTTGACCTTTGACCTTTGACCTTTGACCTTTGACCTTTGACCTTTGACCTTTGACCTTTGACGTTTGACTATTGACCTTCGACCTTTGACCTTTGACTTTTGACCGTTGACCGTTGACCTTTGACCTTGACCTTGACCTTGACCTTGACCGTGACCTTTGACCTTTGACCTTTGACCGTTGACCTTTGACCTTTGACCTTTGACCTTTGACATTTAACCTTTGACCTTCACCTTGACCTTGACCTTTGACCTTTGACCTTTGACCGTTGACCTTTGACCTTGACCTTGACCGTGACCTTTGACCTTTGACCTTTGACCTTTGACCTTTGACCTTTGACGTTTGACCTTTGACCTTTGACCTTTGACCTTGAACTTGACCTTTACCTTTGACCGTGACCTTTGACCTTTGACATTTAACCTTTGACCTTCACCTTGACCTTGACCTTTGACCTTTGACCTTTGACCTTTGACCGTTGACCTTTGACCTTGACCTTGACCTTGACCGTGACCTTTGACCTTTGACGTTTGACTATTGACCTTCGACCTTTGACCTTTGACTTTTGACCGTTGACCGTTGACCTTTGACCTTGACCTTGACCTTGACCTTGACCTTGACCTTGATCGTGACCTTGATCGTGACCTTTGACCTTTGGCCATGACCTTGAGCTTGACCTTTGACCGTTGACCTTTGAACTTTGACCTTTGACCTTTGACCTTGAACTTGACCTTGACCTTTGACCGTGACCTTTGACCTTTGACATTTAACCTTTGACCTTCACCTTGACCTTGACCTTTGACCTTTGACCTTTGACCGTTGACCTTTGACCTTGACCTTGACCTTTGACCTTTGACCTTTGACCTTTGACCTTTGACCTTTGACCTTTGACCTTTGACCTTTGACCTTTGACCTTTGACCTTTGACCTTTGACGTTTGACTATTGACCTTCGACCTTTGACCTTTGACTTTTGACCGTTGACCGTTGACCTTTGACCTTGACCTTGACCTTGACCTTGACCGTGACCTTTGACCTTTGACCTTTGACCTTGGACCTTTGACCTTTGACTATTGACCTTCGACCTTTGACCTTTGACTTTTGACCGTTGACCGTTGACCTTTGACCTTGACCTTGACCTTGACCTTTGACCTTTGACCTTTGACGTTTGACCTTCGACCTTTGACCTTTGACCTTTGGCCATGACCTTTGACCTTGACCTTGACCTTGAACTCTACCTTGACCTTGACCTTGACCTTGACCTTGACCTTGACCTTGACCTTGACCTTGACCTTGACCTTGACCTTGACCTTGACCTTGACCTTGACCTTGACCTTGACCTTGACCTTGACCTTGACCTTGACCTTGACCTTGACCTTGACCTTGACCTTTGACCTTTGACCTTGACCGTGACCTTTGACCTTTGACCATTAACCTTTGACCTTCACCTTGACCTTGACCTTTGACCTTTGACCTTTGACCTTTGACCGTTGACCTTTGACCTTGACCTTGACCGTGACCTTTGACCTTTGACCTTTGACCTTTGACGTTTGACTATTGACCTTCGACCTTTGACCTTTGACCGTTGACCTTTGACCTTGACCTTGACCTTGACCTTTGACCTTTGACCTTTGACGTTTGACCTTCGACCTTTGACCTTTGGCCATGACTTTGAGCTTGACCTTTGACCGTTGACCTTTGACCTTTGACCTTTGACCTTTGACCTTTGACCTTTGACCTTGACCTTGACCTTAACCTTTGACCGTGACCTTTGACCTTTGACCCTTGACCTTGACCTTTGACCTTTGACGTTTGACGTTTGACCTTTGACCTTGACCTTTGACCTTTGACCTTGACCTTGACCTTGACCTTGACCTTGACCTTGACCTTGACCTTGACCTTGACCTTGACCTTGACCTTGACCTTGACCTTGACCTTGACCTTGACCTTAACTTTGACCTTGACCTTGACCTTGACCTTGACCTTGACCTTGACCTTGACCTTGACCTTGACCTTGACCTTGACCTTGACCTTGACCTTGACCTTGACCTTGACCTTGACCTTGACCTTGACCTTGACCTTGACCTTGACCTTGACCTTGACCTTGACCTTGACCTTGACCTTGACCTTGACCTTGACCTTGACCTTGACCTTGACCTTGACCTTGACCTTGACCTTGACCTTGACCTTGACCTTGACCTTGACCTTGACCTTGACCTTGACCTTGACCTTGACCTTGACCTTGACCTTGACCTTGACCTTGACCTTGGCCTTGACCTTGACCTTTGACCTTTGACCTTTAACCTTTGACCTTTGTCCTTTGACCTTTGACCTTTGACCTTTTGACCTTTGACCTTTGACCTTTGACCTTTGACCTTTGTCCTTTGACCTTTGACCTTTTGACCTTGACCTTGACCTTTGACCTTGACCTTTGACCTTGACCTTGACCTTTGACGTTTGACCTTTTACCTTGACCTTGACCTTGATCGTGACCTTGATCGTGACCTTTGACCTTTGACCTTTGGCCATGAGCTTGAGCTTGACCTTTGACCGTTTACCTTTGAACTTTGACCTTTGACCTTTGACCTTTGACCTTGAACTTGACCTTTACCTTTGACCGTGACCTTTGACCTTTGACATTTAACCTTTGACCTTCACCTTGACCTTGACCTTTGACCTTTGACCTTTGACCTTTGACCTTTGACCGTTGACCTTTGACCTTGACCTTGACCTTGACCGTGACCTTTGACCTTTGACGTTTGACTATTGACCTTCGACCTTTGACCTTTGACTTTTGACCGTTGACCGTTGACCTTTGACCTTGACCTTGACCTTGACCTTGACCTTGATCGTGACCTTGATCGTGACCTTTGACCTTTGGCCATGACCTTGAGCTTGACCTTTGACCGTTGACCTTTGACCTTTGACCTTTGACCTTTGACCTTTGACCTTTGACCTTGACCTTGACCTTAACCTTTGACCGTTGACCTTTGACCTTTGACCTTTGACCTTTGACATTTAACCTTTGACCTTCACCTTGACCTTGACCTTTGACCTTTGACCTTTGACCGTTGACCTTTGACCTTGACCTTGACCGTGACCTTTGACCTTTGACCTTTGACCTTTGACCTTTGACCTTTGACCTTTGACCTTTGACCTTTGACCTTTGACGTTTGACTATTGACCTTCGACCTTTGACCTTTGACTTTTGACCGTTGACCGTTGACCTTTGACCTTGACCTTGACCTTGACCTTGACCGTGACCTTTGACCTTTGACCTTTGACCTTTGACGTTTGACTATTGACCTTCGACCTTTGACCTTTGACTTTTGACCGTTGACCGTTGACCTTTGACCTTGACCTTGACCTTGACCTTTGACCTTTGACCTTTGACGTTTGACCTTCGACCTTTGACCTTTGACCTTTGGCCATGACCTTTGACCTTGACCTTGACCTTGACCTTGACCTTGACCTTGACCTTGACCTTGACCTTGACCTTGACCTTGACCTTGACCTTGACCTTGACCTTGACCTTGACCTTGACCTTGACCTTGACCTTGACCTTGACCTTGACCTTGACCTTGACCTTGACCTTGACCTTGACCTTTGACCTTTGACCTTGACCGTGACCTTTGACCTTTGACCATTAACCTTTGACCTTCACCTTGACCTTGACCTTTGACCTTTGACCTTTGACCGTTGACCTTTGACCTTGACCTTGACCGTGACCTTTGACCTTTGACCTTTGACCTTTGACCTTTGACCTTTGACGTTTGACTATTGACCTTCGACCTTTGACCTTTGACCGTTGACCTTTGACCTTGACCTTGACCTTGACCTTGACCTTTGACCTTTGACCTTTGACGTTTGACCTTCGACCTTTGACCTTTGGCCATGACTTTGAGCTTGACCTTTGACCGTTGACCTTTGACCTTTGACCTTTGACCTTTGACCTTTGACCTTTGACCTTGACCTTGACCTTAACCTTTGACCGTGACCTTTGACCTTTGACCCTTGACCTTGACCTTTGACCTTTGACGTTTGACGTTTGACCTTTGACCTTTGACCTTGACCTTGACCTTGACCTTGACCTTGGCCTTGACCTTGACCTTTGACCTTTGACCTTTAACCTTTGACCTTTGTCCTTTGACCTTTGACCTTTGACCTTTTGACCTTTGACCTTTGACCTTTGACCTTTGACCTTTGACCTTTGTCCTTTGACCTTTGACCTTTTGACCTTGACCTTGACCTTTGACCTTGACCTTTGACCTTGACCTTGACCTTTGACGTTTGACCTTTTACCTTGACCTTGACCTTGATCGTGACCTTGATCGTGACCTTTGACCTTTGACCTTTGGCCATGAGCTTGAGCTTGACCTTTGACCGTTTACCTTTGAACTTTGACCTTTGACCTTTGACCTTTGACCTTGAACTTGACCTTTACCTTGACCTTGACCTTGATCGTGACCTTGATCGTGACCTTTGACCTTTGGCCATGACCTTGAGCTTGACCTTTGACCGTTGACCTTTGAACTTTGACCTTTGACCTTTGACCTTGAACTTGACCTTGACCTTTGACCGTGACCTTTGACCTTTGACATTTAACCTTTGACCTTCACCTTGACCTTGACCTTTGACCTTTGACCTTTGACCGTTGACCTTTGACCTTGACCTTGACCGTGACCTTTGACCTTTGACCTTTGACCTTTGACCTTTGACCTTTGACCTTTGACCTTTGACCTTTGACCTTTGACCTTTGACGTTTGACTATTGACCTTCGACCTTTGACCTTTGACTTTTGACCGTTGACCGTTGACCTTTGACCTTGACCTTGACCTTGACCTTGACCTTGACCTTGACCGTGACCTTTGACCTTTGACCTTTGACCTTTGACGTTTGACTATTGACCTTCGACCTTTGACCTTTGACTTTTGACCGTTGACCGTTGACCTTTGACCTTGACCTTGACCTTGACCTTTGACCTTTGACCTTTGACGTTTGACCTTCGACCTTTGACCTTTGACCTTTGGCCATGACCTTTGACCTTGACCTTGACCTTGACCTTGACCTTGACCTTGACCTTGACCTTGACCTTGACCTTGACCTTGACCTTGACCTTGACCTTGACCTTGACCTTGACCTTGACCTTGACCTTGACCTTGACCTTGACCTTGACCTTGACCTTGACCTTGACCTTGACCTTGACCTTGACCTTGACCTTGACCTTGACCTTGACCTTTGACCTTTGACCTTGACCGTGACCTTTGACCTTTGACCATTAACCTTTGACCTTCACCTTGACCTTGACCTTTGACCTTTGACCTTTGACCGTTGACCTTTGACCTTGACCTTGACCGTGACCTTTGACCTTTGACCTTTGACCTTTGACCTTTGACCTTTGACCTTTGACGTTTGACTATTGACCTTCGACCTTTGACCTTTGACCGTTGACCTTTGACCTTGACCTTGACCTTGACCTTTGACCTTTGACCTTTGACGTTTGACCTTCGACCTTTGACCTTTGGCCATGACTTTGAGCTTGACCTTTGACCGTTGACCTTTGACCTTTGACCTTTGACCTTTGACCTTTGACCTTTGACCTTTGACCTTGACCTTGACCTTAACCTTTGACCGTGACCTTTGACCTTTGACCCTTGACCTTGACCTTTGACCTTTGACGTTTGACGTTTGACCTTTGACCTTTGACCTTGACCTTTGACCTTTGACCTTGACCTTGACCTTGACCTTGACCTTGACCTTGACCTTGACCTTGACCTTGACCTTGACCTTGACCTTGACCTTGACCTTGACCTTGACCTTGACCTTGACCTTGACCTTGACCTTGACCTTGACCTTGACCTTGACCTTGACCTTGACCTTGACCTTGACCTTGACCTTGACCTTGACCTTGACCTTGACCTTGACCTTGACCTTGACCTTGACCTTGACCTTGACCTTGACCTTGACCTTGACCTTGACCTTGACCTTGACCTTGACCTTGACCTTGACCTTGACCTTGACCTTGACCTTGACCTTGACCTTGACCTTGACCTTGGCCTTGACCTTGACCTTTGACCTTTGACCTTTAACCTTTGACCTTTGTCCTTTGACCTTTGACCTTTGACCTTTTGACCTTTGACCTTTGACCTTTGACCTTTGACCTTTGTCCTTTGACCTTTGACCTTTTGACCTTGACCTTGACCTTTGACCTTGACCTTTGACCTTGACCTTGACCTTTGACGTTTGACCTTTTACCTTGACCTTGACCTTGATCGTGACCTTGATCGTGACCTTTGACCTTTGACCTTTGGCCATGAGCTTGAGCTTGACCTTTGACCGTTTACCTTTGAACTTTGACCTTTGACCTTTGACCTTTGACCTTGAACTTGACCTTTACCTTTGACCGTGACCTTTGACCTTTGACATTTAACCTTTGACCTTCACCTTGACCTTGACCTTTGACCTTTGACCTTTAACCTTTGACCGTTGACCTTTGACCTTGACCTTGACCTTGACCGTGACCTTTGACCTTTGACGTTTGACTATTGACCTTCGACCTTTGACCTTTGACTTTTGACCGTTGACCGTTGACCTTTGACCTTGACCTTGACCTTGACCTTGACCTTGATCGTGACCTTGATCGTGACCTTTGACCTTTGGCCATGACCTTGAGCTTGACCTTTGACCGTTGACCTTTGAACTTTGACCTTTGACCTTTGACCTTGAACTTGACCTTGACCTTTGACCGTGACCTTTGACCTTTGACATTTAACCTTTGACCTTCACCTTGACCTTGACCTTTGACCTTTGACCTTTGACCGTTGACCTTTGACCTTGACCTTGACCGTGACCTTTGACCTTTGACCTTTGACCTTTGACCTTTGACCTTTGACCTTTGACCTTTGACCTTTGACCTTTGACGTTTGACTATTGACCTTCGACCTTTGACCTTTGACTTTTGACCGTTGACCGTTGACCTTTGACCTTGACCTTGACCTTGACCTTGACCGTGACCTTTGACCTTTGACCTTTGACCTTTGACGTTTGACTATTGACCTTCGACCTTTGACCTTTGACTTTTGACCGTTGACCGTTGACCTTTGACCTTGACCTTGACCTTGACCTTTGACCTTTGACCTTTGACGTTTGACCTTCGACCTTTGACCTTTGACCTTTGGCCATGACCTTTGACCTTGACCTTGACCTTGACCTTGACCTTGACCTTGACCTTGACCTTGACCTTGACCTTGACCTTGACCTTGACCTTGACCTTGACCTTGACCTTGACCTTGACCTTGACCTTGACCTTGACCTTGACCTTGACCTTGACCTTGACCTTGACCTTTGACCTTTGACCTTGACCGTGACCTTTGACCTTTGACCATTAACCTTTGACCTTCACCTTGACCTTGACCTTTGACCTTTGACCGTGACCTTTGACCTTTGACCATTAACCTTTGACCTTCACCTTGACCTTGACCTTTGACCTTTGACCTTTGACCGTTGACCTTTGACCTTGACCTTGACCGTGACCTTTGACCTTTGACCTTTGACCTTTGACCTTTGACCTTTGACGTTTGACTATTGACCTTCGACCTTTGACCTTTGACCGTTGACCTTTGACCTTGACCTTGACCTTGACCTTTGACCTTTGACCTTTGACGTTTGACCTTCGACCTTTGACCTTTGGCCATGACTTTGAGCTTGACCTTTGACCGTTGACCTTTGACCTTTGACCTTTGACCTTTGACCTTTGACCTTTGACCTTTGACCTTGACCTTGACCTTAACCTTTGACCGTGACCTTTGACCTTTGACCCTTGACCTTGACCTTTGACCTTTGACGTTTGACGTTTGACCTTTGACCTTTGACCTTGACCTTTGACCTTTGACCTTGACCTTGACCTTGACCTTGACCTTGACCTTGACCTTGACCTTGACCTTGACCTTGACCTTGACCTTGACCTTGACCTTGACCTTGACCTTGACCTTGACCTTGACCTTGACCTTGACCTTGACCTTGACCTTGACCTTGACCTTGACCTTGACCTTGACCTTGACCTTGACCTTGACCTTGACCTTGACCTTGACCTTGACCTTGACCTTGACCTTGACCTTGACCTTGACCTTGACCTTGACCTTGACCTTGACCTTGACCTTGACCTTGACCTTGACCTTGACCTTGACCTTGACCTTGGCCTTGACCTTGACCTTTGACCTTTGACCTTTAACCTTTGACCTTTGTCCTTTGACCTTTGACCTTTGACCTTTTGACCTTTGACCTTTGACCTTTGACCTTTGACCTTTGTCCTTTGACCTTTGACCTTTTGACCTTGACCTTGACCTTTGACCTTGACCTTTGACCTTGACCTTGACCTTTGACGTTTGACCTTTTACCTTGACCTTGACCTTGATCGTGACCTTGATCGTGACCTTTGACCTTTGACCTTTGGCCATGAGCTTGAGCTTGACCTTTGACCGTTTACCTTTGAACTTTGACCTTTGACCTTTGACCTTTGACCTTGAACTTGACCTTTACCTTTGACCGTGACCTTTGACCTTTGACATTTAACCTTTGACCTTCACCTTGACCTTGACCTTTGACCTTTGACCTTTAACCTTTGACCGTTGACCTTTGACCTTGACCTTGACCTTGACCGTGACCTTTGACCTTTGACGTTTGACTATTGACCTTCGACCTTTGACCTTTGACTTTTGACCGTTGACCGTTGACCTTTGACCTTGACCTTGACCTTGACCTTGACCTTGATCGTGACCTTGATCGTGACCTTTGACCTTTGGCCATGACCTTGAGCTTGACCTTTGACCGTTGACCTTTGAACTTTGACCTTTGACCTTTGACCTTGAACTTGACCTTGACCTTTGACCGTGACCTTTGACCTTTGACATTTAACCTTTGACCTTCACCTTGACCTTGACCTTTGACCTTTGACCTTTGACCGTTGACCTTTGACCTTGACCTTGACCGTGACCTTTGACCTTTGACCTTTGACCTTTGACCTTTGACCTTTGACCTTTGACCTTTGACCTTTGACGTTTGACTATTGACCTTCGACCTTTGACCTTTGACTTTTGACCGTTGACCGTTGACCTTTGACCTTGACCTTGACCTTGACCTTGACCGTGACCTTTGACCTTTGACCTTTGACCTTTGACGTTTGACTATTGACCTTCGACCTTTGACCTTTGACTTTTGACCGTTGACCGTTGACCTTTGACCTTGACCTTGACCTTGACCTTTGACCTTTGACCTTTGACGTTTGACCTTCGACCTTTGACCTTTGACCTTTGGCCATGACCTTTGACCTTGACCTTGACCTTGACCTTGACCTTGACCTTGACCTTGACCTTGACCTTGACCTTGACCTTGACCTTGACCTTGACCTTGACCTTGACCTTGACCTTGACCTTGACCTTGACCTTGACCTTGACCTTGACCTTGACCTTGACCTTGACCTTGACCTTTGACCTTTGACCTTGACCGTGACCTTTGACCTTTGACCATTAACCTTTGACCTTCACCTTGACCTTGACCTTTGACCTTTGACCTTTGACCGTTGACCTTTGACCTTGACCTTGACCGTGACCTTTGACCTTTGACCTTTGACCTTTGACCTTTGACCTTTGACGTTTGACTATTGACCTTCGACCTTTGACCTTTGACCGTTGACCTTTGACCTTGACCTTGACCTTGACCTTTGACCTTTGACCTTTGACGTTTGACCTTCGACCTTTGACCTTTGGCCATGACTTTGAGCTTGACCTTTGACCGTTGACCTTTGACCTTTGACCTTTGACCTTTGACCTTTGACCTTTGACCTTGACCTTGACCTTAACCTTTGACCGTGACCTTTGACCTTTGACCCTTGACCTTGACCTTTGACCTTTGACGTTTGACGTTTGACCTTTGACCTTTGACCTTGACCTTTGACCTTTGACCTTGACCTTGACCTTGACCTTGACCTTGACCTTGACCTTGACCTTGACCTTGACCTTGACCTTGACCTTGACCTTGACCTTGACCTTGACCTTGACCTTGACCTTGACCTTGACCTTGACCTTGACCTTGACCTTTGACCTTAACCTTGACCTTGACCTTGACCTTGACCTTGACCTTGACCTTGACCTTGACCTTGACCTTGACCTTGACCTTGACCTTGACCTTGACTTTGACCTTGACCTTGACCTTGACCTTGACCTTGACCTTGACCTTGACCTTGGCCTTGACCTTGACCTTGACCTTTGACCTTGACTTTTGACCTTTGAGCTTTGACCTTTGACCTTGACCTTGACCTTTGACCTTTGACCTTTAACCTTTGACCTTTGTCCTTTGACCTTTGACCTTTGACCTTTTGACCTTTGACCTTTGACCTTTGACCTTTGTCCTTTGACCTTTGACCTTTTGACCTTGACCTTGACCTTTGACCTTGACCTTGACCTTTGACCTTGACCTTTACCTTTGACGTTTGACCTTTTACCTTGACCTTGACCTTGATCGTGACCTTGATCGTGACCTTTGACCTTTGACCTTTGGCCATGAGCTTGAGCTTGACCTTTGACCGTTTACCTTTGAACTTTGACCTTTGACCTTTGACCTTTGACCTTGAACTTGACCTTTACCTTTGACCGTGACCTTTGACCTTTGACATTTAACCTTTGACCTTCACCTTGACCTTGACCTTTGACCTTTGACCTTTGACCTTTGACCGTTGACCTTTGACCTTGACCTTGACCGTGACCTTTGACCTTTGACGTTTGACTATTGACCTTCGACCTTTGACCTTTGACTTTTGACCGTTGACCGTTGACCTTTGACCTTGACCTTGACCTTGACCTTGATCGTGACCTTGATCGTGACCTTTGACCTTTGGCCATGACCTTGAGCTTGACCTTTGACCGTTGACCTTTGAACTTTGACCTTTGACCTTTGACCTTGAACTTGACCTTGACCTTTGACCGTGACCTTTGACCTTTGACATTTAACCTTTGACCTTCACCTTGACCTTGACCTTTGACCTTTGACCTTTGACCGTTGACCTTTGACCTTGACCTTGACCGTGACCTTTGACCTTTGACCTTTGACGTTTGACTATTGACCTTCGACCTTTGACCTTTGACTTTTGACCGTTGACCGTTGACCTTTGACCTTGACCTTGACCTTGACCTTGACCTTGACCGTGACCTTTGACCTTTGACCTTTGACCTTTGACGTTTGACTATTGACCTTCGACCTTTGACCTTTGACTTTTGACCGTTGACCGTTGACCTTTGACCTTGACCTTGACCTTGACCTTTGACCTTTGACCTTTGACGTTTGACCTTCGACCTTTGACCTTTGACCTTTGGCCATGACCTTTGACCTTGACCTTGACCTTGACCTTGACCTTGACCTTGACCTTGACCTTGACCTTGACCTTGACCTTGACCTTGACCTTTGACCTTTGACCTTGACCGTGACCTTTGACCTTTGACCTTTAACCTTTGACCTTCACCTTGACCTTGACCTTTGACCTTTGACCGTTGACCGTTGACCTTTGACCTTGACCTTGACCTTGACCGTGACCTTTGACCGTTGACCGTTGACCTTGACCTTGACCTTGACCTTGACCTTGACCTTGACCTTGACCTTGACCGTGACCTTTGACCTTTGACCTTTGACCTTTGACGTTTGACTATTGACCTTCGACCTTTGACCTTTGACTTTTGACCGTTGACCGTTGACCGTTGACCTTTGACCTTGACCTTGACCTTGACCTTTGACCTTTGACCTTTGACGTTTGACCTTCGACCTTTGACCTTTGACCTTTGGCCATGACCTTTGACCTTGACCTTGACCTTGACCTTGACCTTGACCTTGACCTTGACCTTGACCTTGACCTTGACCTTGACCTTGACCTTGACCTTGACCTTGACCTTGACCTTGACCTTGACCTTGACCTTGACCTTGACCTTGACCTTGACCTTGACCTTGACCTTGACCTTTGACCTTTGACCTTGACCGTGACCTTTGACCTTTGACGTTTGACCTTCGACCTTTGACCTTTGGCCATGACTTTGAGCTTGACCTTTGACCGTTGACCTTTGACCTTTGACCTTTGACCTTTGACCTTTGACCTTTGACCTTGACCTTGACCTTAACCTTTGACCGTGACCTTTGACCTTTGACCCTTGACCTTGACCTTTGACCTTTGACGTTTGACGTTTGACCTTTGACCTTTGACCTTGACCTTTGACCTTTGACCTTGACCTTGACCTTGACCTTGACCTTGACCTTGACCTTGACCTTGACCTTGACCTTGACCTTGACCTTGACCTTGACCTTGACCTTGACCTTGACCTTGACCTTGACCTTGACCTTGACCTTGACCTTGACCTTGACCTTGACCTTGACCTTGACCTTGACCTTGACCTTGACCTTGACCTTGACCTTGACCTTGACCTTGACCTTGACCTTGACCTTGACCTTGACCTTGACCTTGACCTTGACCTTGACCTTGACCTTGACCTTGACCTTGACCTTGACCTTGACCTTGACCTTGACCTTGACCTTGACCTTGACCTTGACCTTGACCTTGACCTTGACCTTGACCTTGACCTTGACCTTGACCTTGACCTTGGCCTTGACCTTGACCTTTGACCTTTGACCTTTAACCTTTGACCTTTGTCCTTTGACCTTTGACCTTTGACCTTTTGACCTTTGACCTTTGACCTTTGACCTTTGACCTTTGTCCTTTGACCTTTGACCTTTTGACCTTGACCTTGACCTTTGACCTTGACCTTTGACCTTGACCTTGACCTTGACCTTTGACGTTTGACCTTTTACCTTGACCTTGACCTTGATCGTGACCTTGATCGTGACCTTTGACCTTTGACCTTTGGCCATGAGCTTGAGCTTGACCTTTGACCGTTTACCTTTGAACTTTGACCTTTGACCTTTGACCTTTGACCTTGAACTTGACCTTTACCTTTGACCGTGACCTTTGACCTTTGACATTTAACCTTTGACCTTCACCTTGACCTTGACCTTTGACCTTTGACCTTTAACCTTTGACCGTTGACCTTTGACCTTGACCTTGACCTTGACCGTGACCTTTGACCTTTGACGTTTGACTATTGACCTTCGACCTTTGACCTTTGACTTTTGACCGTTGACCGTTGACCTTTGACCTTGACCTTGACCTTGACCTTGACCTTGATCGTGACCTTGATCGTGACCTTTGACCTTTGGCCATGACCTTGAGCTTGACCTTTGACCGTTGACCTTTGAACTTTGACCTTTGACCTTTGACCTTGAACTTGACCTTGACCTTTGACCGTGACCTTTGACCTTTGACATTTAACCTTTGACCTTCACCTTGACCTTGACCTTTGACCTTTGACCTTTGACCGTTGACCTTTGACCTTGACCTTGACCGTGACCTTTGACCTTTGACCTTTGACCTTTGACCTTTGACCTTTGACCTTTGACCTTTGACCTTTGACCTTGACCTTTGACCTTTGACCTTGACCTTGACCTTGACCTTGACCTTGACCTTGACCTTGACCTTGACCTTGACCTTGACCTTGACCTTGACCTTGACCTTGACCTTGACCTTGACCTTGACCTTGACCTTGACCTTAACCTTGACCTTGACCTTGACCTTGACCTTGACCTTGACCTTGACCTTGACCTTGACCTTGACCTTGACCTTGACCTTGACCTTGACTTTGACCTTGACCTTGACCTTGACCTTGACCTTGACCTTGACCTTGACCTTGGCCTTGACCTTGACCTTGACCTTTGACCTTGACTTTTGACCTTTGAGCTTTGACCTTTGACCTTGACCTTGACCTTTGACCTTTGACCTTTAACCTTTGACCTTTGTCCTTTGACCTTTGACCTTTGACCTTTTGACCTTTGACCTTTGACCTTTGACCTTTGTCCTTTGACCTTTGACCTTTTGACCTTGACCTTGACCTTTGACCTTGACCTTGACCTTTGACCTTGACCTTGACCTTTGACGTTTGACCTTTTACCTTGACCTTGACCTTGATCGTGACCTTGATCGTGACCTTTGACCTTTGACCTTTGGCCATGAGCTTGAGCTTGACCTTTGACCGTTTACCTTTGAACTTTGACCTTTGACCTTTGACCTTTGACCTTGAACTTGACCTTTACCTTTGACCGTGACCTTTGACCTTTGACATTTAACCTTTGACCTTCACCTTGACCTTGACCTTTGACCTTTGACCTTTGACCTTTGACCGTTGACCTTTGACCTTGACCTTGACCGTGACCTTTGACCTTTGACGTTTGACTATTGACCTTCGACCTTTGACCTTTGACTTTTGACCGTTGACCGTTGACCTTTGACCTTGACCTTGACCTTGACCTTGATCGTGACCTTGATCGTGACCTTTGACCTTTGGCCATGACCTTGAGCTTGACCTTTGACCGTTGACCTTTGAACTTTGACCTTTGACCTTTGACCTTGAACTTGACCTTGACCTTTGACCGTGACCTTTGACCTTTGACATTTAACCTTTGACCTTCACCTTGACCTTGACCTTTGACCTTTGACCTTTGACCGTTGACCTTTGACCTTGACCTTGACCGTGACCTTTGACCTTTGACCTTTGACGTTTGACTATTGACCTTCGACCTTTGACCTTTGACTTTTGACCGTTGACCGTTGACCTTTGACCTTGACCTTGACCTTGACCTTGACCGTGACCTTTGACCTTTGACCTTTGACCTTTGACGTTTGACTATTGACCTTCGACCTTTGACCTTTGACTTTTGACCGTTGACCGTTGACCTTTGACCTTGACCTTGACCTTGACCTTTGACCTTTGACCTTTGACGTTTGACCTTCGACCTTTGACCTTTGACCTTTGGCCATGACCTTTGACCTTGACCTTGACCTTGACCTTGACCTTGACCTTGACCTTGACCTTGACCTTGACCTTGACCTTGACCTTGACCTTTGACCTTTGACCTTGACCGTGACCTTTGACCTTTGACCTTTAACCTTTGACCTTCACCTTGACCTTGACCTTTGACCTTTGACCGTTGACCGTTGACCTTTGACCTTGACCTTGACCTTGACCGTGACCTTTGACCGTTGACCGTTGACCGTTGACCTTGACCTTGACCTTGACCTTGACCTTGACCTTGACCTTGACCTTGACCGTGACCTTTGACCTTTGACCTTTGACCTTTGACGTTTGACTATTGACCTTCGACCTTTGACCTTTGACTTTTGACCGTTGACCGTTGACCTTTGACCTTGACCTTGACCTTGACCTTTGACCTTTGACCTTTGACGTTTGACCTTCGACCTTTGACCTTTGACCTTTGGCCATGACCTTTGACCTTGACCTTGACCTTGACCTTGACCTTGACCTTGACCTTGACCTTGACCTTGACCTTGACCTTGACCTTGACCTTGACCTTGACCTTGACCTTGACCTTGACCTTGACCTTGACCTTGACCTTGACCTTGACCTTGACCTTGACCTTGACCTTGACCTTGACCTTGACCTTGACCTTTGACCTTTGACCTTGACCGTGACCTTTGACCTTTGACCATTAACCTTTGACCTTCACCTTGACCTTGACCTTTGACCTTTGACCTTTGACCGTTGACCTTTGACCTTGACCTTGACCGTGACCTTTGACCTTTGACCTTTGACCTTTGACCTTTGACCTTTGACGTTTGACTATTGACCTTCGACCTTTGACCTTTGACCGTTGACCTTTGACCTTGACCTTGACCTTGACCTTTGACCTTTGACCTTTGACGTTTGACCTTCGACCTTTGACCTTTGGCCATGACTTTGAGCTTGACCTTTGACCGTTGACCTTTGACCTTTGACCTTTGACCTTTGACCTTTGACCTTGACCTTGACCTTAACCTTTGACCGTGACCTTTGACCTTTGACCCTTGACCTTGACCTTTGACCTTTGACGTTTGACGTTTGACCTTTGACCTTTGACCTTGACCTTTGACCTTTGACCTTGACCTTGACCTTGACCTTGACCTTGACCTTGACCTTGACCTTGACCTTGACCTTGACCTTGACCTTGACCTTGACCTTGACCTTGACCTTGACCTTGACCTTGACCTTGACCTTGACCTTGACCTTGACCTTGACCTTGACCTTGACCTTGACCTTGACCTTGACCTTGACCTTGACCTTGACCTTGACCTTGACCTTGACCTTGACCTTGACCTTGACCTTGACCTTGACCTTGACCTTGACCTTGACCTTGACCTTGACCTTGACCTTGACCTTGACCTTGACCTTGACCTTGACCTTGACCTTGACCTTGACCTTGACCTTGACCTTGACCTTGACCTTGACCTTGGCCTTGACCTTGACCTTTGACCTTTGACCTTTAACCTTTGACCTTTGTCCTTTGACCTTTGACCTTTGACCTTTTGACCTTTGACCTTTGACCTTTGACCTTTGACCTTTGTCCTTTGACCTTTGACCTTTTGACCTTGACCTTGACCTTTGACCTTGACCTTTGACCTTGACCTTGACCTTGACCTTTGACGTTTGACCTTTTACCTTGACCTTGACCTTGATCGTGACCTTGATCGTGACCTTTGACCTTTGACCTTTGGCCATGAGCTTGAGCTTGACCTTTGACCGTTTACCTTTGAACTTTGACCTTTGACCTTTGACCTTGAACTTGACCTTTACCTTTGACCGTGACCTTTGACCTTTGACATTTAACCTTTGACCTTCACCTTGACCTTGACCTTTGACCTTTGACCTTTAACCTTTGACCGTTGACCTTTGACCTTGACCTTGACCTTGACCGTGACCTTTGACCTTTGACGTTTGACTATTGACCTTCGACCTTTGACCTTTGACTTTTGACCGTTGACCGTTGACCTTTGACCTTGACCTTGACCTTGACCTTGACCTTGATCGTGACCTTGATCGTGACCTTTGACCTTTGGCCATGACCTTGAGCTTGACCTTTGACCGTTGACCTTTGAACTTTGACCTTTGACCTTTGACCTTGAACTTGACCTTGACCTTTGACCGTGACCTTTGACCTTTGACATTTAACCTTTGACCTTCACCTTGACCTTGACCTTTGACCTTTGACCTTTGACCGTTGACCTTTGACCTTGACCTTGACCGTGACCTTTGACCTTTGACCTTTGACCTTTGACCTTTGACCTTTGACCTTTGACCTTTGACCTTTGACCTTTGACCTTTGACGTTTGACTATTGACCTTCGACCTTTGACCTTTGACTTTTGACCGTTGACCGTTGACCTTTGACCTGTAACTTGACCTTGACCTTGACCGTGACCTTTGACCTTTGACCTTTGACCTTTGACGTTTGACTATTGACCTTCGACCTTTGACCTTTGACTTTTGACCGTTGACCGTTGACCTTTGACCTTGACCTTGACCTTGACCTTTGACCTTTGACCTTTGACGTTTGACCTTCGACCTTTGACCTTTGACCTTTGGCCATGACCTTTGACCTTGACCTTGACCTTGACCTTGACCTTGACCTTGACCTTGACCTTGACCTTGACCTTGACCTTGACCTTGACCTTGACCTTGACCTTGACCTTGACCTTGACCTTGACCTTGACCTTGACCTTGACCTTGACCTTGACCTTGACCTTGACCTTGACCTTGACCTTGACCTTGACCTTGACCTTTGACCTTTGACCTTGACCGTGACCTTTGACCTTTGACCATTAACCTTTGACCTTCACCTTGACCTTGACCTTTGACCTTTGACCTTTGACCGTTGACCTTTGACCTTGACCTTGACCGTGACCTTTGACCTTTGACCTTTGACCTTTGACCTTTGACGTTTGACTATTGACCTTCGACCTTTGACCTTTGACCGTTGACCTTTGACCTTGACCTTGACCTTGAATTTTGACCTTTGACCTTTGACGTTTGACCTTCGACCTTTGACCTTTGGCCATGACTTTGAGCTTGACCTTTGACCGTTGACCTTTGACCTTTGACCTTTGACCTTTGACCTTTGACCTTTGACCTTGACCTTGACCTTAACCTTTGACCGTGACCTTTGACCTTTGACCCTTGACCTTGACCTTTGACCTTTGACGTTTGACGTTTGACCTTTGACCTTTGACCTTGACCTTTGACCTTTGACCTTGACCTTGACCTTGACCTTGACCTTGACCTTGACCTTGACCTTGACCTTGACCTTGACCTTGACCTTGACCTTGACCTTGACCTTGACCTTGACCTTGACCTTAACCTTGACCTTGACCTTGACCTTGACCTTGACCTTGACCTTGACCTTGACCTTGACCTTGACCTTGACCTTGACCTTGACCTTGACCTTGACCTTGACTTTGACCTTGACCTTGACCTTGACCTTGACCTTGACCTTGACCTTGACCTTGGCCTTGACCTTGACCTTGACCTTTGACCTTGACTTTTGACCTTTGAGCTTTGACCTTTGACCTTGACCTTGACCTTTGACCTTTGACCTTTGACCTTTAACCTTTGACCTTTGTCCTTTGACCTTTGACCTTTGACCTTTTGACCTTTGACCTTTGACCTTTGACCTTTGTCCTTTGACCTTTGACCTTTTGACCTTGACCTTGACCTTTGACCTTGACCTTGACCTTTGACCTTGACCTTGACCTTTGACGTTTGACCTTTTACCTTGACCTTGACCTTGATCGTGACCTTGATCGTGACCTTTGACCTTTGACCTTTGGCCATGAGCTTGAGCTTGACCTTTGACCGTTTACCTTTGAACTTTGACCTTTGACCTTTGACCTTTGACCTTGAACTTGACCTTTACCTTTGACCGTGACCTTTGACCTTTGACATTTAACCTTTGACCTTCACCTTGACCTTGACCTTTGACCTTTGACCTTTGACCTTTGACCGTTGACCTTTGACCTTGACCTTGACCGTGACCTTTGACCTTTGACGTTTGACTATTGACCTTCGACCTTTGACCTTTGACTTTTGACCGTTGACCGTTGACCTTTGACCTTGACCTTGACCTTGACCTTGATCGTGACCTTGATCGTGACCTTTGACCTTTGGCCATGACCTTGAGCTTGACCTTTGACCGTTGACCTTTGAACTTTGACCTTTGACCTTTGACCTTGAACTTGACCTTGACCTTTGACCGTGACCTTTGACCTTTGACATTTAACCTTTGACCTTCACCTTGACCTTGACCTTTGACCTTTGACCTTTGACCTTTGACCGTTGACCTTTGACCTTGACCTTGACCGTGACCTTTGACCTTTGACCTTTGACGTTTGACTATTGACCTTCGACCTTTGACCTTTGACTTTTGACCGTTGACCGTTGACCTTTGACCTTGACCTTGACCTTGACCTTGACCGTGACCTTTGACCTTTGACCTTTGACCTTTGACGTTTGACTATTGACCTTCGACCTTTGACCTTTGACTTTTGACCGTTGACCGTTGACCTTTGACCTTGACCTTGACCTTGACCTTTGACCTTTGACCTTTGACGTTTGACCTTCGACCTTTGACCTTTGACCTTTGACCATGACCTTTGACCTTGACCTTGACCTTGACCTTGACCTTGACCTTGACCTTGACCTTGACCTTGACCTTGACCTTGACCTTGACCTTGACCTTTGACCTTTGACCTTGACCGTGACCTTTGACCTTTGACCTTTAACCTTTGACCTTCACCTTGACCTTGACCTTTGACCTTTGACCGTTGACCGTTGACCTTTGACCTTGACCTTGACCTTGACCTTGACCTTGACCTTGACCTTGACTTTGACCTTGACCTTGACCTTGACCTTGACCTTAACCTTTGACCTTTGACGTTTGACGTTTGACCTTTGACCTTTGACCTTGACCTTTGACCTTTGACCTTGACCTTGACCTTGACCTTGACCTTGACCTTGACCTTGACCTTGACCTTGACCTTGACCTTGACCTTGACCTTGACCTTGACCTTGACCTTGACCTTAACCTTGACCTTGACCTTGACCTTGACCTTGACCTTGACCTTGACCTTGACCTTGACCTTGACCTTGACCTTGACCTTGACCTTGACCTTGACTTTGACCTTGACCTTGACCTTGACCTTGACCTTGACCTTGACCTTGACCTTGGCCTTGACCTTGACCTTGACCTTTGACCTTGACTTTTGACCTTTGACCTTTGACCTTTGACCTTGACCTTGACCTTTGACCTTTGACCTTTAACCTTTGACCTTTGTCCTTTGACCTTTGACCTTTGACCTTTTGACCTTTGACCTTTGACCTTTGTCCTTTGACCTTTGACCTTTTGACCTTGACCTTGACCTTGACCTTTGACCTTCGACCTTTGACCTTTGACCTTGACCTTGACCTTGACCTTTGACCTTTGACCTTTGACCTTTGACCTTGACCTTGACCTTGACCTTTGACCTTGACCTTTGACCTTGACTTTTGACCTTTGACCTTTGACCTTTGACCTTGACCTTGACCTTTGACCTTTGACCTTTAACCTTTGACCTTTGTCCTTTGACCTTTGACCTTTGACCTTTTGACCTTTGACCTTTGACCTTTGTCCTTTGACCTTTGACCTTTTGACCTTGACCTTGACCTTTGACCTTGACCTTTGACCTTGACCTTGACATTTGACGTTTGACCTTTTACCTTGACCTTGACCTTGATCGTGACCTTGATCGTGACCTTTGACCTTTGACCTTTGGCCATGAGCTTGAGCTTGACCTTTGACCGTTTACCTTTGAACTTTGACCTTTGACCTTTGACCTTTGACCTTGAACTTGACCTTTACCTTTGACCGTGACCTTTGACCTTTGACATTTAACCTTTGACCTTCACCTTGACCTTGACCTTTGACCTTTGACCTTTGACCTTTGACCGTTGACCTTTGACCTTGACCTTGACAGTGACCTTTGACCTTTGACGTTTGACTATTGACCTTCGACCTTTGACCTTTGACTTTTGACCGTTGACCTTGACCTTGACCGTGACCTTTGACCTTTGACGTTTGACTATTGACCTTCGACCTTTGACCTTTGACTTTTGACCGTTGACCGTTGACCTTTGACCTTGACCTTGACCTTGACCTTGATCGTGACCTTGATCGTGACCTTTGACCTTTGGCCATGACCTTGAGCTTGACCTTTGACCGTTGACCTTTGAACTTTGACCTTTGACCTTTGACCTTGAACTTGACCTTGACCTTTGACCGTGACCTTTGACCTTTGACATTTAACCTTTGACCTTCACCTTGACCTTGACCTTTGACCTTTGACCGTTGACCGTTGACCTTTGACCTTGACCTTGACCTTGACCTTTGACCTTTGACCTTTGACGTTTGACCTTCGACCTTTGACCTTTGACCTTTGGCCATGACCTTTGACCTTGACCTTGACCTTGACCTTGGCCTTGACCTTGACCTTGACCTTGACCTTGACCTTGACCTTGACCTTGACCTTGACCTTGACCTTGACCTTTGACCTTTGACCTTGACCGTGACCTTTGACCTTTGACCTTTAACCTTTGACCTTCACCTTGACCTTGACCTTTGACCTTTGACCGTTGACCGTTGACCTTTGACCTTGACCTTGACCTTGACCTTGACCTTGACCTTGACTTTGACCTTGACCTTGACCTTGACCTTGACCTTGACCTTTGACCTTTGACGTTTGACGTTTGACCTTTGACCTTTGACCTTGACCTTTGACCTTTGACCTTGACCTTGACCTTGACCTTGACCTTGACCTTGACCTTGACCTTGACCTTGACCTTGACCTTGACCTTGACCTTGACCTTGACCTTGACCTTGACCTTGACCTTGACCTTGA
This sequence comes from Drosophila monieri, assembly GCA_035047585.1. Taxonomy (NCBI): domain Eukaryota; kingdom Metazoa; phylum Arthropoda; class Insecta; order Diptera; family Drosophilidae; genus Drosophila; species Drosophila monieri. Next base: position 2,098,521 of record JAWNPJ010000069.1, read on the forward strand.
CCTTGACCTTGACCTTGACTTTTGACCTTTGACCTTTGACCTTTGACCTTGACCTTGACCTTTGACCTTTGACCTTTAACCTTTGACCTTTGTCCTTTGACCTTTGACCTTTGACCTTTTGACCTTTGACCTTTGACCTTTGACCTTTGTCCTTTGACCTTTGACCTTTGACCTTTGACCTTTGACCTTTGACCTTTGACCTTTGACGTTTGACTATTGACCTTCGACCTTTGACCTTTGACTTTTGACCGTTGACCGTTGACCTTTGACCTTGACCTTGACCTTGACCTTGACCGTGACCTTTGACCTTTGACCTTTGACCTTTGACGTTTGACTATTGACCTTCGACCTTTGACCTTTGACTTTTGACCGTTGACCGTTGACCTTTGACCTTGACCTTGACCTTGACCTTGACCTTTGACCTTTGACCTTTGACGTTTGACCTTCGACCTTTGACCTTTGACCTTTGGCCATGACCTTTGACCTTGACCTTGACCTTGACCTTGACCTTGACCTTGACCTTGACCTTGACCTTGACCTTGACCTTGACCTTGACCTTTACCTTGACCTTGACCTTGACCTTGACCTTGACCTTGACCTTTGACCTTTGACCTTGACCGTGACCTTTGACCTTTGACCTTGACCTTTGACCTTTGACCTTTGACCGTTGACCTTTGACCTTGACCTTGACCGTGACCTTTGACCTTTGACCTTTGACCTTTGACCTTTGACCTTTGACCTTTGACGTTTGACTATTGACCTTCGACCTTTGACCTTTGACCGTTGACCTTTGACCTTGACCTTGACCTTGACCTTTGACCTTTGACCTTTGACGTTTGACCTTCGACCTTTGACCTTTGGCCATGACTTTGAGCTTGACCTTTGACCGTTGACCTTTGACTTTTGACCTTTGACCTTTGACCTTTGACCTTTGACCTTTGACCTTGACCTTGACCTTAACCTTTGACCGTGACCTTTGACCTTTGACCCTTGACCTTGACCTTTGACCTTTGACGTTTGACGTTTGACCTTTGACCTTTGACCTTGACCTTTGACCTTTGACCTTGACCTTGACCTTGACCTTGACCTTGACCTTGACCTTGACCTTGACCTTGACCTTGACCTTGACCTTGACCTTGACCTTGACCTTGACCTTAACCTTGACCTTGACCTTGACCTTGACCTTGACCTTGACCTTGACCTTGACCTTGACCTTGACCTTGACCTTGACCTTGACCTTGACCTTGACCTTGACTTTGACCTTGACCTTGACCTTGACCTTGACCTTGACCTTGACCTTGACCTTGACCTTGGCCTTGACCTTGACCTTGACCTTTGACCTTGACTTTTGACCTTTGACCTTTGACCTTTGACCTTGACCTTGACCTTTGACCTTTGACCTTTAACCTTTGACCTTTGTCCTTTGACCTTTGACCTTTGACCTTTTGACCTTTGACCTTTGACCTTTGACCTTTGACCTTTTGACCTTGACCTTGACCTTGACCTTTGACCTTGACCTTTGACCTTGACCTTGACCTTTGACGTTTGACCTTTTACCTTGACCTTGACCTTGATCGTGACCTTGATCGTGACCTTTGACCTTTGACCTTTGGCCATGAGCTTGAGCTTGACCTTTGACCGTTTACCTTTGAACTTTGACCTTTGACCTTTGACCTTTGACCTTGAACTTGACCTTTACCTTTGACCGTGACCTTTGACCTTTGACATTTAACCTTTGACCTTCACCTTGACCTTGACCTTTGACCTTTGACCTTTGACCTTTGACCGTTGACCTTTGACCTTGACCTTGACCTTGACCGTGACCTTTGACCTTTGACCTTTGACGTTTGACTATTGACCTTCGACCTTTGACCTTTGACTTTTGACCGTTGACCGTTGACCTTTGACCTTGACCTTGACCTTGACCTTGATCGTGACCTTGATCGTGACCTTTGACCTTTGGCCATGACCTTGAGCTTGACCTTTGACCGTTGACCTTTGAACTTTGACCTTTGACCTTTGACCTTGAACTTGACCTTGACCTTTGACCGTGACCTTTGACCTTTGACATTTAACCTTTGACCTTCACCTTGACCTTGACCTTTGACCTTTGACCTTTGACCGTTGACCTTTGACCTTGACCTTGACCGTGACCTTTGACCTTTGACCTTTGACTTTTGACCGTTGACCGTTGACCGTTGACCTTTGACCTTGACCTTGACCTTGACCTTGACCGTGACCTTTGACCTTTGACCTTTGACGTTTGACTATTGACCTTCGACCTTTGACCTTTGACTTTTGACCGTTGACCGTTGACCTTTGACCTTGACCTTGACCTTGACCTTGACCTTTGACCTTTGACGTTTGACCTTCGACCTTTGACCTTTGACCTCTGGCCATGACCTTTGACCTTGACCTTGACCTTGACCTTGACCTTGACCTTGACCTTGACCTTGACCTTGACCTTGACCTTGACCTTGACCTTGACCTTGACCTTGACCTTGACCTTGACCTTGACCTTGACCTTGACCTTGACCTTGACCTTTGACCTTTGACCTTGACCGTGACCTTTGACCTTTGACCTTTAACCTTTGACCTTCACCTTGACCTTGACCTTTGACCGTTGACCGTTGACCTTTGACCTTGACCTTGACCTTGACCTTGACCTTGACCTTGACTTTGACCTTGACCTTGACCTTGACCTTGACCTTGACCTTTGACCTTTGACGTTTGACGTTTGACCTTTGACCTTTGACCTTGACCTTTGACCTTTGACCTTGACCTTGACCTTGACCTTGACCTTGACCTTGACCTTGACCTTGACCTTGACCTTGACCTTGACCTTGACCTTGACCTTGACCTTGACCTTAACCTTGACCTTGACCTTGACCTTGACCTTGACCTTGACCTTGACCTTGACCTTGACCTTGACCTTGACCTTGACCTTGACTTTGACCTTGACCTTGACCTTGACCTTGACCTTGACCTTGACCTTGACCTTGGCCTTGACCTTGACCTTGACCTTTGACCTTGACTTTTGACCTTTGACCTTTGACCTTTGACCTTGACCTTGACCTTTGACCTTTGACCTTTAACCTTTGACCTTTGTCCTTTGACCTTTGACCTTTGACCTTTTGACCTTTGACCTTTGACCTTTGACCTTTGTCCTTTGACCTTTGACCTTTTGACCTTGACCTTGACCTTTGACCTTGACCTTTGACCTTGACCTTGACCTTGACCTTTGACGTTTGACCTTTTACCTTGACCTTGACCTTGATCGTGACCTTGATCGTGACCTTTGACCTTTGACCTTTGGCCATGAGCTTGAGCTTGACCTTTGACCGTTTACCTTTGAACTTTGACCTTTGACCTTGAACTTGACCTTTACCTTTGACCGTGACCTTTGACCTTTGACATTTAACCTTTGACCTTCACCTTGACCTTGACCTTTGACCTTTGACCTTTGACCGTTGACCTTTGACCTTGACCTTGACCGTGACCTTTGACCTTTGACCTTTGACGTTTGACTATTGACCTTCGACCTTTGACCTTTGACTTTTGACCGTTGACCGTTGACCTTTGACCTTGACCTTGACCTTGACCTTGATCGTGACCTTGATCGTGACCTTTGACCTTTGGCCATGACCTTGAGCTTGACCTTTGACCGTTGACCTTTGAACTTTGACCTTTGACCTTTGACCTTGAACTTGACCTTGACCTTTGACCGTGACCTTTGACCTTTGACATTTAACCTTTGACCTTCACCTTGACCTTGACCTTTGACCTTTGACCTTTGACCGTTGACCTTTGACCTTGACCTTGACCGTGACCTTTGACCTTTGACCTTTGACGTTTGACTATTGACCTTCGACCTTTGACCTTTGACTTTTGACCGTTGACCGTTGACCGTTGACCTTTGACCTTGACCTTGACCTTGACCTTGACCGTGACCTTTGACCTTTGACCTTTGACCTTTGACGTTTGACTATTGACCTTCGACCTTTGACCTTTGACTTTTGACCGTTGACCGTTGACCTTTGACCTTGACCTTGACCTTGACCTTTGACCTTTGACCTTTGACGTTTGACCTTCGACCTTTGACCTTTGACCTTTGGCCATGACCTTTGACCTTGACCTTGACCTTGACCTTGACCTTGACCTTGACCTTGACCTTGACCTTGACCTTGACCTTCGACCTTTGACCTTTGACTTTTGATCGTTGACCGTTGACCGTTGACCTTTGACCTTGACCTTGACCGTGACCTTTGACCTTTGACCTTTGACGTTTGACTATTGACCTTCGACCTTTGACCTTTGACCTTTGACTTTTGACCGTTGACCGTTGACCGTTGACCTTTGACCGTTGACCTTTGACCTTGACCTTGAACATGACCTTTGACCTTTGACCTTTGACGTTTGACCTTCGACCTTTGACCTTTGGCCATGACTTTGAGCTTGACCTTTGACCGTTGACCTTTGACCTTTGACCTTTGACCTTTGACCTTTGACCTTTGACCTTGACCTTGACCTTAACCTTTGACCGTGACCTTTGACCTTTGACCCTTGACCTTGACCTTTGACCTTTGACGTTTGACGTTTGACCTTTGACCTTTGACCTTTGACCTTGACCTTTGACCTTTGACCTTGACCTTGACCTTGACCTTGACCTTGACCTTGACCTTGACCTTGACCTTGACCTTGACCTTGACCTTGACCTTGACCTTGACCTTGACCTTGACCTTGACCTTGACCTTGACCTTGACCTTGACCTTGACCTTGACCTTGACCTTGACCTTGACCTTGACCTTGACCTTGACCTTGACCTTGGCCTTGACTTTGACCTTGACCTTGACCTTGACCTTGACCTTGACCTTGACCTTGACCTTGACCTTGACCTTGACCTTGACCTTGGCCTTGACCTTGACCTTGACCTTGACCTTGAACTTGAACTTGACCTTGACCTTGACCTTGACCTTGACCTTGACCTTGACCTTGACCTTGACCTTGACCTTGACCTTGACCTTGACCTTGACCTTGACCTTGACCTTGACCTTGACCTTGACCTTGACCTTGACCTTGACCTTGACCTTGACCTTGACCTTGACCTTGACCTTGACCTTGACCTTGACCTTGACCTTGACTTTGACCTTGACCTTGACCTTGACCTTTACCTTGCTCTTGACCTTGACCTTGACCTTGACCTTGACCTTGACCTTGACCTTGACCTTGACCTTGACCTTGACCTTGACCTTGACCTTGACCTTTGACCTTTGACCTTGACCGTGACCTTTGACCTTTGACCTTTAACCTTTGACCTTCACCTTGACCTTGACCTTGACCTTTGACCTTTGACCTTTGACCGTTGACCTTTGACCTTGACCTTGACCGTGACCTTTGACCTTTGACCATTGACCTTTGACCTTTGACCTTTGACCTTTGACCTTTGACCTTTGACCTTTGACGTTTGACTATTGACCTTCGACCTTTGACCTTTGACTTTTGACCTTTGACCGTTGACCTTTGACCTTGACCTTGACTTTGACCTTGACCTTGACCTTGACCTTTACCTTGCCCTTGACCTTGACCTTGACCTTGACCTTGACCTTGACCTTGACCTTGACCTTGACCTTGACCTTGACCTTTGACCTTTGACCTTGACCGTGACCTTTGACCTTTGACCTTTAACCTTTGACCTTCACCTTGACGTTGACCTTGACCTTTGACCTTTGACCGTTGACCTTTGACCTTGACTTTGACCGTGACCTTTGACCTTTGACCATTGACCTTTGACCTTTGACCTTTGACCTTTGACGTTTGACTATTGACCTTCGACCTTTGACCTTTGACTTTTGACCTTTGACCGTTGACCTTTGACCTTGACCTTGAACATGACCTTTGACCTTTGACCTTTGACGTTTGACCTTCGACCTTTGACCTTTGGCCATGACTTTGAGCTTGACCTTTGACCGTTGACCTTTGACCTTTGACCTTTGACCTTTGACCTTTGACCTTTGACCTTTGACCTTTGACCTTTGATCTTGACCTTGACCTTAACCTTTGACCGTGACCTTTGACCTTTGACCCTTGACCTTGACCTTTGACCTTTGACGTTTGACGTTTGACCTTTGACCTTGACCTTTGACCTTTGACCTTGACCTTGACCTTGACCTTGACCTTGACCTTGACCTTGACCTTGACCTTGACCTTGACCTTGACCTTGACCTTGACCTTGACCTTGACCTTGACCTTGACCTTGACCTTGACCTTGACCTTGACCTTGGCCTTGACTTTGACCTTGACCTTGACCTTGACCTTGACCTTGACCTTGACCTTGACCTTGACCTTGACCTTGACCTTGACCTTGGCCTTGACCTTGACCTTGACCTTGACCTTGAACTTGAACTTGACCTTGACCTTGACCTTGACCTTGACCTTGACCTTGACCTTGACCTTGACCTTGACCTTGACCTTGACCTTGACCTTGACCTTGACCTTGACCTTGACCTTGACCTTGACCTTGACCTTGACCTTGACTTTGACCTTGACCTTGACCTTGACCTTTACCTTACCCTTGACCTTGACCTTGACCTTGACCTTGACCTTGACCTTGACCTTGACCTTGACCTTGACCTTGACCTTGACCTTGACCTTGACCTTGACCTTGACCTTGACCTTGACCTTGACCTTGACCTTGACCTTGACCTTGACCTTGACCTTGACCTTTACCTTGACCTTGACCTTGACCTTGACCTTGACCTTGACCTTGACCTTGACCTTGACCTTGACCTTGACCTTGACCTTGACCTTGACCTTGACCTTGACCTTGACCTTGACCTTGACCTTGACCTTGACCTTGACCTTGACCTTGACCTTGACCTTGACCTTGACCTTGACCTTGACCTTAACCTTGATCTTGACCTTGACCTTGACCTTGACCTTGGCCTTGACCTTGACCTTGACCTTGACCTTTGACCTTTGACCTTTGACCTTTGACCTTTGACCTTTGACCTTTGACCTTGACCTTTGACCTTTGACCTTCGGCCATGACCTTGACCTTTGACCGTTGACCTTTGACCTTTGTCCTTTGACCTTTGACCTTTGACCTTTTACCTTGACCTTGACCTTGATCGTGACCTTGATCGTGACCTTGATCGTGACCTTTGACCTTTGGTCATGACCTTGAGCTTGACCTTTGACCGTTGACCTTTGACCTTTGACCTTTGACCTTTGACCTTGAACTTGACCTTGACCTTTGACCGTGACCTTTGACCTTTGACCTTTAACCTTTGACCTTTGACCTTTGACCTTTGACCTTGACCGTGACCTTTGACCTTTGACCTTTGACCTTGACCTTGACCTTGACCTTGACCTTGACCTTGACCTTGACCTTGACATTTGACCTTCACCTTGACCTTGACCTTGACCTTGACCTTGACCTTGACCTTGACCTTTGACCTTTGACCTTTGACCTTTAACCTTTGACCTTTGACCTTTGACCTTGACCTTGACCTTGACCTTTGACCTTTGACCTTCGACCTCTGACCTTGACCTTGACCTTGACCTTTGACCTTTGACCTTTGACCTTTGACCTTTGACCTTTGACCTTTGACCTTTGACCTTGACCTTGACCTTGACCTTGACCTTGACCTTGACCTTGACCTTGAGCTTGACCTTGACCTTGACCTTGACCTTGACCTTGACCTTGACCTTGACCTTGACCTTGACCTTGACCTTGAACTTGAACTTGAACTTGACCTTGACCTTGACCTTGACCTTGACCTTGACCTTGACCTTGACCTTGACCTTGACCTTGACCTTGACCTTGACCTTGACCTTGACCTTGACCTTGACCTTGACCTTGACCTTGACCTTGACCTTGACCTTGACCTTGACCTTGACCTTGACCTTGACCTTGACCTTGACCTTGACCTTGACCTTGACCTTGACTTTGACCTTGACCTTGACCTTGACCTTGACCTTGACCTTGACCTTGACCTTGACCTTGACCTTGACCTTGGCCTTGACCTTGACCTTGACCTTGACCTTTGACCTTTGACCTTTGACCTTTGACCTTTGACCTTTGACCTTTGACTTTTGACCTTTGACCTTTGACCTTGACCTTGACCTTGACCTTTGACCTTTGACCTTTAACCTTTGTCCTTTGACCTTTGACCTTTGACCTTTTGACCTTTGACCTTTGACCTTTGACCTTTGTCCTTTGACCTTTGACCTTTTGACCTTGACCTTGACCTTTGACCTTGACCTTTGACCTTGACCTTTGACCTTTGGCCATGAGCTTGAGCTTGACCTTTGACCGTTGACCTTTGAACTTTAACCTTTGACCTTTGACCTTTGACCTTGAACTTGACCTTTACCTTTGACCGTGACCTTTGACCTTTGACATTTAACCTTTGACCTTCACCTTGACCTTGACCTTTGACCTTTGACCTTTGACCTTTGACCGTTGACCTTTGACCTTGACCTTGACCGTGACCTTTGACCTTTGACCTTTGACCTTTGACCTTTGACCTTTGACGTTTGACTATTGACCTTCGACCTTTGACCTTTGACTTTTGACCGTTGACCGTTGACCTTTGACCTTGACCTTGACCTTGACCTTGATCGTGACCTTGATCGTGACCTTTGACCTTTGGCCATGACCTTGAGCTTGACCTTTGACCGTTGACCTTTGAACTTTGACCTTTGACCTTTGACCTTGAACTTGACCTTGACCTTTGACCGTGACCTTTGACCTTTGACATTTAACCTTTGACCTTCACCTTGACCTTGACCTTTGACCTTTGACCGTTGACCTTTGACCTTGACCTTGACCTTGACCGTGACCTTTGACCTTTGACCTTTGACCTTTGACGTTTGACTATTGACCTTCGACCTTTGACCTTTGACTTTTGACCGTTGACCGTTGACCTTTGACCTTGACCTTGACCTTGACATTGACCGTGACCTTTGACCTTTGACCTTTGACCTTTGACCTTTGACGTTTGACTATTGACCTTCGACCTTTGACCTTTGACTTTTGACCGTTGACCGTTGACCTTTGACCTTGACCTTGACCTTGACCTTTGACCTTTGACGTTTGACCTTCGACCTTTGACCTTTGACCTTTGGCCATGACCTTTGACCTTGACCTTGACCTTGACCTTGACCTTGACCTTGACCTTGACCTTGACCTTGACCTTGACCTTGACCTTGACCTTGACCTTGACCTTGACCTTGACCTTGACCTTGACCTTGACCTTGACCTTGACCTTGACCTTGACCTTGACCTTTGACCTTTGACCTTTGACCTTGACCGTGACCTTTGACCTTTGACCTTTAACCTTTGACCTTCACCTTGACCTTGACCTTTGACCTTTGACCTTTGACCGTTGACCTTTGACCTTGACCTTGACCGTGACCTTTGACCTTTGACCTTTGACCTTTGACCTTTGACCCTTGACCTTTGACGTTTGACTATTGACCTTCGACCTTTGACCTTTGACTTTTGACCTTTGACCTTTGACCTTGACCTTGACCTTGACCTTGACCTTGACCTTTGACCTTTGACGTTTGACCTTCGACCTTTGACCTTTGGCCATGACCTTGAGCTTGACCTTTGACCGTGGACCTTTGACCTTTGACCTTTGACCTTTGACCTTTGACCTTTGACCTTGACCTTGACCTTAACCTTTGACCGTGACCTTTGACCTTTGACCCTTGACCTTGACCTTGACCTTGACCTTGACCTTGACCTTTGACCGTGACCTTTGACCTTTGACCTTTGACCTTTGACCTTTGACCTTGACCTTGACCTTAACCTTTGACCGTGACCTTTGACCTTTGACCCTTGACCTTGACCTTGACCGTGACCTTTGACTTTTGACCTTTGACCTTTGACCTTGACCTTGACCTTGACCTTTGACCTTTGACCTTTAACCTTTGTCCTTTGACCTTTGACCTTTGACCTTTTGACCTTTGACCTTTGACCTTTGACCTTTGTCCTTTGACCTTTGACCTTTTGACCTTGACCTTGACCTTTGACCTTGACCTTTGACCTTGACCTTTGACCTTTGGCCATGAGCTTGAGCTTGACCTTTGACCGTTGACCTTTGAACTTTAACCTTTGACCTTTGACCTTTGACCTTGAACTTGACCTTTACCTTTGACCGTGACCTTTGACCTTTGACATTTAACCTTTGACCTTCACCTTGACCTTGACCTTTGACCTTTGACCTTTGACCTTTGACCGTTGACCTTTGACCTTGACCTTGACCGTGACCTTTGACCTTTGACCTTTGACCTTTGACCTTTGACCTTTGACGTTTGACTATTGACCTTCGACCTTTGACCTTTGACTTTTGACCGTTGACCGTTGACCTTTGACCTTGACCTTGACCTTGACCTTGATCGTGACCTTGATCGTGACCTTTGACCTTTGGCCATGACCTTGAGCTTGACCTTTGACCGTTGACCTTTGAACTTTGACCTTTGACCTTTGACCTTGAACTTGACCTTGACCTTTGACCGTGACCTTTGACCTTTGACATTTAACCTTTGACCTTCACCTTGACCTTGACCTTTGACCTTTGACCGTTGACCTTTGACCTTGACCTTGACCGTGACCTTTGACCTTTGACCTTTGACCTTTGACGTTTGACTATTGACCTTCGACCTTTGACCTTTGACTTTTGACCTTTGACCGTTGACCTTTGACCTTTACCTTGACCTTGACATTGACCGTGACCTTTGACCTTTGACCTTTGACCTTTGACCTTTGACGTTTGACTATTGACCTTCGACCTTTGACCTTTGACTTTTGACCGTTGACCGTTGACCTTTGACCTTGACCTTGACCTTGACCTTTGACCTTTGACGTTTGACCTTCGACCTTTGACCTTTGACCTTTGGCCATGACCTTTGACCTTGACCTTGACCTTGACCTTGACCTTGACCTTGACCTTGACCTTGACCTTGACCTTGACCTTGACCTTGACCTTGACCTTGACCTTGACCTTGACCTTGACCTTGACCTTGACCTTGACCTTGACCTTGACCTTGACCTTGACCTTTGACCTTTGACCTTTGACCTTGACCGTGACCTTTGACCTTTGACCTTTAACCTTTGACCTTCACCTTGACCTTGACCTTTGACCTTTGACCTTTGACCGTTGACCTTTGACCTTGACCTTGACCGTGACCTTTGACCTTTGACCTTTGACCTTTGACCTTTGACCTTTGACCCTTGACCTTTGACGTTTGACTATTGACCTTCGACCTTTGACCTTTGACTTTTGACCTTTGACCTTTGACCTTGACCTTGACCTTGACCTTGACCTTTGACCTTTGACGTTTGACCTTCGACCTTTGACCTTTGGCCATGACCTTGAGCTTGACCTTTGACCGTGGACCTTTGACCTTTGACCTTTGACCTTTGACCTTTGACCTTTGACCTTTGACCTTTGACCTTGACCTTGACCTTA